>CM032659.1:4492137-4566709 GCA_019095985.1 Streblospio benedicti | reverse complement strand
CAACACCATAATCTTACATTGATTGAGAGTTTGTGTTGCATGAAGATGAACTTTGTAAATATATAGGAATCGGGTACTGTTTGGGGAGTGGAGGAGGATGATTGAATGCACAATGAATGCAGCCAATTGTTCAAAGTGTGAAGAAATGATGATTGTCTGTATTAACAATGATTTGCTCACTTCCTTTGTCTTATTGCTTGCTCCGAGACCTGCAGGGGGAGCAGGGGATTGTGACGCTCGGACGGAATCGGGTACTGTTGGGGGAGTGGCATCCTTATCTATTCGGGCTTATTGCTTATTGGAAATGCCATGAACATCGGACTTTGAAGGCTGTGTCAATGGGAAAGGTGTGAAACCCACGATGGGGGAGTGGAGGATGATGATCGAACACACATTGAATGCAGCCAATCATTTGAAGTGTGAAGAAATGATGATTGGCTGCATCAACAATGATTGGCTGCATTCCTATGTCTTATTGAAGATCTCCACTTGCTTCTAAATTTCAGGAGAGTAATCATCGGTATTGTACGTTTCACCAGTTCATATTGATCCAAGGGTTTTTTCCCTCAGGCCATATAATGGGTGTGAGACTGATGTGATAATGACAAGGATGATTGTCTTTGAACACTTCAACTTGGGGATGGAAATTAACTTCATGAACAGACTTGAAAATTTTGACAATTTTTATGTCATGTATTAAAGAAACATTTACAACGTAATTTTTTAATTTATTAACTAACGTTTCATCAGCAAAAATAAAATATGCTGAAATTTCCATAAGTGTTGCTAAAAAAATGTTGTGTTATATGAAGTTTGTTATATATTATTGTGCATATTAGAATAATATTAGTGCTTATGAGATACTTGACGTGGGTTGACCTCTACCAAGACATTCAATTAGTATTAAGGTGCGATCTGAACTCCTTTCAGCTACCATTAATAGTGCTCTTTAACATTCAAACACAGAATAATATTATGTCATTCATAAGTTTGTGTATTACAAAACATTAACAAATAAAGAATAAGTCTTCTAAATTTAGTTACGTTGGTCTACTTAGAAGTCAGTACCCAACCTTCTAGAATGGAAGAAAAGTATTTTTCAAAATGAATAAAATACTAAAGTAGTACATAACATAAACTGCTGAAAATTTCATTACAGATTGTGTGCCCGATCATTGAGCAATCTAGCGGTACAAATAACAAGGCAGTAGGAAGCAGATCAGACAGCACCATACAAAGCCAGCCCCAAACACAATGCACTCACAAAGCTACCAACTATCTGGTGCAAAATTCACAACTTGCTGTAGCAAAAATGCATTCATAATGTACACATTTGATCTCCTACAATGTGGCTCATACGCATTGACATGTCATGCACAAAGATGATGAATTTGAGATTGGATTGAAGATCATTTCCTGAATTATATAGCTCCAAAGCTCGTCTAGCTTTCCACAAAAAAAACATGTCAGCTTATAGTTTGTTGCCTTCTGTACCTACCTAGCGCAGCAAAAAGACAGCGTTCTATAATTGCTCTGTGGATCATGAATTTTAGTTCAACTCATACACTCACAATATAGTAGTAATATTTAACTGAATAGAGAACATCCATAATGATTTTCATTCATAACGTCCTCACCTGGTGAACGTTCGCTCGATCTTGGCCTTCCGCTTGCTATCCTCAATAGTCTGGAACTCTGTCCGTCCACTGAAATCACATGCAACCTACAGAGTGACGACTCAGGCTACCTGGAAACTACCACATCCTTCATCAGTCAGTATAATAAATACAATAAAAACATTCCTCAAGATCCGTGTCATCCTTATTATGAAATAGAAGAGAAACTGCAGAAAAGAAATCGCTTAGAGAAGTAACATGCACTTCAATGTCAAACAATGCGATCAATGTTTTTGTAAGTTTAATTTACAGAAAATAATAGTCCTCATTACTTTGCATAATTTTGTAATTTTATATGTATTCATAATTCCTATGGAACATCATAACAAATTCTTTTTCATTCCACTATTTATTCCTATCCGTTCTATGTATAATATAGTATGCGTAATACATTTTCACAAATAGCGCTGAGAAATGTCATTCTAACTAATTTTATCACAATTGCTGTCACTGCAATACGTGTTTAAGAAATAGAGCCCAAGTAATTCAGTGAAAACCTAACAGTGTATTTGGCAGCCCGTCCTAATGACCATGTGTGGCAATAACAATAACAGGCTGATTTCTGCCACATCGTTCTTCTTTTATTACCATAAAACATCTAATGACATTGGAAATTTCATCTTATCTTCAGTTACAATGTTGCATTACATTTTGTATCCGAAATTTGACACTTATTTTATGTCCATTTTGTAAAATGTGCATTGTTAAGGGTTGCGAGGAATCAGGAGGAAAATAATCAAAATAATGGGTAATTTATATCAGTAAAAAGTGATCATGATCAAGCTTGACAATGAGGTTTGTGTACAATCATGTAAATTGAAGTCGTTAATGTTTTGGGGTAATAGGAATCTTACGTGAACAATCATGGAATATGGTGAGTTCTGTTTATTTAGTATGTGATGAAATTCAATAATTGAAAATGATTAGTACGCTTTTTAGCCACTTGATTATTATGGTAATATCATTAAAGGAGGTTGATCATGCACTTCAGCGGAAAATTTCATATATCTATTTTAAATTTAATCATTTTTTCAAGCACAATGTACACATGCTGACCCTCATCTTTTTATATGCAAAACCAAAGTTGATTATTAGAGACTACAAATACAGATATCTTAATTAAAACAAGACACTGGTCTTAGATCGTGTTTCATACTAATGCATGTGTCACAAAATCATTATTCCATAGATATCTTAGTGCAAAATGTAGAAATCTGTCACATGATGGACGTAACAACAGGCAAATGTCACAAAATGAAATTTGAATCTATAAAACAATGAAATGATTTACACTAGTTTTTAACAAAAATTTATCAGTTTAAAACAAGAGAAAGTTAATAGTTCAAACTGCACTAAAATAAATGACATTCCTTGAATTGGTTTGTTGTTAAAATTAACCTGTTTCACAATTTGCTCAGGATCAAAGAAAAAAAAGGGTAAAATGGCACAAAATGCACAAACTAACCAGGAACATTGAGTGCAATCAGGAAATAGAAATCTAACAACATACTTTTTTGTGTGATCAAATACGCATGATGATTCCGCTTGATATTTTAATCATACAAGCTCTGAACATCATAAAATTTTGTAATAATGCATGTCAGATGATTTTAATACACAATTGATAAACATTTGAAGTTGACTTTTGAGTAAAGAATGTATATACAAATTGCCACACAATGGATTTGATCACACAAAGATTCCATTCACAATATTCATTCCATGGTACAAAGCAACAAAAATATTAGGGGAAAAGCGGGGTAAAAATTCTGTTTTCAAACTATTTTTACTTGTTAAATTTTGTGTGCAGTTTAGCGTAAATTAGATATCTATTAGCGTTATATCTTTGTGAACACTTTCTAGTATCTGTATTCATAATAAAGCAAAGAAAAACATACATGGATGCTCAAGTTTAGTATCTTTGAAGCAATGTTTTGTAGAAAAGTATTCCTCCTACACAAGATGTCTTTTTTTGAAAAGTACATTAGAAGTTATTGATGCAACTTTTTGTCCAATGAACGGTTTATTCCTCAGAAAGTTCACTTCAAAGACACTGAACATGACCACATGAGCATGCTTTTCTTACTCTATTAGCAATATACTTAATTTGTTTACTATGAGCATTGTTGTGTATATATTTTAAAAAGTTTTATTTTTTACAAAATGGTTTATTCAAATTTGCAACCCCCACACATCACATAATAGTGATGAAAATAACTGCCTAAAATGTTCTTCTTTGTTTATTCTTGACATTGAAATACAGCGTATACAAGATATACAGTACAATACATTCTTGAAAATAAAATAACAGTCTTCAAGAAGTATGAGGCAGCCTTATTACACATAAATAACTTTGTTGAAGAACACATTTTTCAACAATTTTATTTGTAAGAAATGCTTAAGATATTTTGAAACCTCATACCAGCTGAAGATATAAAAATCATAATACAACCAAAATAGAGATCACCCAACTGAAAAGTATGGTCACATTTTCAGGACTTAGATAAAATACAGACTTTTCAGTTAGGTTGTTGAATGCCAGATTTCTTGTCACATAAATATATTGCAATAAATAAAAGTTCATCATCAAACCATTAAATCTGTTGTTGAAAGTTGAATAAAGTCTAAACTCCAATGAAACAGAAATATCTAAATCAAAAGTACAAGAACAAAACAATTATGCATAAATAAACATAATCATCTCTTTCTAACCCACCTTACCACCAACAATCCCTATTATCCGAAAGTGAATTTTAGTAATGAAACAAGAAACCTGACAGAGCCCCCGCCCGACCAAGAAGACGGCGAAAAAAGTAGTGCCACAGCAAACATCGCGGCACTACTTTTCGCCGTTCTCCTCAGTAACGGAGGCGGCGGCAGCAGCGGTAAAAAGATTAGTTGAGCGGTGCACAAACCACAAACTCACCTGTACCTAAACTTAGAGCCGAGAGAGAAGAGGCCGGGTTTTGGCGCGGGCGGCGTATGTAGACGGAAGAAGGTGTGATGCTCCACGCACGACTTCCACAGGTTCTTGCAGGAGCGGTATGACACCATGTTGAAGCCGATCAGGTTCTCAATGTTCTCCGTCTAATGGGGGAGAGATGGAGGCGTTGCAAGAGGTGACAATGAACGTCATTGTGATCAAGATACTAGGAGTTCCTATCGAAAGGTCAATGTAAATATTTGAACTTATTATCCTGATTAAAATATACATGTATAATTATGTATGTCTGTCTATCAAATCCAGGATAATCGATGTTCTCCGTCTGAGGGAGAGAGTGGTTTGTTTCGGTTGTTATCTGTAGTGTGTAGTTTTATTTTTACAGTTGTACTGCTGAATACAGCTGAAAAATAAGACTATACACTATGGATAATGACATTTAGTGCTGTAGCCCAAATATATAGAATATTTAATGTTTGAATGGTGTATGACACCAAAAATATGCTCATTTAAATACTTAATAAGTAAAGGCTTTTAGATTGAAAAATTATGAATTTAGGGTTGGGCATTTACATGAATGTTTACATTTCAGTTCAAATTTGCTAGTGGGCCTTTATTGGCTCTTCGATGTTTGTATATGGTAATTTTTTTAATAAACAAATTAATATGTTTAAGAACGATTACTTAAAATATTCTGTGAAGAATGGAAATGCAAAGAAATCTGGACTTTGAAGAGCTCTTATTCAAAAGTAACCCGCAGTGATGCAGGTTGTCAATTGAGAAATGCACTTACACTTACCGATTCCTTCCGCAATTGAATGAAAAACTGTTTTCTTTTAAATGAGATTTTTACTATTTTTGACCTGGAAAAAAAAGCAGAAAAAATCTCTAAATTAAGATATATTTTTCTATATTCTATTCTTTACAAATAGTTTTCAACATAATTACATTCAATGTGCATTCTATTCTTTACAAATAGTATTCAAAATAATTACATTCAATGTGCATATTAAAAATAGTAAAATGGTTAAGAATAAATAGTTTTATTGATTGTGATATTTAGACCATTTTCTGTTAAATGATTGAAATAATTTACACACAATTGTTTTATTCGCCAGTAGGTGGTATTCTTCATGTCTATCTTTTCCCACCTTTCTTCTTATACTTAATTTTGTTTACTTATTAATTTACTTTATATTTATTTTATTTAATTTAGACTTTAAATTAGAATTTTTAGAATTTATTTTCAAATATTTTCACCATTTATTTTTACATGGCCTCATCAGGAATCAACGCAAACTAACAAAATTAAGATTTAAGAAAGGTGGAAAAAGGCAGAGACTAGATTGAAATAATCTTCCACCAAAATAAAGTTGAAAAATATTTGCTGTGTACAAAAATAGTTCCATGAAAAATGAAAAACACAAAATATAGACAATATATGAATGTTTTGTGGCTGCCTCACCATGAGAATGTGTTGATCTTGATGTTGTTCTGGAAGACGACGAGACCGACCGAGGTCACGCCGAGCTGGATGTCCAGGTTACACTCGTCCTGCAGCACAACACGGGCAGGTGAGCAGATAGCAAAAATGGTATTTATTTGATATTCAATACTGTTGTTAACTGGTATATAGCAAATGGATTCATTTTACTGTATATACTTTTTTTTCTTCAACAGTGCCCTTGTCAAAATCAAATCTCAGATTTGATTTTGTGCCGAAATTTAAATAAATATAAGCAAATATATATGTTTTTGATTATTTTGGTTGGAATAAGCAAAAGAAGAAAAAAAAGTTATTTATTTGGTGCACAGTAGTTTGTTTCATAGCAAGTTTATTTTGTTCTTTTTCCTACTGTTGTAATTTGGCCAAAATATATCTAAAGAATCTCAAAATTCACAATTAATTGTGAATTTTGAGACTCTTTTTAGAAATATATTTTGGACAAATTACAACAGTAGAAAAAGAACAAAACAAACTTGTTAATGTGAGCAGAGAAACGTACGCACTCACTGTCTATGTTTAAACAACAGAATTTTGTCAATTTTTAATGGGATATTTCATATTTCGTGGACAATTATTGGTGTTCATTAGAATGTAATCTGGAGCAAGATATTGTAGCTGTTCTTCATATTTCTGTGTTCAGTTCAAAATATCAATCCAAAAGAAGAGAAAGCCCTTTGCATTTTTTTTGTTCAGATACTTATACTCACAGGGAAAGATATTTTCTCACGCAAGTATACCAAATTAATTTTCTCAAAGAATTAATTCCTACATCTCTATTTTTTTCCCTTGAATATTTCAGGGTGTGCTGCTAATAGCAACATTTGAGCCAGTAACACGATATGAATTTTTAAATCATTGCAAAGTACTTTTAAACAAAGTTTGTATTGGATTTTATTGGTTTAAAACAAAAGACATCATTTATAACAATATATATTCTGCTTGAATTAGTTCTTTTTCTCTTTTTAATATTTTCAGATTTCACTTAATTTTGTACACTAGTACGGAGACTATCACTTTGATAAATATACTAGTATTTATAAGAAAGTTCTCAAAAGCCAATAATAATTATAATTACTTATTCAAATCAAAGTTCTTTAAAATCATGTTTATTGAACAACATTTGAAAGCCAACTAGCAAGTGATATTAGCAAATGGATTTTACTTAAATTTAAACAAAAATCTTCACATGCATTTATTTTGAATCTCATTTTATCAAACCAGAAATTGCAGCATCATCAGAACTATAGCGTTATTTAAAAGATCACAATGATGTTAAGTATCAAACCCAACTTAAAAGTTAAGAAATTTAATTTGCAAAAATTAGGTGCAAGATATTCTGTTTTAAAAAGACGGTGCATGTAGAAAAGT
Source organism: Streblospio benedicti (assembly GCA_019095985.1). Classification (NCBI taxonomy): domain Eukaryota; kingdom Metazoa; phylum Annelida; class Polychaeta; order Spionida; family Spionidae; genus Streblospio; species Streblospio benedicti. Next base: position 4,559,217 of record CM032659.1, on the reverse strand, counting down.
GAGAGAAAGTATAACTTTGAAAAGTATTGTAGCTGGTGATGTTTCGAGCAAAATTGGTTAGAATTGGTGCATTGATCTTACAACATTTATGATATCAAACATTTAACAGAAATACCAGTTGACGCTTCGAAAACTACAATGAACATAAACAACATGTTATATTAGAATAAAACAAGCGGACATTTTAGGATATTAATGGGAAGGCTCATACAAAAAACCACGCCCAAATTAATGTTCGAACAGCGAAGACTTCTAGGGCACACAATAAACATGAGAGTAGACTATAAAATACAATTCTTTACTTTACACATTTTATCTAGGTCCTTTCTGAAAGAACAGCCTTCTTATTTGCAGACTATTTCTCAAAATTTATTACTTTGGATGAATTTTATAGAATTTTGTTTGAGTCAGTTAACCACAATAATTTCAGAATTACACATTTCAGTAGGCATTCAGCCAATTTCATTCATTTTAATTAGCTAAAAATCTTAAAAAATCTATCAATTCAACATCTGACTTCCCAGAAAAGATTTTGCCAATTTTGTCAATTCATTCATGAATGGTCAACCAAGTTGGTTTGTACTGGTTGGTACTGGTTGGTACTGGTAATGCTTGTTTGGCGTCTTACTAGCCTTACCCGCGCATGGTGCAAGTCTACCCCGTACATGTCTTGTCGCTTTGCCTTGTCCAAATAATTATACTCAGCGTCTGCCGGCGTCTGACCTCTGCAAACACAAAATGGCCGCCACGAACTCAATAACAGACAACAAATAGAGGGCGCCACGAAACGCACAACAATAACATGTTCTAAGGAAACAATGAACACCGAGGATGCTACTACGAAACCGTTCAGCTGAAACATAAACTGCACTAAATGAAGCATGAATTGATGAACATAAAATGTAACATGGCACCAACTGTAAATAGCAATATTCGCCAATATGAGGGTTATTATCTGAGGAGTTCTACTTTGAAAAAAAAACATATATAGAAGTGTTAATAAGTTATGTTATGTGCAATATTATGAAAAAATTGTTATTTAAAATGTACTCGAATATGAACTCCTCAGATGTCTTAAACCATCACCACTGGTCATGAAAATAAATGAGGAAAGGTTAGAATGAGCAACGGTTAGGAATGAAACAAAAAGGATTTGTTGAAAATCAAATGCAATGTAATTAAAACCATAACATGATATACATTATTAAAAAAATTGTTTTCCAAATGCAATATTCTTTTAAAAATGTTAAAAAATGTCTTGATTTTCGTCTGATTTTCAACAAACTGGGTCACATTGTTGCTTATTGAACAAGTATTTATAACTGCTTCTGCTGTAGACAATGTTCCAATAAGCAACAACGTAAAATGTGCATGCAAAAACATAACATTAACATAAATGATGCAACAAAAGCAACGATTTATGCTCAAAATGGCTGCCCCAGATCGCAATCATGTAGTTGAAAAACCATTATCTCAAACTATAGCACGTCTCTTTCATAACGACTAGAATTTTCCAGTATCTCAACGATTCAAATCAAGCTTTGACATTTTCATTTTTCATTTAGCCCCAACATGTTACTTTCTTCATAAAAATTATGGTCAAATTTGCCTTAAATTATAAAAAAACAAATCATTTAGCTCCAACTTGTTACTTTCTTCATAAAAATAGTGTCCAAATTTGCCTTAAATAAAAAAAAAAAAAAAAAAAAAATCTGCCATCGTCATCAACTACATGACCCCGGGGCAGCCTTTCAGCGTTCTCCATGGTGCGCGCCGCGTCGGTCGAGGCTGTTACTATGGTTACGTACCCGCACCCAGCTGGCCTTGTGCAGGTCGACGCCGTACATGGCGATCTCCTGCACCGTCTCCAGGAACATCAACTCACACTCCGCAGGGTGGCGACCTCTGGTGTCGCAAACACACGTTAATGTATGCACAGCAGTAGTGATTGTTTGCGTGAAGGTAGGATATGGTATAAAATTCACACTCATTGTAATATCGGTTCCTGGTCTGGCAGGAACCTCTATGGACCTCCCAATGCATTCTTAGTATTTAGGTCAAAATATGCATAATGCATTAGGTAAAATCGACCTCTATTTGAACTACCTTTCGTGAGCTCTCATTGGTTGTTGCGTTTAGCATATTTTCTGCTCATTAATTTTAAAACAAAGTGATGGTTTTTAAGGTGAAAATTCACTGTTTTTAATAATAAGGTAGTCGTCGTCTAGCTCAGTCAAAGCACACACTGGTGAGATTTGAATGGCCTCAGTTTAGCTTGAAAACATTTGGGTGTAACACTCGACTCGGCTAGAATACAAGTACACTTTAATGCAGGGGGATAGTATTTCTCCACGTGAACACTCACGGGGTGCAGACTTCTGTACACCCGGTAATCATCAGTCCAGTATATATGAACAATTGTATGTGCGTGAAGGCAAGTTATGGTATGAAATTCACTGTTTTTAATAATAAGGTAGGGTCACCTTGACTATGGCTCAGTTAAAGCACACACAGGTGAGATTTGAATGGCCTCAGAAAAGCTTGAAAATATTTGGGTGTAATACTCAGCTAGAATACAAGTACATTTTAATGCAGGCTGATAGTATTTCTCCACAAGAATACTCACATTTTGAAGGCGCAGGCCCTGCATACTCAATATGGCAGTCGTTTTAAAAAGCTTTGTATCACACTATTAAAACAGGTTTAGGTACTGAACCATTAATAGGTTTGGATAAGATTAATAAAAATGATTTTGAATAAAAACATTGGATATCATTTATAATATAGTTGGTGTGCAAACGCTTCATTAAAATGTCACCTGCACTTAGTCATATAGAGCAATTGTTTCACATTGTCACCCAACAAAATCGCAACCCCTACAGCTGAGCTACTGTCTGCTTGACCCTGACAGTGCTTCGACTCCCTCCAACCACCTGTATGGGCGCCTCAACACCCACCACACAATCTGATATCAATCACATGGTGTCAGAATTCGTGGAGAATAGACTGAAGATAACTGTTAGACGGTTAGTAAGCATCCGTGATTTTCCCGGTTTACCTGTGTTTTCGGTGTAACTCGGCTGACTTCCGCTCGAACTCTGGCGTCTGGCTCTGCAGGAAGCGCATGTCGGCGAGGTAACCGTCCACCGTGCTCGTCCGGTTGTAGTCGCCTAGCTCAGCTAGAATAAACAGATGCCGGATATAGTCTCTAGCTTAGCTAGAACAAACCAATTTATCATTTTAGATGAATTCTATAGAAAAATAAATTTTGATTCAGTTAACCATAATAATTTCAGAATTACATATATCAAATAGGTATATCAGCCAATTTCATTTATTTATCATTCATTTTAATGATCAATAATGATTGGATATAGTCTCTAGCTCGAAGTTAGAAGACCCAGAAAAAAGACGTAGTCAGGTTAACTTTGTTAAAGCTCCTTCTAAAGCAGCGTATGTTGATGAAGATTAATAGGTTTTCACATTGTAATTATTTATTTCACTTTTCAATGTGATTCTGTTTAATACGGGAAGCAATAAAAATCTATAACAGGATTCCCACTCTTCCAAGAATAAAAAATCTAGGACATTTCAGGACATTTCCAGGTTAAAACCCCCCAAATTCCATGACAATTCAATATTCAAATTTTCATAATTCTATAAGCTACACAGCTATACAACTAATAACAAACGCATGTAAAAGATACACACTGAAGTTTATTATACAAAATGATAATAATTTTACAGCCGGTTGTTGCTTACACTGCACTGCGTAGCTGGCGAGCAGCACTGCTGTCTGGTACGGCACGATCAGCTTCCCCTCCAGGATGTCCTTCTTCACTTGCAGGAAAAAGTGGTACCTGCAAACATGAACAACTCCCTCAGACATACATATCTAAGGTGTGAACTCACTTTGCTCTCTAAAAAAAAAACGACTAGCAGAAGTATTGTTATCTATGAATAGAATTTGACACAGTGACCCATCCCTGGTAAAGATAATTTCTGGATACTCATACTACCTTGTAATCATTAGACAATCGTTCAGAGAAACAAACTAACATAAAATCTACAAGCATTGAATAATGAAATGATTATGTAACTCCATTGGTTTTTGTTTTTGACCTGCCATATAGTAATATATACACACCATACAAAACTAGCGAACTTTATCCTACAATAGTAAGTTATTTTGTGATACAATTTCACATGACAATAATAACTACAGCATTATAAGGTTGTCCAATGTTTGACTGTTTGACTTTATACCCACCTGGTGTATTCCTCGGACAGTTTGCTCGGATCAGACACGTAGAATTTCACCCGGAAATACATCGTAAATGGAGGACCTGAAACATCACACGCACTTGTTACTGTTTTATTTTGAAAACTTCTATATTTGCTAAATTACGCTTAAAACTTTTCTATTTTTTGCTAAAGTTTAAATATATTTTATTTAAAAAATGAACTTGGGTTCGGTGAAGCACATGATGTTGTGATGCTAGAGAACAAATTATGATACTTTTAGTATCAAATTTCAAATTTCTACTTGCATAATTGTCACATATTACATCATAAACAACATTAAGTAATGCGACATTACATGGACTTACCTCGGACTTGCTTTTTGATGGTTTTTAGAGGATCCAGCCATCTCTGTGAACAAAAACACATACACAGTAATAATAATAATTCAATGGAACCTTATGAATACTTACATCAAAATTGTAACATACTGTTGAATAAAATTATTCCTAAAACACTTCAAATGTACGCTTTTATTCCAAACAAATCAAAACCAAGTCAACAAAAACAATTCTTAGAAATACAAATATATTGGTTCATTTTCGATTAGTTTCATATGAAATTAAATGTGAAAGTGTAGCAAATAATAGACAAAAGATGGATCAAATTCGATGAAATTTAAATTTATTTGTATGAATAGAAACCAGCAAAAATAGCGCCAAAACTGCATGCAGGGTCACATTACACTGATATTACAGCATCTCTCTTTTCCAATTACGTATACTAGGTATATTTTTACATTTACTGGGAATTGCAGTCATCCTTACAGCTTTAAGTAGTTTTTTGTTTCACATGGACACTGTTTCATTTGTTATTCTATGAAATCATGCATAATAAATACATGTGATATTAATCCATCAAGTTTGTCAGGATGCAAAACGTTTTATATTTTCAGAATACGAAGAAATGTGCAGCCTTTTGTTCCTTTTTGTTTGGTTCATATTAGTTGTTTTTATTAGTTGTTTTTAAATCTGATGAAATATATATCTCAGTGAATATATTTTCATTTTATGACTATTAGTTATCTAAACTGTGGGTGATTGTGTAGAAGATACAAAAAGATGCTAATACTAATAGGTAAAATATTAACGCTTTACAAAAATAGCATTAGAATGTATTATCATTTAATTAATTTCTATATAAAAAGCTGAGCAGAGATCAAATTATAGAATTATAAAACATCTACGGCGAACTACTTTGTAGAATACTATTCATGCCATGCCTATATAAACATAATGAAGAAAAAAAAGCATTAGAACATAAAGATAATTAATTACTCTCAATTATTCTCAAAATAATTGAGCTGCTATTCTTGAACACCAGTTTTTGCTTGTACAAAGCAATTTTGAAAAATTGTTTAAACCCCAATTTATTTGGTATTTTGTTGACCTATGATTTCAGGATCAGAACCAAGACACATGATGCGATTGCATTGAAAATAAGATGAAATTTTCAATATTTATTAAATCAGTTTATCAAGAATAGCTGCTCTGATACTATGTGTTCTTTGTACATGGTATTAGGTGGTTATTGTCAATATGTAGAACTGGAATCAAGGTTAGATGGGAAAGTTCATTAATTTTATTGTAAACCTCAATTTGGCCATCATTTTACTTTACATCTGCGCACCAAAAGACAGAAGTCACTTGAAACAGCTTGAATTGCTTTTCCAAAAGAGCATAAGATGATGTGTAGTAACGCTATGCATTATTATTCTATGTAGATCTTACACGAGTGGAAAAGTAATTTGAAGAAGAAGATGACTAAAAACCTAGAAAATAACCTGATCTTATTATTTTTTCACAAACTAAAAGAATAAACTTTTTAAAGTCTCTTTTTCAAAAAAAAAAAGGCAAGTAATAATGATGGTCAAATCATGGCATGCAACAAGAGGGGGTAGAAGCATCACTTTGGCACAGCCTTTGGGTCGGTGATGGCTCTTACCATGACGTCCGACGTTATCGTGGGACTGTTGTTATTGTGTGACGATGATGCTGTACCATCCGGGGAATAATGCTGAAACAATACAACGGTCACTGTTCGTCCACAAAACTCATCACACTGAAATCTCAGGTGACACACATAAGTCAATACATGATGATGAAAACGTATGCGTAAAAGCTGGAAATACCTGTTTACATTGAACTCAGAGGGATTTAGCAAATTCAATTGATCAGAAATTTCACATTTTCAGTCAGAGATTTTATTATGAAGAAATATTACGAAGGGTTATTTTGCTCAGGTCATCTAGAGATATACGACTTATCAGAGTTCAACATAAACAGGTTGAATTGTAATAATAAATGAACACAAAAGACAGTGGTTTTATAAATTGAATAATGTCTGATGTATTCATCAAATAAGGGTGCAACACAATGTGACTGTCGAGATGCGATAAAACATACAGCAGTTGATGATGCAACTGTGAAAAAAACAGAAAAAAAATGTAAATAGACTGACACACACAATAGAAACACATACGTCAATCATCAGGAAGAAGACAATATGATTTAATAGACACAGAACATGTATCTAAAGATCAAAACAGTTAAGAAAAATGCATTCTAATTTTAAATGGTCACAATCATTATTGAAGTTTGTTGTGGAGAAAGCCTGCAGTGTCTATATGAAGCAGGCTAGTAAGGTTTATAGTTGAAGTTAGCTGCATACTAAAAACATTAGTACCTTCAGAACCCCTGTTCAACAGAATGATACAGCCTGGACTTGGCCTGGACAGCCCATTCAACCCAGAGGTCAGGGGAATGAACAACCCCATCCAGGCCAAAATGTGAAGGCACAGAACAGTCTTCTTGAGTTCAAAACAGGTAAGAAATATACATTCTAATCATGTCATTTCAACTATAAACCATACATTACCATATCAATCATTATGTTCATACCGTGGCGCCGTCACTGATGCCGACAGGGTCGTGGTACTGCAGCCCGAAGTAGTCCTTCTCGATGAGCTCCAGGTGGTCAAACACCTTGTCCAGCAGGATGCCCGCCTTCGCACGTTTCTGTCAACAACAAAATCACCTTGTCAGTTCATTTACACAACAATGTGAATTGAGAATAGTTCAAACACAATGGATAATACAGTACTCTTACTCATTATGATTGCTTTGTGTCACATACAAAAAATAACAACAAGGTTCTTTAGTGAATATAGTCATTAATGTGTTGAGTGTATCTTTGTGAAATATAGAAGAATTTTATCATAATAAAGAAAGACAATAATGTTTGAAAAATACAGTTCATTGTTTATGCAAATACCAAAAAAAAAACAAAAAAACAGATAGGCAAAATCTGGGGCAATTAAATTCTGGCGCAAACCTCATTTTCCCCCGTATGAGACACATCAGTACATTATCCTAATCTACTATTCCCCTTTATTGCTCAATCTAATTTCACCCACATCTAAACTTAGCCAGCAGATTTCTGCATTTCAGGGAGTTCATGTATTAGACATTTATATATCTTCAAATTATATATTGCCTTCTCAATGTCAACTTACAAAAAAAAATATGAACAACACAGTGAAGCAGTTTATTTTGACCATTACTGTTTTCACCAGTGCATTAAAATAGGAACATGTGCATAAAAATTTCAATTTGGACCATCAAATAGCTGAAACATTTACATAATGTTACTTTGAACGTTGAAAACTGCAGTTTTAGTGGCATGCAGCGTTTTCAATGCATATAAATGTGATGATCAGCTGGTGCAGGAGGAAGCCCGTGTATGGACTAATGGTCTCCAGGGAGCGCGGTCACAGCAGATTACGGAGGCTAATAGACAGAATATCCTAAACATTAGCTACAGATTACTGCAGGCACAATAGGATTTTGGGTTTACCCTATTACTGCAACATATGTTGCAATAAGCTTCATTGTATCGGCATTATCATCTTTATTTTACATACAAAAATTCTGGTCTCAATTGGTCAATGGTATGGGTACATGGAAATATTTTGTAACAACCCCTATATGGTCGGGCCAATGTATAGCTGTATACGAGTGCCATTTCTGAGTGTCATTCATGACGAGTTAAGATCAATCGGCTCTAAGGTGTGGGAAAGGGGAGGGTTTCACAAGTTTGTTATTACAAGTAAATGTATGGACTAATCATCTTCAATCCAGACCAAGTTTAATTACAATGTAACCAGGAAAATATACACCTGGCGATCTCATACAACAATGATTCTTATCCTGGCGCTATATACACATTTCTAGGAATCTAACACTCACTCTCCCTTGTTTCGTTACTTGAGTCACAGCTTAAGACGTTTTCAGGTGACGGGGAAAGAATGTACTACTTCAAATCGACGTGCATGAAAAAGGTCTATAAAATAACCTGAAGTTACAAAAAAGGATCAGATCCAGAAAAACCATCAAGATCTCATAGCCACAATTACTAGATAATGAGCTTCATGTAAACAGTATAAAGGTCCTTTTGAACGAAGAGAGCGTGTGTAGTACAAACTGTCCCAGCCCCCGGTCCGTGCTGCCACGGCCCATCTGGCTGTGAGGCTAACGAGGTGCTACAGCTGACCGCAATATGCCAATGCTAATGCCGTATACGGCGACCAGTCGCAAATCAACACTGCTGCAAATGGAAGCCTATTACAGATACAGAAAAACCAGGCTGTTGTTAACTGGGGCCAGCTGTTTATACTGCAACTACTTAGGAGGCTGCCAGCCATACATTTACATTTTTTTTTTTGATGATTTTCACGGAATAATATCAAAGTTGTCTGTATAACATGAACAAAAATAACTGCATCTAAATAAATTTCATCTCATTTGTGTTATTGTGTTCCTTTTGTATGGTATTAACTGAGTGTTCACCTAGATCCAATTACATTCTAAGAAAACTCTTTTTAATACCAACGTTACATGTATGTAGGCCATTTTATTTATCAGAAGCAGACAAAATCCTCTGTAAAGCATCAGAATCTGCTTGCATTAGTGATGCTGATTCGCAGCGTTATGAGATTACCACATGAAACCATTTCGCAAATCACGTCAAAGATGGGTTGGTGGTAATGAAGTCACACGATCCACAGCAAACCCAGCACCAACATACAGTACAGTATACTCAAAATTATAATCTGAAGCATTCACCAAAAGGCCCTTACCCATGGAAAAACCCATACCTTATTTGGATTATTTCAAATGTCAAAACTTCTGAAATTTCACTGTAAATACGATGAGCACATAAAAAAAACATTGAGATTTCAAGTTGATGATTAGAGTAGTGAAATCTTAGATTACTGTTTGTTTTATGGGGTCTAAATCTAGGGGAAACCAGGTTAAGAGAGGAGTGGTGAAGCAGATGCAGAGCGTGGTAATAACCCAAAACGTAGACATAATCATAATACATGCATTAAAATAAAACAACTTCTTGGGGAAAATACAAGAAGCGAGCGAGCGTTCCATGGGCCCATTTCAAGTACTTGGATTTTTTCATTTGATTCTGTTCTGATTGATATCACAATAATGCTATATCAAAGGAGAAATTCACATAAAGTGGCTCTTTATTAGTTTTGAGCACACACGATGATGTAACGAGCCTTGATTTCATTTTCAATATGGCAGATGGATGAAAAAATAGATTGCCGTTAAAAACATGTGGCATTCGTTTTAAAAGTTATTTGTCCTGCATTGGGCCATGAAATATCTTCAAATTTTCAAAACACTCACAATATAAAAGTGGAACTGTTACTCGCTCTCGGCAATATGAGGTTGACAGAGAAGGTACAACTGTGTGTCATATTACGCAGCGTTCGTGATGATGATACCTGGACGTAAATGGCTTCATTTCATGAAACTAGTCAGATCTTATTCTATTCTTACGACACAATCATTATCAGCTACATCTGTTCTCAGCTGATATAATTGCTACAGCTCAAATACTTGCAGGAAAGTAGTTTAGCCAGGTAGATCTTTAATTGTAGCTGAGTGACCGAGTAGTGGTAATCCAAGATATTACACACATTCAGGAGAGGGCTATCATAGTCTCAGGTAAAGTTTGAACCCATTGCCTGTATTCCGGGTGCCTTTCCTCAGTCACTAAAAATCTTTACATGATGATTTTTACTTCAAAGGCAGTTGGGCTGAATTTCAAATTGAAAAAAAAAGCAACAATTAGGTGCAATGAAGTAATAAATTATCTGCCAAGAAAGGATTTTTATACAAATGTGTCTATCAATGCTCACATCTAGGTCCACATTACTATCACTATCTTAATTATAAAGCCATTACAGTACATCCATATGGTAATGAGCTATATACGGAGAGACAGAATTGCATGTGAGAATCACAAAAGCCTGTAAATGCTGCATTAATTGGTCTGCTCAATTCATGATTACTTGTTAATGCATTCACAGAAGTAGCCATAATAACTACTTAAGTGATAATCAGTCCAAGCAGAATATAGAACTTACAGCAACACAGAACATTATTCAAGAGAGACGTCAGTAGAAATTGCTGACTGCTGTGTGGCAATAATTTTGGCAATCATATGTTAACAGCCAAATAAAGACACATCAACCCTTACACTACGACAGTATTATGTTTTGTCCCTTCAAAAAGGACATTTGTTCTTGGGCTACCCATTCAAATCTGCTGAACAACTGAAACGGACTGAAGAAATAATAGCTGTCAGTATGCACTGTTAATATTACTAATAATGAGGAATGTAAACTCATTTCTGTCGTTTCCCGTGCCACCTACTATCTACAGATAGTTGGAAACCACAGATCATGTGGTCTTGCTCAATTTTCAATAATCACAAGCATGTAACACTAACTTTATATGAGTAACGGGGTATAGATAAAACCCAGTATAGGTGAAGTAAAGTCAAAATCGTTCATAATAAGTTGACTGTGAACAGAGTCATTGATTACAGCTGAGACTGCGGAAGCTAATGGCTTATTGTGCATAAGTGACATTCCACGCATGAGTGACCGCAAAGGCTAATGAGCCAGCCTTGGTCAATCAGCCTCCAATGACAAGAGCAAGACCCTAATGCTCTGAGGTAGCTGTGTCTGCAAACGTCAGGTACACTTGGGGCTTTCTATAGCCCATGCAGCTTTTGTAGGGTTGGCAGCAGAATCAAATGTACTCATTGCAATACAGTCTCTTTATAAGTGTAAATGTCAGAGTTTATAGTCTATCCATAGAGTACTGCTCAGTCAGACTCATTTACACCAGGTCATTGGCATCTTTGGCACTCAAATTTTTACCTTTCTCAACTCCCTGGGGAGCATACAACACTGGCTGCATACAGCGTTTGCTGCTGTAGTGCACATCTCCTATTCACTCACATTAGCATTCACTCGCCTGACCTGTACCTATTTCACGTGTAGGTACCACGGAGAAGTGTGCAACCTGTTAGGGGTGAGTTTGCTCAACACCCACCATCAGACCCAACCGGGAATCAAACCCACGACCTTCTGGTCACAAGTCCAACTCCCTATCCATTCAGCCACGGAAGCACATAGTATAAACAACATTATCTTCTTAATAATGGAAGGAGTCTCAAAAGAAAAACAGACATACATAATTACAAATACAATCATCCGATCAACAAAGTTACAAAGATAAGTCAGATTTACTAGAATATGGATGACAGCATGAGTTTTCAGACCTTTGGAGTCGGCCCTTCAACAGACTCCTACAGTAATTACAATCTTTTTGACACATTTTTATCAAAGCAATGACAACTCTATCTACCTAGCATTTGCGTTTACGCGGTGAGGACTTCTTATCTGCCGTGATGATTGCTCTATCAGCTGTTTACATCACCAGATAATCCACAACTAGGAGTGTATACAACCGTAATGATCATTGTCCTCAGAGCAGTCGATCCCATAAAGATGTCATTATCATGAATGAATCTTTTATTGTAAAAATCAGTGCATTATCATGTTTGACTGTGATCAAACAGAGACATAAAAGCAACCCAGAATTATCAGAACTGAACAGCGTAATCCGCTGTGGCTGGGGTTTAGCCGTTGTGGCTCATCTATCATGTTACACGACAGTCACACTTCCTACTACAAGCTAATACATCATGTCTCGACTTACTTATACATGATAATACATGCTAATGGATTTCATTAAAGCTTTTTCGTAAACTTATAATATTTCATGTTCTATACGTGGACGGATCCTGATTCTATACAATTAAAATCTTTTCCTTTTTACTCTTTTCCTTTCGTTTTTAATGGACAACAGAAACCATCATATAAACATTTGTAATGTTAGAAATCGATCCTGCTTGTAATGATGATGTGAACTGGCGTCTACTTAGTATGACTCTCACGGTTATTTGGAGATTGATGAACAGTGTTGGATTTCTGTTCGCTTTAGGATAATTGCAAAACAAGAGCTTTCGTGTCCTGCATACAGCTGACAACGCCGGATACTTGTAACCGGTTTTACCGATAATCGAAACAATATTGATGGTTTAACAAGCAAATAGTCACTTTAATATGTCTCTACAATTATTTTAGACCTATATGGATGGTCCATTAATATGACATTCAGATACAGAGTTGTGAGCAGTTAAATTGATAGATCAAAAGAAGACAGCACCCTACCATTCAAATTCTAAAGTGACATCCCCATTGGAGTTCACATTCAGCATGCATAATGCTGTGAGCGTCAATCCTTTTTCCATTGTCATGAAGACTACGGGGACACCACGGAGAAGTAACCCAGTTGTAGACACATACGTTTTAGGTGAATGTTGCATCATTGGAATGGTGGACATCTCAAGGTCTCATCCATATGAAACATGGACTACCACTGGCTATGATATCAAAACAGTGACATTCTCCAATATATTGTATTGTTTTCTTATTGTTTCCTTTTTAATGGGATTTCCTTCAATATTTCTTTTGCATGGCATAATTAGACAACTTTTTTTTTCTTGGCACACTTGCAAGCACCATCAATGCAATCTCTACCTAGGTTCATCTCAATTTGAAGATTTATGAGTCAATTTCGGCATGGTAAATGATGTCTTACATCACAATACAAATACAATCATAGATGGTGACCGACAAGATTGTATCTGATGAGTTATAGGGTCAATCTCTGTACTAACACGTCTGCTGGTCAATATTATAGCAAAAGCCAGGAACATTTTCAATATACTGCTAGACTTTTTATCACTCTAAGGACATCAAATGCACAGACTGGCTGACACAATGAATTAAAGCCCGTCCTCTTCAACATCTCCCAATGGCCTTTCCATTAATATGCATCAACTTCTATCACATTATTTTCAATGATCATTTGTCAATCTCAAGAGCTGAAATGCTGTGCGCAATTGCCCTTCTTAATCAATCTCTTTGATAGAAAGTTAAGACAAATCACACAAAAACACGCATGCACGCAACCACGAAGAAAACAACTCTGAGAAACAGTCATACAAGTGTGAATGACAATGCAGTAGAATAAATAGGGTGAATACTACGGAGTATAAGTGATATTTAAAGAATAGAATAACATTGCCATGAACATGTTGGATAAAAGGTCATTTCATTCAAATGAGGACGTTATGTTATTAGACAATTAATGAATGAAACAGACCAAATATTGTCCTTCATTCTAGGAAATGAATCCTATTGTCTCATTTGGCAGGCGTGATTTATCTATCATTTTTCTGACAGATTATGTCCCATTGATCAATGGGATTCTGCTAATCCTCTTTGGATGCCTCAAGGTCCAACCAAATACATCAGATAATCAAGCTTACTAAAGTCTAAAGCATCAATAAAGAAGCTTATCACTGACTATGTGGGGTTCAAATACATTTTTAAAAATTCAATTCTAAATTTAACATTCTTTATAATCCTTAAGAATCTATTTTCCATGTTCATAAACAAACCAATTTTCTCATCATAAGAAGTAACTACGCGTGCCAGTCAACCTGTCCAGCTCAGTAACACCCATGGCACACAAAAAAGTAGAACCTTGTTAGCTTGATATTGCTTATCTCAAATTTTCTGTTATTTTGAACTAAGCGTCATTTCCTTGCAACCATATTATAAACGTGACAGTTAAATATTGGCTTCTCTAGAGCATTTTTATTGCTATCTCTACTGATTTGAGATAACCAGTTTCCACTGCATTTATCTGTCCCTGATTCACCTTATTAAGGAGCTGTATTTGTTCTCTACTCCGACATTGAGCCATTGATTGATTTGCTGATCGTACATGGTCAATCTACAGTCTTACAAGGCTTACTTGTGGAATTTGTCATGCAAATAGTAACTGAATGCAAGAGATAAATGCTTCCTCACAACATTGTGGATTCCATAAAAAATGGGAAAAAACAAACAAACCCAACAACAACAAAAATGCTAATAAAACATTCATGCATCGCATGGTTCAGATATTTTCCCCCTGCTTCAATTTGCAAAAGTGTGCCATAGACACACGGTTGGTCGAATTCTTTCATGCTGAAGCAAATTGAAATTGATTGCAGTTTGAACCCCAGACCTTGTGATCATAAATTCATGGGGCCGGATCACGCCATGGCAGTATTTGGTGCTGCTCCTCTCATGGTGGGTAATATGGCCAGAATGAGACTTGGTGCTACTCCCAAATAGGCTTCACCCATGCTCAGGCAATTGCCTGCTAAAAATATCAGGTACATGCACTGAAAATGTGCACTTTACTTATAGGAACATACATGTTGTCGCGAGTTATTCTGGTAATATGTCAATCATAGTCATGAGTTTTATTGTGGTAAAATGTCAATCTAAGTCATTTTTTGTTCTCCAAAAATGAAAATTGACAAAATATATCATGAAGAATCATTGCATATAATCACTGCATATAATGAAACAAGAATTAGATTACAAAAATTCCTGTACTTGTACACGGAGGTCCAATTGTAGCTGTTCGGTCTCATGCTCCACAAACTACCAGTAATTTCATCCACTCTTTAAATCATTCAACATTAAATATTGAGTAACACAGACGCCTAGTCTGTCTATAAAAAAATGCCTCAACAGCAACCTTTTGTACAGACTCTTCATTGGTGAAATTTGTCTAACTGAGATACACATGAGTTTTATACATATCTGTAAAAGATGCCTAGAGGGATTAGTAAATTGAATTTATTTTTACTTTGAGATTTCGCAATCTTGTAGTACCAAAATTCTGGATTGTAGCAAAGCGGTTGATGTTCTTTCCATTTCTTCTCCCGCCCCCACAGGACCTATTTCAATGCCACGTGCCCTGAAGAGATTCTGTCATTTAGGGACCCGTCAGTTCACCAACATGACTTGGATTGTCAAGATGCTAAATTGAGAAAAAATGTAAACCAGATGCTACCTTCTGGAATAGAAATATAGCAATGTTTCAAATGAACATCAATCATTTAAAGTGAAACGAATGCACAGCTTTGAATGCATGAACTATGGACTTGATCTCTTGAAATGCACACACCTGCCATTGGATCGCTCTTTGAACCATATCCAAACATCATTCCCATATGATAATAACTGCTTTTCAAACATGGACACCTGAATATTGTGAAGATATATCGTAGGCACAAACATCTAATGCCTCTCAATCAATCAATCAAATCAAAAAATTGTATTAATTGGCCTGGCATTGCCATCTTGGACATTTGTAGTCAGGGTCAGGTTTGAGAACACCCTCAATTCAACTACACCTATTGTGTACCCAGCATGAGGACTTTCTACAGAAATGAGTTTCTTGTTACTCTCTACCGACATACATCACATGGGTATTCTCCAAATTGAGTCTAGTCACAGTGTGATCCAGATACCAGACATTTGGTTTTATCCATGTTTACACAGTTCCTTGGCTTCCATATATTCACCTTTTTCTGCCAGCTCTTCAACAGACTTACTACTGACTTAGCCAGCATGACAAGGTCTTCAGCGAACAACAGTTCCCAAGGGAACTCTATGCGAAACTTATGAGGCCTTCCGGGAAAAGAATGAAGATTAGAGGATGAAGACCGAACCCTGATGTACCCCAACAATAACAATAAATTCTTCACTGTAGTTCTCACTACTGTCTATAACCATAATTTATAAAGCTTGCTAAATAGATCATGTAGATTAGTCCACCATACCCATGAAAGCTACACAGAGAAGTTGCCCTGTATGCCGTTCATCACGGATCTGCATTATGCAGTGATTGGTATTCCATACGAGTGCCACGCCACTGCAGGCTGCACTTTGTTATGTAAACTGCTCATTTTTTACAGACACAGTTTCCTTTTGAATGACGTAACAATTACTACTAATACATGAAGCTAATGTAAGTAAAGTACACAGCACTTATCTCAAATTTGAACACAAATTTGTAAAAAAACAAACTCTAGAATCTCACGTAACAAGCATCTTGTCTAAATTTAAAACACATTTATCCAGGTTACAGCATACACTGGGTTTGTGAATGTGTCTGAATAAACATTTTCGAAAAGGGAATGTCTGAAACTGAAACTGATGCTCCCCTTGACATCCACAGAAGTATACATCACTTGTAAAATAAAGCAAGATGTCTTTAAATCGATCAGCACGAAAAGCAAATTCTACTGCATTATTATCAACAGTAAAATTTGATAATAATTCAATAGGAATTAATGTTTTCTTTCTTGCCTAAGTAGTAGAAAATGAACTTAGATAAGAAATCAATGATTGTAATTTTACAATTCCTAATGAATAACAAGGAAAGATTAGCTTGAAAAGGAACTACACTAGAACCTCTAATTAAGACCACCTCTATAATAAGACCATCTGTAATAGGACCACTTTTCACGGTCCCAAACCTGCATAGAGCTACCAAAATGAACCTCTGTATAGAGACCACCTCTCTGTTGAGACCACCTAACACTGGTCTCACAGGTGGTCCTAATAGAGAGGTTCTACTGTAAACCTTTCTCATTCGATCAAGAGTGAGTCAAAAGTTAAACACATCACAAAACAAACAAACTATGCACTCACATCGATGTCGAACGTTGCGTGCGAGTCGTCGAGGAAGTGCACGGTGCAGCGACACGTCTTGACGGCTGCGGCCGCGGCAGCCGCGGGGTTCGCGTGCCGACTCGCCATCTCGGACGCCCGCACGTCATACGAGCCGCTCGCCGCGCGCAGTTTCACCGACATGGTGCGATGGCCGCGGCGGCGTCAGCGTGAGGCAGCAAACGCAGCAGCAGCAGTGGCAGCCGCTGTGCGGCAGCGGCAGCCTACACCTGCAACGTGGAAACACGGCCTGCAATGTGGTGATTTTTTGATCAACTTTAAATTTTGATATTTTGATAACTGGAACGTTACTGTACAATTTCTCCTGCTGTTGGCTTTACAGTGGACATACAAGGTGAAGAATAAGTAACAATGTAATTCAGGTCTTCTAGGGCCATATAGTAGTATAGTATAATATTGCTTCAATGCTATGGCATGATAATGCAAATGCTATCAATCTTAACTTATCAAGTCTTTGAAGAAGAAAGAGAATCAAATGGTCAGAAATTGCAATTGTTAAACCTTTATCTTCTTCCAAATGATCCTCATTTTTCTAAATAAATCCTCTCTGAATCTTTATGATAGGATATGAGAGCAAATAAGACCACCTATGCATTAGTAATAGCTAGGCACTAGATGTGCTCTCACAGTAATAGTTTTTCGTCCTATGTACACTATATAATTCATTGTCATAATCATTACATAACAAAAATGAAAGTCGAATTGTGAACCACACAGCCTTGCTGTTAGACCATTGCTTCATTTGTTCCCCTTATAGATGTCCAGCTGAGTTCTCATGAAACAGCACCGAGGTTCTGCAGGCAAGACATAAAAACATCACCAACCTGGCAATGTCCATTATGTGGATCCAGTCAGCTATTGTTCGTTGATAGTTAAAGTTTTACAACATAGTCAGTTTTTGAGGTTCATTCCACACAAGGTATTTTCCACCTAGGTACAATGTAATTAATTGATTGCTAGTTATTTGGTTTCCCGTCTATTAGTAAGTTGTACTTCCAAGTACTTGTGCACCAATTTGCCTATTTGCAAATCTAGAGTAGAAATATTAGCTGCACACAAAATCAGTATCTTTAACTTCAGCGTACACGTATCAAGTTGGATTGACCTGTTTGTAAGTCGATTTCTACTTTTCGGTAAACCAATTATATCCTCAAGTCTCTGTTTATCTCAAAGGTCCCATGCAAGAGTCGTTTTTTCATACCAGAGATACTCGCCAGTAATCAAGCTGTTCTGTATTAATGTTTGTCAATGCTTTCATCATTCCTCTGAATATAAATAGATATATATTCAAATTTTACCAGCTTCATAATTGTATTATAGCACCATCGTAGTAATTTGGTAAACTTTTCGTTTGTAAATAAAATCTTAAATCTTCTTTAAACTGTGTAAAGTATTAAACTTAAAACATGTAACCGAATTAATATCCAAACAAAGTCCACATAATGTATTATTTTAACACTATGTGATGAAATACCACAGAAATTTATCCTTGGCATATTTGACTTACCACGATGTTTACATTCACAATCCCTTATTGTTACATGCAAAAAATCATATTGAAATTCTTAGAACACAGAAAATTTGGTTTAAAAACTTAGAGTTCTTAAATTCTCCAATCATAGTTTACAGTCTCTTCTTTACTAATACCATGTTTGAACCTAGGGCAATACGAATAATCCAAAAACTACTTGTTAATTTTGCATTATTATATTATAACTATATGCATTTGTGCATGATTACTCCTTGCCATTTATAACACCGTTTCCTTACATCCCTTCACTTACGGTTCAACTCCAAGGTCTAAGCATTCCACGTATTACAAAACCAATACAGTGCAACTCACAGCCAACATCATACATTTCACAAGCTATTTCTAAAATGCTGAATCAATATTGTCATCCAACAATGCATGATAAAAGGGATGACCATCTCTCTAACATGACCAACTCTGTAACATGATAACCTATCCTGGCCTCTAGAGTAACCTCTGTTACCGCCCCACAGTACCTGGGAGACTAAGCAGGTAGCTGCAATAGCTGACAGCGGCACACTGGAGTATTGTCCCCACCCACTTTCCCAGCACAATGATTTCCCCTTCATGGAATCACTGAAGAGACGAGTGCTTGTTACAGGTTCAGCGGCCATAAAGACGGACAGATATCCTTATTATAGTGTCATTTTTTACATCATTTATATGAATAATGTAACGGTATATGCTATTCTATAAGGGTCTCTACTTGCTTTAGGATTCACTGCTAATAATCTGTATTACTCCACTTTTTTCAATAAGAACCATTCCTCAATTACATTTTTGTATACCTGGATATACGTTATGCAGCCCCAGCCTATTCTAATTGGCCCTGGACAGACTCAACTCTGATTAGAAATGAGTGTTTGAGTTTATTACGATTCAAAAATATCAAGCATCATATTGTACTTGATTTTAGGCAGCAGTGTGCACATTCTAGCACAATACAAAAATATCCACATCAAAATGCAGTTTGCTCTTTCACAGACACAAATTGAACATAAAACACCCGACAGCTCCATATAGGCACGATAAATAATGCAGTTTGCACCTAAATGATGGCTCCCTTATAAGTTCCATCCATGCATAATGCAACCACGCACCACTTACCTTATAAACATAATCCAATGTTTATATACAACACATCACAAAACCAGTATCCCTCAGTACAGATGTACGTTTCAAGCTGTGTTAATTTTCTCAACTAAAAGTGAAAACTTCTATCCATAGGTGAAATTATCCTCAGTCTATATCAAAATCACTATCTTTTATTTTTAACTTGCAAATGCAAGATCATGAAATACTGACATCCTAATTAACTTCATTAAGATGGTGTTGAAAAAAATCAGTGTCTTTATAAGGCAACACACACAGAGGCATATGTCAGATTGACCAGCAGTAGCATGGTGGTGACAGCCACGGATATATATTTAGACTGTTGCTCACGACAAGATGCTCCTCATTGAACACATATGGACAAATACACTATACTATAGGTAGGGAGAGTGTATATTGGTCACATCGAGGAGATGAACAAGCTTTAACATCTCCCAACAGTGCACAAAAACGTCTGTGCACAATCAAACAGGCTACAATCTCAAGTAAGAGGTAATTCAACACTCCACACAAAATAATATTATTTCTATCACCACAGCATACTCTATATATATTTCTGCCTGTCATGAATCTTTATGTCACGATACCTAAGACAATAGTTATTCAATAATATCGCGTTATCAAAAGAAGAATTATATGTCCAATATTGATTTGCTCCACTCCATGTCCAGATGTGACCAATTGTCACGAAAGAAAAGGAGATGGGTTCCATTACTAGTGGAGCAGTGTTTGATGAACAAAACCTAGTTCTCAGAAATAGTTTGATACATGTTTGTAAAATACCTGTAACACATGTTGTAGAGTAAAAACCCAGAATACTGCACTTCACACAAATTGAAGATGACATGGAAAAACTAAGGACAAAAGTCACAAAACCCGATGTAAAATGAAAGAGTTTTCCTCTTGGAATTCCTATTAGTTTAAATCTACTTTACTTCATCTGATTGAATGAGCTCTTAAAAACTTTGAATTCTTAAAAATTGTAGAGCATTTGGCCTAAATATGTGGCGCAAATGTAGTGTCTTGGAGAGACAGTGTAGCAAATGTGATCAGTTTGTGGTAGACTAGAGTAAAATTAAGAAGAAGTTGTGCTATTTCTTACTTCAAATATATTAAACGGCTGATGATTTCACACTTCATACACATATAGGAAATATAATTAGCATTGTAAACTCAAACTAAAAATACAAACTACTGGAGTACAGCCAGGAGTTTGTGGTCAATGAGCGAGCTGTGACTCACGGATTACATCACGCACACAACACGCATCTTTGTTAGTGAGAAACATGGATCATTAAAATATATTTTACAATATTGAATAACCAATCTTTATATAATAAATATAATATACCACATATTATGGAACCCATAACTTTAATTAGAACGTATTTTGTTGATTAGAATACCCAATAATCTTTGACAGAAAATGGATTTAATCAAAAGAAGAAAAATGGTATAAAAAGTAAGAAAAAAAAGCCCAGATGAGTAAGATTTTTAACATAACCTGCCAACAGATAGACAGAAGAATAAAGGATAACAAGAGACACCGAGTGAATTTGCCAAACATATCTGAACATACAATGTAGTCAATAACACACATAAATCTCGACACGCGCACTAAACACACTAGGAAACCAACACAGCAGCTACATTGCAAATAAGATAAATTATTCAGTATGTATGAAATGATTAATGTGCGGGACAGAATAATGATTGTGCAATTATACATAGGGCAGCATTCAATGATTCCCACTGCTACCTGTATACAGCGAATATTGATAAAGAGATTTGTTGAATTAAAAATGAGAATGCAATGAGCATCATTAGTATCAATCATAAAACAAAAGAACAATCAAACTAACACAGATTTTAATTATTTATACATGCATTTAAAATTGCCGGGTTTTATTTTCCATGAAAGGTAAATGTTAAAAGAAAACAGTTTGAATTTCCAGCAATGTTGACTACATTTACACCGATTGGAACAAGCTGACTTTATTTACCAAGTGTCAGTACTAACACTGTAAGCATATATCCAACTATCAACCTGCTTATGATAAGAATTACGAAGTACATTGCACATTTTCCTTTGTTGTTTTTCTACACATTAGTCCTCACTAAAAATACTAGCAAAATACAGATCCCACCCCATCCCCGACCCCAACCAAAAAATCAAATAAATAAAAAGAAAGCTTAATTCACATGCTTGAGGTTTGTAGTATATATACATATTAGCATTGCACAATATCATGAACATGACTTGACAAATAGTCAAATATGCCTAAAGTTGACATAACGACCAATGAATGATGATTTGTTTACCAGCAAGAAGCACAGATCTTAACAATTTTCATCTTTTAAACCAAACAATTTCCAGAAGAAAGGAAAACAATGGTCTACTAAAATCCACACCTCAACCACCATACACTGTAGTCAATTTGAACACACAAATTTCTTCTGATCAAGTTGTACTAGAAAAATAAATCAATAAAAAGTTAATAAGTGTAAAATTTACAGCAAGTTTAACTTATTTCCTCATTTCACTGGAGAGAGCTTGATAGGTAGAATTGCAAATAAAATGATTTTTATTTGAGTATCCAAACAGCGGTTATACATATTGTCAAATAATCATCATGACTATGAAATCAGCAATTTTTTTACCTGAACAGAACATGTCACATTGCGAAATATTCTAAAACAGTATTCAATAAGGCTAAATAATGATTTTCCTTCAAGTAAAATGACAAAACTCATGAAATCTACAGTGTACCCAATATCATGTCACAAATTTATTTCACTATAATTTAAAATGTTTTGAATATCAAATATACTTTTAAGATTTTCTGAACGTACATTTTTTGACAAAGTTCTTTAAAAAAAATTCGTGAAATTCTGACAAGCATTTTAATGTTGTAAGTGTAGTCTTTAGCCCTTGGATAGTAAATCTCAATGCTATTTTATTCAAGAGTCAGACAATCACTACAAGAATAACAGTAAACTATAGAAAATACTTATTCAATTTCAATGAAATGTTTTACAGTAGTCAATGAAGTTGATAGTATTTTGTCAAATGTTAAATTTGTTACTGGGGCACGAATATGACCGGGTGCGTTTAATTATAAAGGCCATTACGCTACATGTCAACAGTTAAATTTGATTTTAACAGCAGTGTAGGCTAGTCAGGGACAAAAATTCATTTTGACATGAGATGAGGGTGTGCACAGGGAGAAAAGTGACACCGTCTCTGACAGCTCACTATCACGGTCTCAATTTAAGCAAGGTTATGTACCAAGCAATTTTAAGCATGAGTAACAATATTGAGTAATTGAGTGGAACATTACTACCAATCAAACTCCTTCCCTAATATCAAAATTCTTCAATATCGAACACACTTTACAACTCTAGATAATAAATAGGTCAATCCAGACTCGGAGGTCAATACACAAACCTTGTCAAATCATGACAGACTTCGTCAAAATTTGTAATTACATTTTAGTGACATCGGAGTCTTCAGAAAACACTTTTGCAGAACTTAGACGCAACAAGCACTTTCGGTCTCTTGTGCATAGGTAACATGTAATTTTTACGCAAAAAAATATTCGATTTGCAACATCTTTCACACTGACCTCATTTAAAACATCTCACATTTTTAAGGATTTTAAGCCAACTGCAATGCCATTTAAAAACTGCTTAATGCATACCTTAGCGTAATAACAATCTCTTTTGGTGCCTAGCAGTGTGCTTTCACCAAATGTATCCTATAAGCAAATATGACGGCGTATACCACAAATTTGTATACATTTCCTCTTTTCAAAACTTTCTAACCCAAAATGGCGGCACACTTAAGACAACAATGTCACGTGTAGTAAAATGGTCCAATCAACAATCGTCTTACAGACAAGCACTTGCCGTAGTCTCTACCACATCCGCTTGCTACGCAAGCTGGTTATAGAGTGAAGCCTGAACGGAGTCACTAGACATTGTGTATAGAGGCTAGCACTTGCTATTTTCTATGGAATACCATTTAAACCATTTCAATATCCCGGAAGTCATTTCAGCCTGTCATTGTTTAATATTTTTTGACAATTTTCATGAAAATTGTAGTTTAAAGTGACCACCAGAATGGATGTGGAGTAAATGCGTCATTGACCAACAAAGAGCTTTATTCAAAGATACTGTTTGTAGTTGCTGGATAACTAAAATCGTATTGTAAATCAAAAGATAAAGAGTAAAAGTGCAGTCATGAGTTTCTTGTTTGGTGGAAGAAATAACAAAACATTTAAACCTAAGAAAAATATACCCGAGGGAAGTCATCAGTATGAATTAATGAAGCATGCTGCCGCCACATTGGGAAGTGGAGATCTTAGACAAGCTGTTCAGCTTCCAGAAGGAGAGGATCTGAATGAATGGGTAGCTGTCAACACAGTTGATTTCTTCAATCAAATCAATATGCTTTATGGAACTGTAACAGAATTTTGTACTGAAGATACATGTCCTGTGATGTCAGCTGGTCCTAAATATGAATATCACTGGGCTGATGGACACACCATAAAAAAGCCAATAAAATGTTCAGCACCAAAGTACATAGATTATCTCATGACGTGGGTCCAAGATCAACTTGATGATGAAACTTTATTTCCTTCTAAAATAGGGGTTCCTTTTCCAAAGAGCTTTCTCTCAACAGCAAAAACCATTTTGAAAAGGTTATTCCGAGTGTATGCACACATCTATCACCAGCATTTTCCTCAAGTGATTACGCTTGCAGAGGAAGCTCATCTTAATACATCGTTTAAGCATTTTGTATTTTTTGTTGATGAGTTTAATTTGGTTGATAAACGAGAGCTCGCCCCTTTACAAGAACTTATAGATAAACTAACATCAAAGGACAGATAGACTTCTGGACCAGTGGGGAAAAAGTGATCTTAAATGTCATCCCAGTTTGATGATGTGACATGCTTCAAGGATCAACTGTCTAAACGGGATTTTTGTGTATGTGAATATCAAAATGAAAAATTTTATAGAATGATAAACATGATACGTAGAGAATATGTATTGGTTATTCATAATCATGTGGAAGAAATTTTATACTTTTGTTTCATAGTGGGAAGTTGGGTAATGACATAATGTAAGGTCTTATTATTTTGTCTGCCTCTTCAGTTACTATGATCCGTCCTTTGGGTTATCCCAATATAATTCATCATTCTGAATATTTTATTCCAGATGTTAAGCAATGATTATAAGTGCTACAGGACTATTTGTTTAAATTGATTATGTATGTCAGAACGCTTGTTTTGTGTAACCTAGCCATATATTTCACTTCCTTAAATTGAGAATATTTTTATGATAAATATATGTTGGCTTTAATGTTAACTTTGTTTTCTGTAGAACTAAATGGATGTATAAGTTGGTAATATGGTTATGTTCGAACACCGTAAAAGTAAGTGACATTTAATTGGTTTGGGAGTATGGTTGGCTTATAAAGAATTTACAGAATCATGAACGTAAATTGTGTGCAGTGTATCAAAGTAAAACATAACCTGTGATATCTAAAGCTCCTATCACCAGTTTATGATGTATGGGGGCTACTATTTATTATGGCCCATGGGGGTATGAAATAACTAGGTGTTCGGGGCCTGAAAAATGGAAGGTGAGGTGGTGTTAAGATTGGTTGCATTTCTAGGGGCTGGCCTGAAATTTTGCAACAAAACCACACCATAGTAGGATTATTTTTTTCTACACCCTCCGGTCCACCGGTCTATAATAAATGGTAGCTCCTTAAAGTGTGAAACTACATTGGTTTGCATATTGTGTACAAGCTTGTAGGACAATTGTCTAAAGTTAGCTTTTGAGCATATCTCACAAATGTGATTCCCATATATATAACATTTTATACATTTAGGTAGTAGGTATGAACGTCAAATTGTATATGGCTTTATGGTGATCAAATATTATTTTTATGTATGATTTTCAAAGGTTACGGTCATGCACATAGACACTTGTTTTTTTTTTGTGTGCGTTAAAGTTGTTATCATTTAAATTGTCAATTATCATTTGAATTTTACAATTCCATTATATGATTATGTTCTGTGTCTTAACTTAGCAATTCCGAACTTTAGGTCAATGTTTTGGTATGGTTTTAGATAATTATGTCACATGTGAATGCTTTAACGGTCTGTTTAAAGCTTTTGAAATTTTCTACAGGTGGAGGTATGGAAGCAATTTTATTTTATTCTGTCAGTGGATGCCAGAAATTTGAATTTACAGTATTAGCAAAAGCTTTCATATTATACATTATAAGGATGGATTATATTATTTCAATGTATGAAAATCGAAAAAATTATCAATACTTTGAAGCATTTATTGTATTTACAATATAATAAATACAATATTTAATAATATAAAATAAAGATATTGTGGTCAATAATTGCAACACAAAATACTCATCAGGCAAATAATTACCTAAATGAAGGAATGACTTCCGACTTTAGAAAAGTTGAAAACAATCAAAAATTTTGCACACATGACACTTACAGGATATACATGATTCACTTTGATCAACGCTGTAAAATTACAAGTACTAGTAAACTGTTCTACACTCACGGACAAAGTAGTTAACTCCACTAATTTTGTGTACTTGTCTGTAAAAGGTTTATATAAAAATAGGAGTAATTACACAAATATAATATAAAAAAGAAGTAAAACCATTCAAAGCAACTTAACATTTGCTTGCTTAATTAAAACCTTCAACAAATGTAACTTGATCCAAAAAGTCAAGTCCAATATGCTGTATACAACCATGTGTTTATGGCTTTAAACATTAATAATTTAGAGGATGGGCTTTTTTCATGAACTTGTATTTACATTGGAATTTCAATAGTACAGATTTTGATTAAAAAGAATTAAAAAAAAATAGGAGGTCCAACCACACAGGAGTGGGCCCTTTAATGATTGTATACAGGTACTTTACAGAAGACTGGCCTTCTAAAAAGACTCACAATTTCACACAAAATTGCATGCCACCAATATGCAGTTCCGAAGTGAGTAAACCATGTGGTATATTCAACAATGAATTAATCACATAATTGTAAAAATTGTTCAATGAGTAAATGACATTAAGAACATTTGCAAATGTCCATTTTTATTTGGTGAAGAACCTATTTTCTTTGAGTATTGTACAATTCCATTTTCCTAATAATCCAGCATAATCAAGATCTATCATGGAAAACATTGCATGTCTACCGTAAGTAAAAGGCAAGCTTTCTACAATTTCATTATCCTACAAACATTTGCACCTTTAGATTCCAATCTACATTCATGTTCTCATGAAAAAGACCAGCTGAAATGTTACACGCAGGATAGCCTGACTTGGGCTGAATAGATACTTGCACAGTAGTTACCTACAAAAAGAGACTTCTTCACTGTAATAAACTTTCTGCTGAAATGATTGTAATGAAAAAAGGAAAAGATTTCCAAACTTGGTCAAGACACCAGTAACAATAGTTAAGTCAGACACGATGTATAACACCTAATACACAATATCCCATGAATGTTTACTGTACAATTTTAATCATCAAACTTTCCATTTTGTTGAGTTTCCATTACACACTTACAAATTCATTCAGTGTTGTAACACCAAAATGAGTACTACCACACTGCCAACAAACGAAACTTCACAACTCAATATCCATTATAATCTTCCATTTTCCACACAAACTTCCTCCACCCCATTTTATTAAAAAAAAAACTGTCGCCCCATCTCAGAGCTTGTACTTAAACTTGTCCTTGCATTCGCGTAACAAGGTGAGTGCCTGTGCTCTTAACTTGTCTTCCTCCATATCCTGGTTCAACTTCAGAGACTGCTGGATGCTCGCTGAAATGGTAAACAACAGCTTTAGCTAGAATGGTAACAAATACTTCTCCAAATAAATGTAAAAATAGAGAAAAATGCTTAATAATAATTTGAACTAATGAGGTATGATAAACCTTATTGGGGTTAAAAACGCAAAAATAATGCTTTACGATATCTGATAAAACCTTTCAATTATCTGTATTTGTACATAGTATGGTTAAACATCCATGGTCTAGAAGCGCAATAGTTGGTGAACGAGATGAAATTTCTAATATCCATACTATTAGCCAGAGAGTGCCACATGATACAGTCTTGGGGGACTCACTTGTGGACAATAAAGTATCATGTGCGCACAAGAAAACCTGGGAAAGGGTATGTTTTTCAGCATGGAGGCCGTGCCCGGGAGGACCCGTCTTAAGGGTTACAAAATCAACGATTTTGAAGGTAAAAGGGTCCATTTTTATCAGCAGCTCACCAGTTGCAATTTGCCAGTCTCAATTGCAATGTTTTATGTCATGCGTAAGACCTTTGAGGATCGTGAGTATCTCCTTCACAACGTCCCATTATTTTTCGGCACAATACACTGTAGCGAATCAAAGAACCCGGCTGTGTGCAGGTATGGAATTCGGCGAACGACATGCGAGCCGCGAGTGCACCTTGCAGCGTGCAGCTTGCAGCAAGTATATTAAAGCAGTATTTAGCTAGCGGTTACTTGCAAACAGCGAGCAGCAAGTGTGGAGCTAGTATACTAAAGAATACTGTAAACTTAAACATATTTATGTGTGCGATTTAAGTAGGGCTCTGTTCATGGGACCAGCATCTTGTAAGTCAGTATGTGGGTTTGAAGAACTGCATGTATTGTCCGTTTGTCCCCCCCCCATGCATGACAGATGGACTAATATATTTTAACCCAATAAAACTACAAATGGCTTGAAAATGGTTTGATTTGATTGTAACCTACATACAATATGCCTCATGCAAATGTCCCGGTAGAACAGTCTCACACCTCATTTGGGGTTAGTGTCTAATACAGAATATAGCAAACCACAGCAGACAATAGAAAAAACATAAGCCCCATGGTATAATATATAACACATATTGCTAGTACATGAATTTACACTTTGCACAGTAAGCCTGTTTATATTCTGTGAAAACTTGCAATATCATTAGGTTTGCTTACACTCATTAAAAAAGCATTGGACAAATTTTGCGGGTATTTCCTCAGTTTGTCACTAGGACTAATGGACTTTACCACTTAAATAACATACGGCCGTTTTCATACTATATTTTGTCTCGTTTTATATCACCAAACACTCGGTGAATTATTGCTGTATTCGAACTAGGAGTTGACACCAACTCTGTTGTGACAGCTAAATAAGAGATGGCAGCAACAATACCGTTATATTGTGCAACATTCAATGTCCAATACTGAAATAACATGAGGTCGGCACCGTACCAAGTTGATGTAAGCACATAAAAAACGACAGCGGAGCACGGACCCACATTCCACTAGTGGCCAGCGTGAAGGATACAAACAAACCTTCAATTTTGACACTTTTACTTGCAACTATTGACTGGTGGTATCAATATAGAGGTGGGGTTTATTCTGGTAGCCTTTTGAAGGTATGGTCCCTTGAAAAGTGGTCTTATTACAGAGGTGGTCTCAATAGATCGTTGGTCTTAATTGGAGGTTTTACTATATATTTTACTATTTAGTTATTATATTGTTAGTATATATCAATAGCCTCCCTTCTCATGATTTAAATATATTTTAGCTGACATATCATCTCGCCCATGTACAGCAATGCTCACAAGTTTCAATAATCAATATATTTTGAGTACCCTTGACAAATCTCTGACTTCATGCTGATAAAAAATATGGACCACCCTTTTCATAACTTTTCTCTGACTAATGTGCATTTTTAACTTGTATTCAAATAAGACTATTTATAATACTATTCTGTTATTTTGTAGACATAAAAAAAGTCCAACACAAAACACAGAGTGGACCCCCTGGGGATACAGTGAATATTCTCAATAACAGAAAAGTAAACAAAGAAAAAACTGAACAACGGAAAATTTTCTCATGCATTACCTATTAATAATGTTAGTAAATTATAAAGTAAACAACAGAAATCCCCTACAATGGAAGGATTTGTCACTGCAAATTGCATTCTGTTGTTGAGGATATACAATACATGTATATGCATGAAAGGTCACATGTAATCTATATCTTCAAAGATTGGAGATAGCAAAGTTACAAAAGTTCTTGCAAAATCCTTTGCAAATTCTATTCATATGGGTCTTATACTTAATTTTACATTGAACAAAATTTTTACTATCTCATTAAACTAGAAAGCATTCTTAAAAACTAAATAATACCTGTGTGAACTCTCAAAAATGGGTTATATGATTTCTCCTCTCCAATTGTGGAAGGCGACTGAAAGAAGAAAAATGACATAAAATAGCACATCATATCAAATAACAAATTTTTATTCATTGCATTAACATTATACAAAACACATCTTATTATACATTGGTGGACCATGGTTGAAATACAAGTGTAAGTTGTGCCAAAATTACCAAAAGCCCAAGATGAGACTATTAAGAGCTTATCTTTAGAAAAGTGATGAATAGACACAAGCTAATTATTCATTGAAGACCAATCAGTCGAAAAATAATGTCTACTTTTTGGTAGCATTCCTACAGAACTTAGTATATTAATATGCATAACTTATTCGTTCAAATGTTTATTGAGAGGAGGAATTGAACCATGAGTTTCAGAAATATAACCATCATATAATAATATATACCTATCGACAACTTGGTGCAACCTTTAGAGACTTAAAACCCAAACGACCTTAAAGAAAGTACAGACCCTTGATACTTAGTCACCTGTCAAGTTAACGTCAAGTTAATAACAACAATCCTATCTCCTTTACACTTTCTTTAGAGAAGCATATTCAAGAGCTATTTCATTGGATAAGTAGATAGAATCGGGCAAAGTAGGAGTAGTATCAAAATCATTGTTAATGTTGCGACATTTTCATCGAAGGCAGTGGATAAAGTTCATTCCAGTGGATACATCTCATTCATATAGGCGAACAGTTCTCTTGTCATTGGCAATAATGTGCTAACATACAATACACAGGTATGATGCTGCTCTTATGTGTATGGAAAAAACAATGCCTCACAATGCACTTGAAAACAATTTGGATTAAACTTCGACTGAAAACATGGCGTAATTAAACACACACCAGGGCGTCCGCAGATGCTTCAAAAGTCTTATTTAGTTTAATAATAAAGTCTTATTTTGCTTAAAGCAGTCTTAAAAGGTGTTAATTTCTCTTTTATATTAATCATAGTTACTGTGATTTATTTTTATCTTTATGCATGTTTATCTTGCTGTATTAAAAAACCCTCATGAGTCAACATACATGCATTTGACTTTGCTTGGTTTCATTTTAGCAAAAGTTCCCCCCAAAAAACTGCAAGCGCCCTCTTATACACCACGACTAGGAAGTACCAATGTGAATATTTTGAATAATTCATTTCGGATTCCGCAACTGACTGATACGGAGCACAAAATAACACAGCAAAAGCTACCCTGTGGTCAAATCAGAATACGCCAATCTTCAATTAAGGATATCATGTGAAGGCTAAACCATCACGGCTAATTATGCGACGTTCTTCACTTCGTGAATAGACCAACATGAACGTCTACATAGAGGCCTCCTCTCTATTGAGACCACGTGTGTTCACACCACAGGTTGTCTAATAACGAGGCACTGTTGTAGGGGAGAGTGGGGCTAGTTGAGACACAAGTTGGTTGAAAATGGTTCAATCCTTACGATTGTGAACATGTGATATAATTGAAGACTAAAACCATCATGGCTAATTATGCAACGTTCTTCACGGTATCCACCTGCGATACAGGAGTGCAAAATAATACAACAACAGCTACCCTGTGTTCGAATGAGAATCTGGCAATCTTTAATTAAGGATATCATGTGAAGAACAAAACAATCGTGGCTACAAGTGTGTGAACACAAAAAGTGAATAATTCATAATAATATCAATAATACCAAGAAGACCAGTGTGGTTTCAGTATAACTCTATAAGTGCTAAGAAAACTGTCATTTGAGCCATGGTTTTTAACCTTGTTCCAGTGGCAGAGTGGACTAGTGAGTTAGCCTGAACTGCTAGGCGATTTGGTGCTGTATGGTCGTGGGATCCACCAAAGACTTTGTGACTGAGCTATGTGATCTAGCCCCTAACCTGACTTGGAGTGATAAGTTTAATGACTTAATTACATATAACCACCATGGCTGATTATACGAGAGGCCAAAGCACTACCAAGTGGCAGCGGAGCTGGGGGGGGGACTTCGTGGGGCAAGTCGTAAGGCCACCATGAGCCCTGCCAGCAGTCATCAGGGTGGAGATGACCCGGACGGTCAGAGCCAAGAGCCCTGTGGGGGCAGGACAGGTGGGTGTTCTTGCCTAATGGAGTGGTCATTGGTCATCCATACTGTTATACTATAGTTTCCCTAGTATTTTCACCATATTGAAAAAGCAGTTTTTTATAAGTGTTTTCAAGACATACATGTTATCAAGCTGCACTTTTGACCTGTTTAGAAAATATGTGTATGAGATATGTCCTGACATAACTGACCAGAAATAGGTCTGTAACATCTTCCATGATACTTCATTATCCCAATGTAAAAGCATTTGAGTTATTTTGATGATGGTATCATTCATGGTCTTTCAAATGTTTTGAGAGGTCCATGAAAATATTTAGTTTTGTGTATTTGCACCAAATGGTGTTACTTTTTATATTCAAATCCCTGTGTTTAAAACTTCAGCGACAAATGTCAATACAGTGGTCATTGCTTGCTTGGCATAACATTTACTGTCAGAGAAAACTTCATTTACATAGTAGAATAAAGCTTAAAACGAGCTCAGCTTTGCCTAGATCATAGATGGATGTCTGATTTACTGTCATTGTATCCTGTGATTTTTCAGTTTACTTTTTAAATCCAGTTTATTCTGGGCTGCTGTGTTAGTTCAGCATGTTACTAAACAGGGGTTAAAAATGAAGTTGCTTTATAGTTTCTGGATTCGTAATTATTAAATGCGAGCATGACATATTGTTTGTAGAATAGACAATCAATTATCAAGAAATCTAGGCTTCAAGATAATGATAATTGATACTTAATGAAAAAATATGCCATTATCTATTCCTATGATATCTTCTGTATTGTAGATATTCTGGGTATCAGAGATACGAAAACAGAGACGAGTGATTTTGCAAAGTTCCAGTGGTTACGTGAGTGTTCCTGTGGACTCGGATCTACACTTCACTACTGTTGAAGGTGGAGCTGAAAACAAGCTAACTATGAGAGAACTTATTGAGGAAAATACCCTGCCCATTGAGACAAGAGCATGCTTTAATGATAGCACAGCAGAAGATTATAAAGATTCCCAAAACACAGATGAAGAAACTCCACAGAGTAGCAAAATGAGTGATGAACATGAGAAAAAGGTGCTGTTGAGGAGTCATCTGGGTCAGGCGACTGTGCTATGCCAATACACTCATCTGTACCTGGTCACTTGTGCAATTACACATCGTACGTATACTTTTGAGTTCAATTAAACAAAATGGAAGCATATGGTGAATAACATATATAATAAATGGTTCAACTTGTAATTAAAATTTAGATGTATATAGCTTGAATTGACATCATTGATACAAAACATGATAAGGGTGTCATTGTGTATACTTGCACTTTTGCAACATTCAATTCTTGATTTGCATCATTAAAAGTGTCACTTTTGTTGACTCCTTCGTACTGTAAGGATTTTTCCATCATCAAAGAAAG
Organism: Streblospio benedicti; assembly: GCA_019095985.1. Taxonomy (NCBI): domain Eukaryota; kingdom Metazoa; phylum Annelida; class Polychaeta; order Spionida; family Spionidae; genus Streblospio; species Streblospio benedicti. The sequence continues at coordinate 4,525,504 of CM032659.1, read as the reverse complement.
ACCTCAGAAATTAAACCAATGAAGCTATCTTATGTATGCTTCTGTGGCCGAGTGGCTAGGGAATTGGACTCATGACCAGAAGGCCTTGGTTTGGATTCCCAGTTCAGTCTGATGGTAGGTGTTGACAAACTCATCCCTTAACAGTTGTTCATTGCTCTGTGGTACCTATACGTTAAATAGGTACAGGTCAGGCAAGTGAACGCTAATGTAGATTGATAAGCACGTCCGCACTACAGTTGCAATGTGCTGTATGCTTCCCGGGAAGTTGAGAAAGATTTAGTGTGACAATGATGCTGCCGATGACCTGGTGTGAATGTAGAGTCGTCTGATGCTCCATAGCAGCGAAGGAGACCATAAACTAGACATTTACATTTACATTTTCTTTCTCCCCGGCGATCAGACTGCATGGCGCACCGTCTCTCGTCGCTGCCTGCGTTTCTCTCGGGTCACGTCAAGCGAGCCAAAGGCCGGGCAGACGGCAACAAGGACTTCTGGCGGCAGCACCTCGCCATGTGCCAGGCCATCAGCGCAGACATGGACCACGCACACTTCCATGACGCAGGTCAGATTTTTGTACTTTATCATTCTTTTTCATGTAATTTCATTGGGTATCATAATCCAGAAGTATCTGATAACCTAACATTTTTCACGTCTAAGCAAGAGAGCCGGACTTCAGTTTTCACCAATCAAATTTTAAAACAGTGTTGTAATAGTTTAGAAAAGAATGATAAATACAAAGCAGGGTTCGTTGTATAACATGAATTATTTTATCAGGATTCGTTCTTGTGGCGCATCAGGCTCGCCGTGAAACGCCACAAGAACTCACCTGATAAAATAATTCATGTTACAAACTCACCCGGTTTTGTCTATTTATACGTATACTGGGAATGCAAATGTGAAGAGGTGTCTTCTGCAGACAGCCATAGCAAACAAATCAAGACTACCAGATTTGAAATATAACAAGTAATTTAGATACTTGATTAAAGTGGATACAATGTAAGCTAGAATTAAAATGTTCCACTCAAGTGTTTATTGCTTGTATAAATTGTATGCTTGGTTGCAATGTAGCAGAATCGCTGCTATCAATGCTCCCAAGCAGACATTGTACCGACCTACCAGATACTAAATGTGTATGCAGTATTTATATTGCTATACAATAACCATGTGGAATCTGTGTATATTCAATAAATCAACATAAATCATTATACTTAATAATTTAATATACTCAATTTATAGAATGTGTTTCGCATATACTTATTTAAATGGCCATATGATGAATGAACTTCACAATTTATGAATTCTGTGTTAGTATTGTAATAAAACTAAGCATGGTTGTTTCTTTAAGATTTCAAACATATGACACTCATGCACTGTCCAAGCATAAAGAATTTTAATCAGAGGATTTAGAGTTTTCTGCTGTTAACATTTTATAAATGGATGTACAAAATCCCCAAAGATCTGTTGTTTTTATGAAATGTATTTGGAGATTGAACAAAAGAGGTCTAAGAGTGTCCATTGAATGGGGTTTGTTCGACAGTAACGCATCTCTAGAAGTTCATAGTAATGGAATTCGGACCTCACAAGTAGCATATGCGTTATGCAGTATATATATTGCTATACAATTACCATGAGAAATCTGTATATAATCAATGAATCCACTTAAATTATTATACTTAATATACTCAATTTACAGATAATAATTTGTATATACTTATCTAGATGCCAAAAAAATGAATGAATTTTACAATTTATGAATTCTGTGCGAGTATTGTATTGAAATTTAGCATGATGTTTTATTTAAGATTTCAAACATAATGCGCTCTATGACTGTCCAGGCCTAAGGAGTTTAAATCAGATGATATAGATTATTTTGGTGTTGACAAATGACAAATGCTTGGTGTATATATTATTCTAGTTGTAGATTCTACAAGTACAAACACATCATATATTATTATCATTACTATTATTTTTTTAAATAATCATTGCAGTGTATTTGAAATGGCCTTATTGCACGGAGATTTACTTGTGCGGGAGGCGTAAAATGGGGTCACATTAAGAGGACATGTCGTTCGTACGTTGTGATAAAATCTATATGGCTTAAGGTTGATATTTCAAAGAAACCCCATACATAGCCCCAAGTGCACGCATGAGCGGGTCTTTTCAATCCTTTGGGTTTGCAGGCGTGTGCTATGCCCACCATCATTTACTCTTCTTGAATGAGTTAAGGCCTACATGTATGCTTCAGGAGTCTTGTCATATTCATTCAGTAGCTGTGGTTTACTTAAGTATTTAACAATACTGTCACCTACTTCATTATACACCTCTACATTTTACCTCAAGTATCTAACACAAATGTGTTTCACGTGAGTATCTAATCTGTGAAGGGAAGAGGAATAGTGAACGACAGGGACACCAATGACCTGCTGTAGACGCTATCTAGCGAAGATGTTAATATTGTATTTACGTAATGTGTAGCAGTAGAGTGAATAAAAGAGGTCTTAAGCGTCCATTGAGGAGTATCTATTTGTGTTAATGTGCTGACAGCAAGTTCAGAACAATACATTTTCAATCATAACTAAAAAATGGTAATGGATATCAAAATAAAAATCATAGGAATGAAACGCTATTTTTTTGCCAGATCTACATCGCAATTTTGATTATTCTGATAGGTTTACACAATAGTGAACACTTACATGACAATGGCATTTTTCCAGTGTCTGAGACAGAGTCAGACATTTTGAACAAGTCGAAATTCGGGATTAGGTACCATGATTGGAACAGCAAAGGTTGTTTATATTTTTGATTTGCATACATATTCATGTATCACCAATTATGTGACTACCCATGTGTATGCAAATCAAAAATATAAACTTGGCTGTTCCAATCATGATACCTAATCCCCAATTTTGACTTGTTCAAAATGTCTGACTCTGTCTCTCTCAGACACTGGAAAAATGCCATTTTCATGTAAGTGTTCACTATTATGTAAACCAATCAGAAATTGGAATGTAGATCTGGCAAAAAATAGCGTTTCATTCCTATAATTGATATTCAAAACCATTTTTTAGTTATGATTGAAAATGTATCGTTCTGAACTTGCTGTCAGCACATTAGACATAACTGCAGTGTAGAATTTCTTGGTTAATGGAATCCGACCTCACAGATACTAAATGTTTATGCAGTATTTATATTGCTATACAATAACCATGTGGAATCTGTGTATATTCAATCAATCTTCTTAAATTATTATACTTAATAATCTAATATACTCAATTTATAGAATCTATTTCGTATATACTTATTTCAATGGCCATATGATGAATGAACTTCACAATTATGAATTCTGTGGGAGTATTGTAATAAATTTCTCTATTTTTATTTTTTTATTTTTTAAATGCTATTTATTTTTTCGCGCTTGGCAATATGATTTAAAAATGCCTAAAAACAACTTTATTAGGGAATATGTTATTTTATTAAAAGGATACTTTTGTATCGAAAAGCTTTAAAATATATATGTTTGTTTTGATTTTGGCCTAAATAGCAGAAAAAGAAAAAGAAAAATAGAGAAATGAAACCATATGCTACATACCAACTACACAGTATTATTGTAATAAAATTAAGCATGATTGTTTCTCTAAGATTTCAAACATATGGCACTCATGCACTGTTCAGGCATAAAGAATTTTAATTAGAGAATTTAGAGTTTTTCTGCTGTTAACATTTTACAAATTGGTGCACAAAATCCCCAATGATCTGCTGTTTTTAAGAAATGTATTTGAAGATTGAACAAAAGAGGTCTAAGAGTGTCCATTGAAGAGGGTTTTTTTTTACTGAACTGTTCATGCATTGAAGTTCATAGTAATGGAATTCGGACCTCTGACAGTTAGCATATGCTTAGGCAGTATTTATATTGCTATAAAATAACCACGTGAAATCTATGTATAATCAATGAATCCACTTAAATTATTATACTTAATATACTCAATTTACAGATAATAATTTGTATATACTTATCTAGATGCCAAAAAAATGAATGAATTTTACAATTTATGAATTCTGTGCGAGTATTGTATTAAAATTTAAGCATGATTTTTTATTTAAGATTTCAAACATAATGCGCTCTATGACTGTCCAGCCCTAAGGAGTTTAAATCAGATGATATAGATTATTTTGGTATTGACAAATGACAAATACTTGGTGTATATATTATTCTAGCTGTAGGTTCTACAAGTACAAACACATCATATATCATTATTTTTTTTTTTAAATAATCATTGCAGTTTATTTGAAATGACCTGTATTGCACGAGATTTACTTGTGCGGGAGGCCTAAAATGGGGTCACATTAAAACAACATGTCGTTCGTAAATTGTAATAAAATCTATATGGCTTAAGGTTAATATTTCAAAGAAACCTCATACATAGCCCCAAGTGCACGCATGAGTGGGTCTCTTCTTGAATGAGTTAAGGCCTACATGTATGCTTGAGTAGTCCTGTCATATTCATTCAGTAGCTGTGGTTTTACTTAAGTATTTAACAATACTGTCACCTACTTCATTATACACCTCTACATTTTACCTCAAGTATCTAACACAAATGTGTTTCACGTGAGTATCTAATCTGTGAAGGGAAGAGGAATAGTGAACGACGGGGACACCAGTGACCTGCTGTAGAAGCCATCTAGCTAAGATGTTAATATTGTATTTACATAATGTATGGTGCAGTGAATAAAAGAGGTCTTAAGCGTCCATTGAGGAGTATCTATTTGTGTTAATGTTCTGACAGCAAGTTCAGAACGATACATTTTCAATCATAACTAAAAAATGGTAATGGATATCAAAATAAAAATCATAGGAATGAAACGCTATTTTTTTGCCAGATCTACATCGCAATTTTGATTATTCTGATTGGTCTACATAATAGTGAACACTTACATGAAAATGGCATTTTTCCAGTGTCTGAGAGAAACAGTCAGACATTTTGAACAAGTCAAAATTGGGGATTAGGTACCATGATTGGAACAGCCAAGGTTGTTTATATTTTTGATTTGCATACACATTCATGTATCACCAATTATGTGACTACCCATGTGTATGCAAATCAAAAATATAAACTTGGCTGTTCCAATCATGATACCTAATCCCCAATTTTGACTTGTTCAAAATGTCTGACTCTGTCTCTCTCAGACACTGGAAAAATGCCATTTTCATGTAAGTGTTCACTATTATGTAAACCAATCAGAAATTGGAATGTAGATCTGGCAAAAAAATAGCGTTTCATTCCTATAATTGATATTCAAAACCATTTTTTAGTTATGATTGAAAATGTATCGTTCTGAACTTGCTGTCAGCACATTAGACATAACTGCAGTGTAGAATTTCTTGGTTAATGGAATCCGACCTCACAGATACTAAATGTGTATGCAGTATTTATATTGCTATACAATAACCATGTGGAATCTGTGTATATTCAATAAATCAACTTAAATTATTATACTTAATAATCTAATATACTCAATTTATAGAATCTATTTCGTATATACTTATTTAAATGGCCATATGATGAATGAACTTCACAATTATGAATTCTGTGGGAGTATTGTAATAAAATTAAGCATAATTGTTTCTCTAAGATTTCAAACATATGGCACTCATGCACTGTTCAGGCATAAAGAATTTTAATTAGAGAATTTAGAGTTTTTCTGCTGTTAACATTTTACAAATTGGTGTACAAAATCCCCAATGATCTGCTGTTTTTTTTGAAATGTATTTGAAGATTGAACAAAAGAGGTCTAAGAGTGTCCATTGAAGAGGGTTTTTTTTTACTGAACTGTTCATGCATTGAAGTTCATAGTAATGGAATTCGGACCTCTGACAGTTAGCATATGCTTAGGCAGTATTTATATTGCTATAAAATAACCACGTGAAATCTATGTATAATCAATGAATCCACTTAAATTATTATACTTAATATACTCAATTTATAGATAATAATTTGTATATACTTATCTAGATGCCAAAAAAATGAATGAATTTTACAATTTATGAATTCTGTGCGAGTATTGTATTGAAATTTCGCATGATGTTTTATTTAAGATTTCAAACATAATGCGCTCTATGACTGTCCAGCCCTAAGGAGTTTAAATCAGATGATATAGATTATTTTGGTATTGACAAATGACAAATACTTGGTGTATATATTATTCTAGCTGTAGGTTCTACAAGTACAAGCACATCATATATTATTATTATTACTATTTTTTTTTTAATAATCATTGCAGCGGATTTGAAATGACCTGTATTGCACAAGATTTACTTGTGCTGGAGGCCTAAAATGGGGTCACATTAAAAACAACATGTCGATTCGTGATTTTGTAATAAAATCTATATGGCTTAAGGCCCCAAGTGCACGCATGAGAATGGGTCTTTTTCAATCCTTTGGGTTTGCAGGCGTGTGCTATGCCCACCATCATTTACTCTTCTTGAATGAGTTAAGGCCTACATGTATGCTTGAGTAGTCCTGTCATATTCATTCAGTAGCTGTGGTTTACTTCAGTATTTAACAATACTGTCACCCTATACACCTCTACAAAAATTTTTTCTTGAGCGAAATCTAACAAAATGAATTTGGACCTGCTGACAGTTAACATATCCATATATAAATAACCACTAAATAATCAAGGGAAGAGGAATATTCAGGCTTGATTTAAAGGTAAGTTTGTATATACTTATCTAGATGCCAAAAAATGAATAAGATGTTTACATTTTATTTACATAATGTGTTGTGAAAAAGAAAAATGAATGAGGTGTTTATATTTTTGATTTCAAACATTGATCCTCTATGACTGTTTGTGTTAAGGAGGTTTAAATCAGATTACTTAGATTATTTTAACTAAAAATGAAAATGGATATTTTTCATGGTGTTCACTATATTAATCTAGCTGTAATGTAGCTCTACAAAAGCAATCATATATTATTATTATTACTATTATTTTTGAATAATGATTGCAGTGTATATGAAATGACCTGTATTGATGGAATCTGACCTCACAGATAGTAAATGTGGTCACATTAACTCTTTGACGAACAAAATAACCATGTGAAAGTGTATATTCAATCAATTTTTTTTTTACATCACTAAAAAGGTACTTAATTTCATTTTGAAGAGTTTAAATAGTATTATATTGACACAGGAGATATGAAATGAATGCAGATTTTTATTTTCACATTATGTAATAAATTAATCAATAATTTTTGTCTATTTTTAATGAAATGGCCATAAATTCCTATATAATTGATATTAATCTTTAGAGTTTTTCAAAACAGTGTCATTTGACAAATACTTGAATCCGATGTTATGGTATGAAGAATTAAGTTTTAATGTGACATGTAACCTACCATTCTGCAGTATTAGAATTCATAGCATGATTTTTTAATCTGCCAAATTCCCGCATATTGATTTGTATGACTGTCCACATTCGTAAACTTTACAGGTGTATTCTATATAGATTATTTTATTATTGACACTGGATTAACAAATGCTTCCATTTCATAGATTATAGTTAAAAAATAGCTTTACAGGAAAAATTTTTCAGTCCATGTTCCTTTTCTAAATTTACATAAATTGGTTGTCATTTTGTCAAAATAAAGCTTCTGATTGGTTGAAAGAGATTAGCTGGTTCCCCATCATGCACGTTTTGAAAATGCTGCTTGAGAATTTAGACCAATTGATAGGTTGCACAGCATTTTAAAAACAGGTGTAAAAATAATCAATATAATGAAGGAATAAATTATTTTTGTGAGGTCAGGGTTGATATTAAAACTAATGAGATGTTTATAAACAGATAGAAAAAGGTTTTTATTTTTTGATACCCCAAAACCCCCAAGGGACTTTCCAACTTCATATTATTATATTTCCAGGGTAAAGTACAGTTCAGAAAATGGGTATGCTTATAAGTATGTCTTATTTATTCATTATTGCATTATTTGCTCTAAAAAAAGGTTATACCTACTAAATTATATTGTGAAGACTAATGAATGGAACACAAATGTTTTGAGTCACCACGTGGCCTTGAATGAAAGGAATAGTGACCATAGACATCAGTGACCTGCTGTAGAAGCTATCTAGCTAAGATGTTAATATTGTATTTACATAATGTGTAGTAGTAGAGTGAATAAAAGAGGTCTTAAGCGTCCATTGAGGAGTATCTATTTGTGTCAGCCATAACTGCAGTGTAGAATTTCTTGGTTAATGGAATCCGACCTCACAGATACTAAATGTGTATGCAGTATTTATATTGCTATACAATAACCATGTGGAATCTGTGTATATTCAATAAATCTTCTTAAATTATTCATATAAGAGTCTTGTCACGTAGTGAACAACATGTGGTCTCATTTTTATTTTATTTTATGTTCTATCTTTGTTGTTCGAATATCAAATTAGCAAATTACAATCAAAATTTCTTAAACATGTTTATGTTTAAGAAATTGTAATTGTAATTTGATATTTAGCTAATTTGATAGAACAAAGAACAAAGATAGAACATAAAATAAAATAAAAATGAAACTTAAATTATTATATTTAATAATCTAATATACTCAATTTATAGAATGTATTTCGTATATACTTATCTAAATGGCCATATGATGAATGAACTTCACAATTTATGAATTCTGTGTGAGTATTGTAATAAAATTAAACATTATTGTTTCTTTAAGATTTCAAACATATGACACTCATGCACTGTCCAGGCTTAAAGAATTTTAATCAGAGGATTTAGAGTTTTTCTGCTGTTAACATTTTACAAATTGGTGTACACAAATCCCCAAAGATCTGTTGTTTTTATGAAATGTATTTGGAGATTGAACAAAAGAGAGGTCTAGAGTTGTCCATTGAGTTTTTTTTTATTTTATAGAGACTCGGAAATCATGCACTGAAGTTCATAGTAATGGAATTCGGACCTCTCAAAGTTAGCATATGTATATGCAGTATTTATATTGCTATACAATAACCACGTGAAATCTGTGTATAATCAATAAATCCACTTAAATTTTTATACTTAATATACTCAATTTATAGATAATAATTTGTATATACTTATCTGGATGCCCAAATAATGAATGAATTTTACAATTTGTGAATTCTGTGCGAGTATTGTATCAAAATTAAGCATGATTTTTATTTAAGATTTCAAACATAATGCGCTCTATGACTGTCCAGGCCTAAGAAGTTTAAATCAGATGATATAGATTTTTCTGGTGTTGACAAATGACAAATGCTTGGTGTATATATTATTCTAGCTGTAGGTTTTACAAGTACAAGCACATCATATATTCATTTTTTTTTAAAAATAATCATTGCAGTGTATTTCTTTATTTTCAGCAATATACACGTTTAACGCAATGGCCAAAAACCAAAGGGAGTGGACTTTCGTTTGTCCAGAAAGCTGTCTGCGTTCGCCACAAGCTTCAGTGACAGCAGAGACTCTAGAAGAAGCACACGACCTCGCAGATACACACGCTAACGAGATGGTAATTAGTGCACTTTAATCCAAATCAAAACTTTGAACTTGAAGTTTAAGTATCTGTTGTGAAGTAATAGCTATTTCAAACCAGACAAATCAAAGTTCAACTTGATATGCCTGGTTAGGATTGGTAACTGAAAAAATGTGATTATTAATTTCATGAGGAATGTTACACAAACACAGGTTATTGCTATTATAGCTGAAACAGTATTTAAATCATCTAGCTCATTCAATAATTAATTGATCTATTTTTTTTCTCAAACCAGGCCAGTCAAGCTCATCTTTGTGAAGATTTTTCTTCCAACGTAGTAAGTTCTTACTCTGTGAACAGCATGGATGCCACCACTTTGACCTCACCAAATTTGAACACAACAGACACTTTGCAGAAAGGCAGTGATGTAACTGAATATACTTCCACAGTGAGTGTTGGGGTGGGTGTAGTGTCAATGTCAAAGACTGTCAGTTCAAGCTCTGTCAGAAACAAGGAGCAAACCAGTATTCAGTCAGAAGAAATAAGTCCCGTATACACGGTGGATAGTCAGCAAACTTCAATTTCAACGTTCAAAATTCACATTCCTTCAAATAGAGGTGGGAAATTGAAATCAAAACATAAACTGAAGTCACAACCATGTGAACTTATTGGATGGAAAAATATTGCTAGTTCACAGAATTTGCAATTAGCCACCAAACCTGATTCATCACCAGAATCTAGAAAGGATCATCTACCAATATTCATTAGAAAAGAGCATTCAAAACAAACTGTGCGACGGTCTTCAGTGAAAAGGAAAGAAGAGAACTTCACTTCTTTATTTCAATATTCAGCGGATATTCCCACAGATCCTGAAGAAACGAAACTAGAGACACGTGAAAATATACTTGGTTCTGAAGTACTAAATTTGGATGATTTAGGGACTTATCAATTAATCGAATGCCTTAAATGTTTGAAGCTAGACTTTTTAACGCCGGTGTTCAGTAAACATAGAATTGATGGAAAGCTTTTAAATCTTCTGGGCGCCGCTGGACTAGAAAAACATTTCAACATTGAACCCTCATTTTCTATTACCTTAATCGAATTTGTTACACAGCAGATAGAGAAGAATAAAACTCACAAGTTAAATAGGCCACTGTCATTTTATATTTGACAGAGAATGAACATGGATTATGAGATTGTAAAAAAAGCAATCTTGTAAGAGTTTTGTAATTTATCTGCTTAATGTAGGAATTAAATAAAATAGAATACAATTAAGATGATTACATACTGTTGAACGGAATTTATTTGATCTGTAAAATTCTACATTGTTTAATTTATACAGCAGGGGAGGGGTGAGAAGGGATCATAGATGAAAGATTTATAAACACATTTAAAACAGTTTGCTGGCAATGAAATGTTACATTTACAAAATTCAAGCATTGATACTTACAGTGCTGAGACCTTGCTTCCTCCTATTCTTCACCCATTCATGCTTTTTCTACAAAAGTTACAACATTCCTGACACATTTGAAAAATACAACCGTAAGGACAACAAAATAAGAAACATTTTTATAACCACTTGAAATTGACTCTGGGAAAATGACAAATCTGCGATTGAATTTTAGACTTGCAAGTGCAAAATTGTGGCATTGGCAAAAAATTGCCAAGTTATATTTTCCACAGACTAGTATATGAAAAAACTAAACATTCCAATTTAAAAGTTAACATTTATAACTTTGGCAACATCTTGTAAACTCTCTTAAAAGTTAATTGTTATAAACCTGTGTCATTGATAGATAAAAATGAGTTTTTGACGTTACCTGAACCGCTTGATTGGTTGGGTCGATGTGAAGGGCAAATTCCAGGTTTTCTTGGGCATACTCATGTCCTACAAATGGTCATGGAACTGTTTTGAATGTGCTAGAAAATACATGTATTCAAAATGAGTCAGTTACTAATAAATATACTTGGAAATGTGTGGTTTTCTTTGTGAAGTATTCTTTATGTACTTTATACGATAATACATTATGGTCATCACTCACTGGGCATCGTCATATTGCATGCTATTTACACATTACATAGGTACTTGATAACTAACATGGACTGTGAAGGCAGAGTGAATGGAAAAGTCGCGACACTGACGATGTCACAGACTCAGTGAGGGATGTAACATACATGATCTTGTTAGGGATGATGTACATTTTGTGATGCTCAGCAAAAGTGGAACATTGTTCTCTTTTCTGGACACCACCCCCCCCCCCCCCCCCCCCCTCCCTCCTAAAAAAAGTGGCAATATCAGATGTGTGACATAATCAAAGAATATTTTTACAGTGTCTCGCAATATCTATTCAAATATTACTTATAAGTGCCATGAGATAATAAATCATAATATTAAAGTCAAGTGTCAATTCTGCTGTGTATCTTTTTGATGCCACGTTTAAGTAGTAAATAGTAGAATTCTGATATGAAAAGTTTTAGCGCACGCGAAAAAAAATCTTTGACCCACAAAAAACGTGGAATATCTGAAACTTGATGGATACCTCCCCACTTTTGACGAGCATGACAAAACGTACATCACCCCCTATAGACTATGTCATAAACCTTGCCTGATTTTCATTGAGCCAGTACAGTAGAACCTCTCTATTAAGACTCCAGTAGCTCCCCTCATGAGCAATGGTCTCTTTATGGCTGTTAACGGTGGTCTCTTTATGAAGGCTTGGATAGTGAGAAATAGCCTTTAATACTACAGAGGTGGTCTCTGTACAGAGGTTTTCTTCATTGGAGCTTCTACTGCAGTGAGGGAAATGGCTGCCTGCCCAGTGGCCCGAGGCTGGCAAGTTTACTATTGGGCCTGCAGGTCTTCAGACTTACCTGCCTGCCTGGTTGTCTGGCAGCTTTATGATCCCGTATTTTAACATACTTTTGTCATAATATCAAATATAATCTCAAAATCCGCCAAATGGTTCCTTTTTTAAATATACATACAAAAATATTCCGGGTTGGAATGCCCCTGGACCCCCTATATATTAAATGCCGTTGTCAGGGCTGGCAAGATTTCACTAGGGCCTTTAAGTTTTTCAACTTGCCACCCTAGCACTTATTTTGTAGAAGTTTCCCACACCGTTCTACTGTAGTGTACACCAGTTTTCTTATCGCTGTCTCAATGAAATATTAATGTACGATCGTAGTACCCCAGGTGGTGTTGATCAACGATGTACGAAGGTGTCTCAAAATAGTTACTACAATTTTTACTCGCACGTGGTCTAGCCTCGATCAACCAAAGCTCTGTGATGCTTCGGCTTGGCAGAAAGAAATGATAAAGACTGATACTGTTTGTCTATTTTTCCTCCAGAATGCAATTGTTTGTAGCCACCTGCTGGTTTTAGACAGGAACTACGATTAGAAAAGAAATGTATAGCATGACTCACCGGGCCATACGAGCGTGCTGTCCGGCAGCGTCACCACCTTGTCCAGGGAGCTCAGCATGGTGGCCGCGTGGCACTCGAACATACGACCTGAAACACAACAACGCTTCACAAAATACACATACTGGCCGTTCACATATATTTCGGTATACAAGAAATATTGCGTTTTTGCTTTTCATGTCCATCAACCAGCGTCCGTTGCTATTCCTGCTAAAGCTATATGTCACAACCTAATATGTCCCTACAAACTAAGTAACAAAAGCTTCCTTACAACTGTAGGCAAGGAGAAAATATTCCTGAATCGACAATATTTCACCAAACTTCATGGAGTCTTTTGTTTACGTTTTGCACAGCACGCGTGATTCTAGTCTAGCTAGTCTAGCAAAATTTTAAATTTGATTACCGCCGATTATAGCCAATCATTCCATGCTATATACTTTTATAAACATTAAATAGAATTATTGAAGCATAAATAAGCAATGAGAACAAATTAACATGGTTTAACAGGTGATGAGTTTCTTGACTCAAGACCAAAACAACTTATGCTCCTCGAAAAATCTTGCGTTCATAACGTAAATAATTAAAATAACGTCAGAAACGTTAAAAAATAGAATATTCATTTTTCTGCAGTAAAGTTGACAAGGAAAATTCCCATAATAAAAATAAACATGTAAATAACAAAGGTATCATAATAGTCGAAGATTCGTATTGTATGTCCACATATAGGTTGATAAACATAGATTCTGGATAACTATACATTATTACTGTGGTAGGATTCAGAAATGAGTAAACTCTGTTTTTCTTGTATACCGAAAAATATGCGAATGACCAATACTGTATACGACCACCCAAGTACTTGAGGGTGTAGAACAGAAATAGAAAAGAGGTCTATACTGTCGTCCATAGAGCAGTTAGATATATGTTCAATCCTCTCCTCGTTCTCTAAAATATATACTTGTAATGTGGAGAGAATATCAACAAGAACCCATAAAAGACACTTGTGACCCGTGTGCAAGTACCAATGGGTGTAGGGTAAAAATAGAAAAGAGGTCTTAAGTGTCCATTGAGCAGAGATTATTTAACAAGGGCTGTATATTCATCTGTTTTACAAGATGTTCTTAGGTAATGGAATCGGACCTCTACTGTGTTATGTGGATTATGGATATATGAACTGTTCAATCTACTATTTCTTAATTCTACTTCCCTTTAGCATAATTTGATAAGTACCTTAAGGAAATTATTAGTATAAATTATGGATTTGTATTTCTTTATAAGAATCATGATTGATGTAAATGTTAGAGAGCTCAATTTGATGTTAATCATGCGTGAATAAGAAAATTTGCTTTTTAATATTCAGTCCATTAAGCACTCATGTAAAATGACCACAAGACTGTACATAATTTGATAAGTACCTTAATTAAGAAAAATATCAGCATAAATCATGAATTTGTATTTCTTTGTACGAATAATCATTGATGTGAAGGAAAGGAAGCTCAATTTAATGTTGGTGATAGATGAAAGAAGAAAATTGCTGTTTAATATTTAGTCCATGAAGCACTCATGTAGCACCACCATATACAGAACATCATGTACAAACCTTATACCTTTATGCAAAATGGACCACAATGTGGTATTTAAAAATGACAAGTTGCTAAAACGTCTTATTCGTCCTCCTCAAGGTTTTACTAATCAATACTCGTCAATTTATAATCCTCACCCTGTTATACAAATACTGAGTTAAGACCTATTATACTGTATTAGACACTCAAACTTCTATACATTTCCAACAAAAAATTATAAAAAATGTTGTAAATTGTTGATGTAAATGTGGTAGTTTAAAGTTGTAATCCAAGCCTTGTTCTCACGACTTGACAATTTACACCAGGTCATTGCAACACTTATAGTATTTATCAATCGATCATTTCTCACATACTGGCACCATGATTTACATACCGTATACGACCATCCAAGCGCCCACGGCCATTAAATTGAATTTTTATCAAACTGGGCGGTGGGCTGTTACACGAGAGTGCAGTTACTACATAATTCTTATGGACATTTCAGAAAAAGAGCGGGGAGAGCTGTTACACGTGGGTGGGCACTTGGATGGTCGTAAACGGTATTTTCTGGCCCCAATGGGCATGTTGGGCTTCACGATATGAATAGGTAATTTTTCAGATTATAATCTTTGACCTTTGAGAAAGTTTTCAGCAAAGATTTCTAGAAATGATTATGATAGCATCTGAAATCTGAATGTTAAGTAGCTAACGTAAGCGATAAAAGCTGTCACACTTCTGGCTTATTGGCCACAATATTCATTGATCCGTCTTAGACATAAGTATAACAATAATTACATGGTATCTATAGACACACTGCTCCGTGGTACGTACACATTAATTAGGTACAGGGCAGGCGAGTGAACGCTAATGTGAGGGATAAGCATGTCTGCGCTACGGTAGTGATATGCTGTATGCTCCCAGGGGAGTTGAGAAGGACAGTGTGACAGGGTGTTGATTAGGCACTCGCCACTCGCCCCTGGCTAGTGTAAATTTCTGTTGGCTAGTGTAAATTCAAAGTCACTCGCCACAGTCGACGAGTATGATTACTTGATTCCAATACTTTAATAACTAAGGATGGCTAATTTGAATTGGAACATGGCGAGTGTAAATTGAGAGTCACTCGCCACAGATGGCGAGTGTTCTACTGAACGAGTCACATTTCCTGCATACTGTACACGACCACCCAAGTATTTGAGGGTGTAGAACAGAAATAGAAAAGAGGTCTATACTGTCCATCGATATATGTTCAATCATCTCCTCGTTCTCTAAAATATATACTTGTAATGTGGAGAGAATATCAACAAGAACCCATAAAAGACGCTTGTGACCCATGTGCAGGTACCAATGGGTGTAAGGTAAAAATAGAAAAGAGGTCTTAAGTGTCCATTGAGCAGAGATTATTTATAGAGTGCTGTATGTTCATTTGTTTTCACATGATGTTCTTAGGTAATGGAATCGGACCTCACAGTGTTTTGTGGATTATGGATATATGAACTGTTCAATCTACTATTTCTTAATTCTACTTCCCTTTAGCATAATTTGATAAGTACCTTAAGGAAATTATTAGTATAAATTATGGATTTGTATTTCTTTATAAGAATTATGATTGATGTAAATGTTAGAGAGCTCAATTTGATGTTAATCATGCGTGAATAAGAAAATTTGCTTTTTAATATTCAGTCCATTAAGCACTCATGTAAAATGACCACAAGACTGTACATAATTTGATAAGTACCTTAATTAAGAAAAATATCAGCATAAATCATGAATTTGTATTTCTTTGTAGGAATAATCATTGATGTGAAGGAAAGGAAGCTCAATTTAATGTTGGTGATAGATGAAAGAAGAGAATTGCTGTTTAATATTTAGTCCATGAAGCACTCATTTAGCACCACCACATATAGAACATCATGTACAAACTTTATACCTTTATGCAAAATGGACCACAATGTGGTACTTGTTAAAAGGACGAGTTGCTAAAACGTCTTATTCGTCCTCCTCAAGGTTTTACTAATCAATACTCGTCAATTTATAATCCTGACACTGTTATACATGTACAAATACTGAGTTTAGACCTATTATACTGTATTAGACACTCAAACTTCTATACATTTCCAACAAAAAAATGATAAAAAATGCTGTAAATTGTAAATGTAAATGTGGTAGTTTAAAGTTGTAATCCAAGCCTTGTTCTCACGACTTGACAATTTACACCAGGTCATTGCAACACTTATTTATCAATCGATCATTTCTCACATACTGGCACCATGATTTACATACCGTATACGACCATCCAAGCGCCCACGGCCATTAAATTGAATTTTTATCAAACTGGGCGGTGGGCTGTTACACGAGAGTGCAGTTACTACATAATTCTTATGGACATTTCAGAAAAAGAGCGGGGAGGGCTGTTACACGTGGGTGGGCACTTGGATGGTCGTAAACGGTATTTTCTGGCCCCAATGGGCATGTTGGGCTTCACGATATGAATAGGTAATTTTTCAGGTTATAATCTTTGACCTTTGAGAAAGTTTTCAGAAAAAAATTGTAGAAATAATAACATTTGGAATCTAAATGTTAAGCAGCTAACGGAAGCTACAAAAGCTGTTACACGTCTGGCTTATTGGCCACAATATTCATTGATATGTCTTAGACATAAGTATAACAATAATTACATGGTATCTATAGACACACTGCTCCGTGGTACGTACACATTAAATTGGTACAGGTCAGGCGAGTGAACGCTAATGTGAGGGATAAGCATGTTTGCGCTACAGTAGCGATATGCTGTATGCTCCCAGGGGAGTTGAGAAGGACATAGTGTGACAAGGATGCCAATGACCTGGTGAAAATATGCAAAGTCACTAGAGCACGATAACAGTGAATTGCGACTATAAATAACCACATTTACATTTAAATTTACAAATCAAAGTTATTTCTCGTACTTACCGATACCAGCCAGAAAGAGATGATCGCCGGAGAACAGTGAGTCTGGAGCTCCATAATGCGCCCCGCTGAGAATGTACACGACGTGCCCCGTGGTGTGGCCCGGCGTGTGCATCACAGAGAAACACAGCGAACCGAAGTTCACCTTGTCACCGTCAGCAACACGACTGAAAAAAAGGTCAGTTAGCAACTGCTCTCAGTGTTGTTGAACAAATTTATTAGCTGTGTTAATTCGTATACTACAGTACTTTCTTCATAGCAACAGCTATCACAATTTACAAATATATAACTCAATATTTCGGCAACAAATCTGTTTGTCTTTCTCAAGAGTGTGGAGTTGTAATGACTCCACACTCTTGAGAAAGACAAACAGATTTGTTGCCGAAATATTGAGTTATATATTTGTTAATTGTGATAGCTGTTGCTATGAAGAAAGTACTGTATTATATGCATCAGTGTTGCTTTCTTGGAATACAATTGTATGACATGCAAGTTAAGAATTTTACACTAATGAGAAGAATGAGTATGAATTAACGTCATACTTTTAACTCCAAAACATGTCATGAGGGACTTCATACAATTTGTTCTAGATTTGTTGGAGTCTTATCGACGATGAAGATATATCTGGCACTAGACGAGGCAGCGGAATCAGATTTGATTGATTTTGGAAAATGTAGTTCAAACCATTTCATATTTAACTATTGAAAATTTATAGATCACGTCAGATGATATTTATGCTATACAACATCAAAATGTCTATGATGAACTTAAAAAAAACTCATATTATAGTCTCTAATTACCATCACCAATTTTGCACCAAAGGATGTTACTTTTATAGCAATCAGTTTTGGTTGAAGGAAGTTACGCAACAAAAGGTGTGTGTGTGGATTATCAAAGTACAAAGTATAACAAAACTAACACTCATTCACAGAGTTATAAGATTCTTGAGATTTGGTATGCATCATATGGTCGCATTTGATTGAAACTAAGTTTTGAAACTATCATTATTTTGAAAAGGATACTGCGGTATTGAAAATGTAAAAAGAATTAATAGAAAAAAAATGGACCAACAGGTATTCTTGCATTTTAAGAACGAACGCTTTAGACCACATTAGAAGATAAGGCAGCAGAAATAGAACAAAGAGTAGAATCAAATCCACAGATTTGCATTCACCAATCTACCACTGACTGAGTGACTCCTGGTGCGTTGTCGATGGCGCCTCCGTAGACGGGCAGGCTGCGGTGACGCTTCCTCCACTCACGGTTCCCGGCGCTGTGGTCCCAGTGCTTGTGGGTGGTGAGGATCGCGGTCGGGGTCACGCCGCGGGACTCCAACACACGCTATGGACAGCAGAAATACGGCGTTCTGAGGCTATTAAAACTTACTTAAGGAACCAATATCATCTTACGTTTTTTTATTTTTCACACTCATTTTAAAGTTCACTCATCTGGCTTGTAAGTAATTAGCATGTAGGTGTAATGCAGCCATTTGTAACTGTTCTGGGAGTTGAACATGGTTTCAATTAAGTATCCATTCACACATTGAAGGACTCTAATCTTTCAGGCAAATAACGCTGTAGATGTAGATGCAGGCAGCGTCATTGCGACGGGTGTTTTCAAATTGACACGTCACCAAAGTGTGTGTGTTGGTTTGAAAGTACGTGTCAGATAATTCTGAGAACGATAGCGCCTGCATCTGAGTCTTTTAATGAGAAGTATTGCAAGAACCTCATTCACAAAGAAGCCACGATTCCCCAAGAGCATAATCATATATAATAAACAGTATAAGAATTATATTGCATCAAAACAAATCAATAGTTACCGGTAATACTAGATGCAAATATGCATGTATGACATAATAGAACAGTAATACATTGTTTTTTTCATAGCGATTCACCTGTATGGGTTCGGGGTCTGCGGGGTCAATGAGGACGGCCGTGTTGGAACGATCGTCAGTCACCAGGTAGCTGTAGTTGTCCATCGACAGGCTGATCGGCAGGATTGACAGGCCTGTCGCAGCATAGTCACAATCATTATGTTATATCTTTTACTAGAAGTTTAATAGTTTCTGGATTCATAATATGCAGATACCAACATTATGTTGGTGATACAGAAACTTACATTTTATAAACTCAAAGTGCTACATTTCAGGAAAATGTTTCCCCTTCAACTGGTTAGTGCGCAGATCTCTTGCGCATGTTCTGTGCACTTGCCAGTTGAAGGGGAAACGTTTCCCCGAAACGTAGCACTTTTGTGCATATAAAATTTAAGTTTCTGTGTCACCAATATAATATTGGTATCTACACATTGTGTTATCTATTGAGTTTATAAATCAGACATTACATAGAAGATCTTTAGATTATCAAAATACTGTTTTTACCATTGAATTCATGAGCTTCTGTAGCTGTGTGGGGTCCATTGCTATATTTTTGTTGGGCTTTTGCAACTTCTCTTCTATAGTAATAATGTCCAATATTCGTCTTGGTATATAGAAAATACCTGCAAAAATAAATATATCGTAATAATAGCTAGATTTATAAGAAAGAACTTAATGAATTTTATCACTGTGAAGATCCATATAGTGATTAGGGAAAGATCATAAATAACAATACTTTTTTAAAAGGGGGGGGGTCCATTTTTTTCTGGCTCAAAAAAAAGTTAAGCGACCCCCCCATTAACATTTTAAAAAGTTTAGAGTGACCCCCCCACCCCCCGCTGGAGCAAAAGTCCACTACATAGTCATTGCATTTCTGGACAATTGCTAAAAGAAAATATTTGAAAAAATATACCATAGCATGATAAAAAAGTTCAGCGACCCCCCCATTAGGAAACAGAAAAGTTGGACGACCCCCCCACTTTTTTGGACGACCACCCGGTATCATTATTTATGATCG
Organism: Streblospio benedicti; assembly: GCA_019095985.1. Lineage (NCBI taxonomy): Eukaryota > Metazoa > Annelida > Polychaeta > Spionida > Spionidae > Streblospio > Streblospio benedicti. Next base: position 4,505,184 of record CM032659.1, on the reverse strand, counting down.
TTCCCTTAGACCGACTGACATTCTGATTGTTCAGCAGTTTAGGAGGGAGGTGACAGCAAATGTGACCGTGGCAGTCAGGCATACAAAGATCTTCAATTCTTGAAAGATTTGTACTATAACGTCCCAATTAAATGGGTCACTTCCGCGGCCAGGGGTTATCTCATCACTAACCACTCCTAATGGCTAAGTCCTTGCTTGGTTTCACCGCACTGGCCATGGAATAGACTCTCTATGTAATTGTTAAGCCGTATTGGTATGGTTACCTCATCACTAACCACAAATACGCGACTCAGTTTACAGGATCTGTAAATATCCGACCCCGACATTATATGCCATATGTATTTGGTTACCTCATCATGTGTGACAATACTATGCAAATATGTAATGTACTAAGTATATCACGATATGAAGAAATTATCTGGATATGTTACAGTCTCTATTAGGATTAGTCCTAGATCTACACTATCAATGTCTATATTTGAAGGTTTCTTACCCAACTTTGAAGAGGGGGATCCACTTTTTGGCCATGTTTGAAATCTTCTTGTATAAATATGCTAAACCGACCAGCAGACCTGCTGATACTATCGCTGTCGAGTACGCTAGGGCCATTTAAACACCAACAAAAGCATTATAAAGTATATTTAATATATTTTATTTTCTTATATTTATAAATAGCAGAAATAAATAATTCGCGGTTTAATGCGAGCCCTATATAGCAGGTGAAATGCACTGATTCTTCCAAAAATGTCACAATCACGTCGACTTCTGAAGGAAAAATGTAACATCACAATGGGAGATGTCTTGATTATTCAAAATATATGGACAAACACTTTTCATTGTTCTATCTGAATACCAGTCTAAAAATATGTCATTCTTACTTTTGGTTTTCTACTTGTACTGACACGAAGGCCTCCACAAAATCAGATACAGGTACGATACTCATGGGTTTTGGTGACTGACTGTCCAGAGTCTTTTAGGTCTTCCTGTTTTAATTTGTTTTCCCAAATTATAAAAGGTTTATCTCAATTGTAAGTATTTCTGATTTCATCTCTGGTAAAGTACAACCACAACAGAAATCACAGAACATTTGCAAATTCAATTCCAAATTATCATGCCAATAATCCCTGATGATAGCATACCCATGTCAACACTTTGTCATTTAAGGGTTATCATATTGGGTTGGGTGTGATATGAGAAATATCATATCTGTAAAGAATCCACGAGTGAGCGAAGCGAACGAGTGATTCTCTACAGATATGATATTTCTCATATCACACCCAACCCAATATGATAACCCTTTTCTCACACTCCACCCTCGAAATCATATCAGAAACATATTTATTTTATTCTTTAAACTCAAACTATGCATTTCAATGTCCAAGTGCGGTATATGCAAATCAGCTTGCAACATAAAAATGAACTCAATTCAAGAGATGGTTAAAAGGTCACAAACACGGTCTATGCATATAGGTAAAGTCATTTTACCCACCCTTGTGGGCTGCTACATCTGAGAGGGGTAGGTTGTATTTTTAAATACATATTTTACTTCTGAAACTTTAAGAATAGATATTTTACTGCTAATGAAATAGAATAAAGCTGTGATGTAAAACAGAAATAAATAATGTTTGTACCAAAATTGAAAATAAATATTTTAGCCAAATAATAATTAAAGTCAAAAAAAATGTTGCCCACCTCTCAGATATCTGAGCCATCTGAGAGGGGTAGGTAATGTTTTTTTGCCCAAAATTTAAATTAATATTTTACTTCTGAAAATTTTCAAAATAAATATTTTACTGCTAGTGAAGTACAATAAAGTTACAATGTAAAATGGCAAAAAATAATGTTTGTTCCACAAAGTTGAAAATAACTATTTCAGCCAAAGTAAAAAAAAAAATAATGTTTGTCCCCCCCCCCTCTCTCAGATAATCAACTCGTCCTATCACACCACTTCTTTTGACCAATCGGCGCTCTTTGTTGGACAGGTTGTAAATACTGTAGTAAAAGTGGGCGGAGTCTAATTACCACGCTGCCCATATTAGGAGGGTCACCCTGGGTGTGATATGGAAAAATATCGCATTACTCGCCCATTCATAAATACATCCTGGAGTGTGAGAATATCTTGTATCACGTAGATGACGTGTCTTAATGTCATCATGACAATGTAAAATGGGTACCATTTTAAGAAGTCTGGTTACCTTGACATGGTTGCACAAAATCAGCTTTTTGCTGTAATGATGCTGAAGCGGGTGGAACACAAAATGATATATAACTTGTAATACTGTAATTGACCGTAAGTTATTTTCTAAAAATTTATTAGTGGATATCAATGTTTATATAAAATATAACAAGAGATAAAAAGAAGAACAGTAATTTATTATGCAATGTAAAAGTAGTAAATAATGATCCCTACAGAATTTCTACAAGCACTACGGATCAAATTTCAGACATATACGGAACATGCACAACAATATTTTCAAGTAGACCATAGCATTTTTACCAACCAATCAAAAGCAAATAAGTTACATACATATAATAAATATTCTCTTGATTACCATGTATAAAACCTATAAATGCAATTTCAAGAAAGGCAAACTTTTTTTCATACACACACTTTGCTATTACATGTAATGAGTTTTAAGTAAAATTGCAGTGATAAATGTAAATATATCAACATTTTGTGAATACAGATTTTTTTTTTTTGTTTAAGCGGAATTTAATGCCAAATTAAAATTGATACTTTAAAAAGCGCAAATGTGAATACACAATTCTTACTTTAACACACTCTCAACGAGCACCATGCACATTCATGATCATCCAACAAAATCATTCATTCATATTCAACATTATGTTAACATATCTTACATTATTCCACAAATACACTTGCTGATATAAGGGATCTTGAACAATATTTTCCAGCACATAATACCATTTGTTCACAACTGCCACTGATGCATTTATTTTCTTCTTTGGCAAGAAATAGAAATATCAACAAGAAATTTAAAAAGAAAAACTACACATCAATTTTCCTTTTGTCTATCACTATATCAGAAAATAAAACTACAGAAAGCCTGTATTTATCGATCCTCAACATCTATTATATGAAGTATGCCTTATATATAGGTTTGTTTATAAATCTTATATGTGCAGAGTGCTCTTTTATCCAAAAGTTTGTGTGTAGTGTAATATCATATTTTATAAACTAATGAATAATTCATCATGACTGAAACTTTTCATCAGAATTATAATCCTCGTTCACAATGAAAAGCCTTACGAACACTAACATATACATGGCAAAAGTCTACAATGCGAACACATGTACCTAATATTTCTTTCAACTGCCATCACATACTGGAGTAATATTTTAACTATACACAATTGAAGTGCAAATCTTAAATGGAATTCTAACTACTGACATTTTCTTCTAGCTAAATTCCATACCAATAGATGATAGTAAGAGAATATAGACTTTGAACATCGACAGTTTCTCATAACATATTAGCTAATCAAAGTTTTAATGCATGAGTCACATATATTGTCTACCTATTGGTATATTTATACCGCTACTTTTGCAAACAGAATGAGGAATTCAGTGTTACAAATTATCTTAAAAAGAAAGAGTCTTTTGAAGACGTTGACATTTACAGAGTTCATAAACAATAGATTGAAAAGTTGAATAAATAATTCATTGACACAAAGCAGAATCATTTTGATTCACTGGAAATAATTGTAATATAATTACATCCTGTACACTGTACAGAAAAGTAATGATCACCACAGTTCTCAGCTTCACAGATGGGCATTAATACCTCAACGCTTACAAGTTCATTTTATTGGCTGAAGAATTTTTATACATGCACATGTAAAATACGTATTTCACAACAGATGAAACCTAAAAATCACATTGACTTCAAAGCAAATGGTTAAAATTAGAATTATAAAAGACATAACTGATTTTTAGAATATAAACAATAAAATATAACATTTACAAAATAATAAATTTCTCTGTCAAATCAACAAACAAGGTATCAACAAAAGATACAGCTCCGTTAGTATTTTTGCCGAAATGATTTCATATTTCATATTTGAAATAAAATATGTTTGAAATAATACATGAACATTTATGAATTTATGAGAAAAAAGTACACATATTAAAATGCCTAGTTTCTGTATCATCAGTTTAATGACGGAGGATTGACGTCGTTTGACCATTTCAATTCTATTGTCGGCCATTTTGTCATGAGGCAAGTCTTAATGTCAGAAGTGTCTGTGATGATCTGCACCTCAGGAGACTCCATGATTGAGGCTACGCCTTCAATGTACTGCACCTGAAAGAAGGCTCGAGTCAATCAGTATCAACACATTGATCAATCAATCAATTGATCCATCAAATTCTAACTTATTTGGGAAGGTCGTAATTATTCCTAACTTTGAGGGAGGGGCCTGACTGGCAAGTTTCTCTCCTAACCATCCCCGCCAACTGCTTTAGATTATGAATTATGCTATAAATTACTAGTAAGCTTTTACCAAGTCTTTGTATATCTTTTTGGAGGTGGTTTTTCATTTCATAATACTTGCACATATTACGTGACAAAACGTACACAAAATTGTAATAAATTTAAGCATGATTTTTCTTTAAGATTTCAAACATATGGAACTCATGCACTGTCCAGGCATAAAGAATTTTAATCAGAGGGTCTTAGAGTTTTTCTGCTGTTAACATTTTACAAATTGGTGTACAAAAATCCACAAAGATCTGTTGTTTTAATGAAATGTATTTGGAGATTGATCAAAAGAGTGGTCTAGAGTTGTCCATTGAAGAGGGTTTTATTTTAGATACTCTTTTTCATGCACTGATTCAGTGAAGTTCATAGTAATGGAATTCGGACCACTCACAGTTAGCATATGTATATGCAGTATATATATTGCTATACAAAAATCATGAGAAATCTTTGTATATTCAATAAATCCACTTAAATTACTATACTTAATACACTCAATTTACAGACAATAATTTGTATATACTTATCTAGATGCCCAAATAATGAATGAATTTTACAATTTATGAATTCTGTGCGAGTATTGTATTAAAATTAAGCACGATCGTTTATTTAAGATTTCAAACATAATGCACTCTATATGACTGTCCTGGCCTAAGGAGGTGTTGACGTTTGAGTGAATATCCTCAACAAAGGAAGAGTGCACAAAGGAAACTCTGAATAAAGGAAACTTTTCTCATGCATTAGCTTATAATAATGTAAGTAAATGATGTAGTAATATATGGCACGCATCTCTAACTTTTGTCCTTGGTGATTTGTAACTTGTATTTCATTGGGAAAATTTTACGAAATTTTTAAAATTGTCCAACTATATTCAATTTTTACAGTCTCAATACAAATTCTTGATCTATGAAGAACCAAGGGGGTTTAAATCAATATTGAATGAAACCGTGCACATATGACTAAGTGATAAATCCAGTACAGAACAAAGATGGGTGCTACTGGGCGGAGGAGGGGGTGCTGGTTTAAGGAGACTTTCTGGAGATAAAAGAATTTTGAGATAAAAAAATTCTCAAAATGTTCTTGTTTTTTATTTTAGTATAAAAGTACATTCATTTCCCTTTTTAAAGATGTATAACACTTTAAGGGTTTCGGGAATAGAATTTGGTTTATGGACCACACAAAAGATCATACAAAAGACAAAAAATTCAGTCAATGTTAATTTTTCCTGTACCAATATTGTATACATGATCTTTTGTATGGTACATAAACCAAATTCTATTCCCCAAACCCCTAATGTGTAATACATTTTTAAAGAGGGAAATGAATGTACTTTTATACTAAAATAAAAAACAAGCACATTTTGAGAAATTTTTATCTCCAGAAAGTCTCGTTAATAGAGGTAGGCGGGTATTAAAGGTAGAACGTCAATCGGCATAATTCGGCTATACACACAATCCAGCAGTCGTTTCAAATACTACGACAATTACGTCAATCACGACCCCAAGGTTGTGAGACCAGAGTGATACCATCATCCCAAGCAGCGGGCTTGTTTCATTATTTCAACTGGGTGAAAGACTTGTATTTACATTGATGAAGTTGTTGATATAGTGTGTTAAAATAAAAATGTTTAAAACACAGCCGAATTGTGCGATTGTTACTCTAGACGATCGTTACAGCCTTGCGTTACCTTTGCGTTGGCATTTGAGCGCTTGAGTCCTTTGTAGTTGGTTCTTTTCATATTGTGGCTACCGTCTTTTCCACCAATTCACAATTCAAAAGTTTAAAAGATTCAAAAGTTAGAATATATCCTGAACTCAGTTCAGGATACATTCTAACTTTTGAATCTTTTAAACTGTGAATTGGTGGAAAAGACGGTAGCCACAACAATTGCGTTACCTTTGCGTTGACGTTAGAGCGCTTGAGGTAGGCGGGTATTGGAGGTAGGCGATCATTACTGACCTTTGCGTTTGCGTTTGAGCGCTTGAGTCCGTTGTAGTGGTAGAGCGTGAAGCGGGACAGGACGTTGCTGAGCGCCGGGTCCGGGGGGAAGAACTCGTCGAGGAACGCGGACAGAGTCACGATCCCCAGAGACTCCGGGTCCAACTTCTCAGCCATGATCTTCACACTGCGAGGGGAGGAGAGAGGAAGGAGTAAGATGTTATTTGCCTCTCTGAGTATCAGATGTCCTGAATAGACCTCTGACACATAACTATTCTCATTAAAAATTCTGACCAATCACAGGCTGTTAATCTATAATCATCACAGGCCGGTGATGAATATAAATGAGGTCAAGTGACCAATCACAGCTGAGTATCAGATGGGTGTGGCGGTTTCAACCAATCAGGTTGCAGTATTTAATCAGGTCACATAAATTATGATGATCCACTCTCAGGCGAAACATTTCAGACGTCAATTTGCTTGACATCTGATACTCAGAGTGTTTGATGCCTGCTTTATCAATGAAACTATCAGTATATGTATTACTAAGATGTATTATTTGGTTGTAGTGGCTCTTCTCATGATATGGCTATCACAGTGAGTCTTTTCCACCATTTAATAGAATTTCAAAAGTTGAAAGTTCAGAAGTTCAAAACTCTAAAAGTAAACCGAACTGAGTTGTTGTTTTATATCGCAAGTATTTTTGTCTTCTGACAAGACCTCTTTAGGAGAAAAAAATTAAATTTAAAAAAATCTTTTTTATTTTTTCATTTATTTATTTTTTCAAATTTCACAAACAATATATTGCTTGCTGTTTATTTGCAATCTTTTTATTTTTTCTTCTGAAGAGGTCTTGTCAGAATACAAAAATAAATAGAGATATATTTAAAAATAAAACAAAAACTCAGTTTGGTTTAACATTTGTACTTTTTAATTTCCAGCCACAACATATCAGTATATGGGTATCGATCTACATTGCTATTTAGTTGTTGTACTCATTACTTTGGGTCTGAGATAAGGTCGAAGTTTGTCCATGAGTCAAGTGAAGCATTTGAAGGTCAGTGTTATAATCTTGTATACTATGTGTTGCTTGATGGGGAGCCAGTGAAGACTTTATCAACGAAACTATCAGTATATGTATATCTGTATTCCTTATGAAAAATGTTTGGAAAGAAGTATCAAAATTTATTATTGTTGCATGGGATATCCCAAAATGTTTTATAGAGAATAATTTGAAATGTTTTTTGCACATATGCCATATATTTTATATTCATAATTTACATAAATTATATTCAATTTATATAATTTATTTAAAGGTGACTTATAAGCCCCTAGATAGGGCTGGGTATAATTTGTATTTAAAAAAGTCCTCTGTAAATGTAATGTATATACAATCTCACTATAATAAATCAATCAATCAATCAATCAATCATATGGGTATTGCTCTCCATTGCTGGCTGTACTCACTACTCTGGGTTTCCGACAGGTTTTGTCCATGAGCTCTCTGTAAAACGATGGAAAGATGTGTGCACATCTAAACATTGTAGAAGTACATTTCTGGAGGACTAGTAATTTTTTTGCCATACTAGTCCTGTAGACTAGTCAGCTTTATCAGTTATCTGGAGCATTGTTAGTTGCTGTACTCACTACTGGGGTCGAGGCAGTCCAAGGAGGCTCCATGAGCTCTGCGAGTCTCTCCGTGACGATGAAGCCGGAGCCGTCGGTGTCCAGGGACGGTTTTAAACGGCAGCCACGTCAGCGGCTCCAGGGTGTGAAAAGAGACCGGTCCTAGAACAGAAAAACAGGGGAAAGTGTATAGAATGTTCTTGGAGCTGCTCGTACCATATTCACTCGGAGTATCAGATGTCAAGCAAATTGACCTCTGAAATGTTTCGCCTGAGAGTGGATTAACATAATTTATGTCGAGCTGTTTGAATACTGTAACCTGATTGGTTGAACCAGCCACACCCATCTGATACCTATATGTGATTGGTCACTTGACTTCATTTATATTCATCACCGGCCAGTGATGATTATAGATTAACAGCCTGTGATTGGTCAGAATTTCTAATGAGAATAGAGGTCTCTTCAGGACATCTGATACTCGGCTGGCTCGAGGGTGGACAGCGAGCGGTCCTAGAACACAAGTTTTTTTTTGTTTGTTTTTTGTTTTTTATTCAAAATATTTTTACACCAATGTGTGAACTTGTAGAAAAAAAATTAACCCATACAAATTCATAATAAATAATTCATAAATGACTTAAATCACACAATATTATCTGTTATCAATTTAAGTTTTGTACATACATCCTTTAAACACCTTGTTTTAGTATATATCTCTCTAATATTTTATATGCATTTTAAAATCTTTAGTAATATTAGCATGGTTCCTAGCCTTATCAGTTAAGGAAGATTCTAGTTAGTAGTTAGTAGTTAGTAAGTCGCAGATACGGTGGTATCATGCACGTGCCTTGATGACTGCTGCGTAAATAGTCGGTAGTAGTAGGCCATGATTGTGATCAAGGCTGCGAGGCTGGTAGGCTAATAATAGTATCAAGGCGGGAAAGTGCCATTGCGTAAGATTGATACTGGTTGAGATTGAAGTGTGTGTACTTCGTCCCAGGAGATTAGCACAGTCGTAGTGCGACTGCCCATGGACATATGACTGGTCTGAATCATGGACGGGAGACCGTGAGTTCGATTTCACGATCTTCCAAGTAACTTTACATAGCCTACCCGATTATTTCACAAATGTGAAGAGGTGTCTTCTGCAGAAAGTCATAGCAAACAAATCAAGACTAGCAGATTTGAACAAGTAATTTAGATAATTGATTAAAGTGGATACAATGTAAGTTAGAATTAAAATGTTCCACTCAAGTGTTTATTGCTTATATAAATTGTAAGCTTGGTTGCAATGTAGCTGCTGTTAACATTTTACAAATTGGTGTACAAAATCCCCCAAAAATCTGCTGTTTTTGATTAATGTATTTGGAGATAAAACAAAAGAGAGGTCTAGAGTTGTCCATTGAATAGGGTTTTGTTTGACAGTACACGAGCATCGGCAGTAGTTCATAGTAATGGAATTCGGACCTCTCATAGTTAGCATATATGTATGGAGTATATATATTGCTATACAATTACCATGAGAAATCTGTATATAATCAATAAATTCACTTGAATTATTATACTTAATATACTCAATTTATAGATAATAATTTGTATATACTTATCTAGATGCCCAAATAATGAATGAATTTTACAATTTGTGAATTCTGTGCGAGTATCGTATTAAAATTAAGCATTATATTTTATTTAAGATTTCAAACATAATGCGCTCTATGACTGTTCAGGCCTAAGGAGTTTAAATCAGATGATATAGATTTTTCTGGTGTTGACAAATGATACCCTCATGCACTGTCCAGGCACAAAGAATTTTAATCAGAGGATTTAGAGTTTTTCTGCTGTTAACATTTTACAAATGGATGTCATGCAAGTGCATAACATCAACATTTGTATTTGAGAAGGAGTCTGTTGACTCAAAACATGTAATAAAGATATGTCAAGAAAAGTTTTTATCATTTAGAATAGTTAACAGCAAGAAAATGAAAGAGACAAACTAACATGATTTTTAGGAGCTTTTTAGGAGTATACAAGAAATATTGCGTTTTTGCTTTTCATGTCCAACATCCAGCATACGTTGCTATTCCTGCTAAAACAATATTTCACAACCTAATATGTCCCTACAAACTCAGTAACAAAAGCTTCCTTACAACTGTAGGCAAGGAGAAAATATTCCTGAATTGACAATATTTCACCAAACATCATGGCGTCTTTTGTTTACGTTTTGCAAAGCACTTGTGATTCTAGTCTAGATAGGGAGAGCTGCATTTCTGATATAATTCATACGAAATTTTAAATTTGATTACCGCCGATTATAGCCAATCATTCCATGTTATATAAAATCAAATACTCATTTTTCTGCTGTAAAGTTGACAAGGAAAATTCCCGTAATAAAAATAAACATGTAAATAACAAAGGTATCATAATAGTTGAAGATTTGTATTGTATGTCGACATATGGGTTGAAAAACATAGATTCTGGATAACTATACATTATTACTGTGGTAGGATTCAGAAATGAGTATATTCCATTTTATTTCTCTTGTATACCGAAAAACATGTGAATGACCAATATGAGAAGTAGGCCATTATTAGAAGATTTATGGTAAGCTTGGCAAAAATACAGCACAAAAACAGCGAAATCCAGCGGTATAATGTATTAAACTTGTGCCGATGAGTATCGAATGTCCACTTACCCGTGAGAAGAGGAGGGTGAGATGCGTCTCACTGCCGAGGAGCCACAGTGGGAACACAGGGTTCTTCAGGTACCAGCCCACCTACAGGGCACACACACGCAATTCAGCTGAGGTTATCATTCACAATACTAACATGGTAAGGAATATGTCAAGGATTTGGGGAGATTACTAATAGTTTCTGCACTGGTTACACTAAGTCATGTTGACAATTGCGATGTTATATTGAATACTAACGTCAAAGTTCCCATCACTCACCATCAACAATATTCTTCAGTATGAGTTTGAGAGCATTTACACTATAGAATAGAGCTAATGTGCTGACAGTAAGTTCATGGAGTAACAATTTCTATCATAACTAAAAAATGGTAATAAATATCAAAATAAAATTTATAGGAATGATACGCTATTTTTTTTGCCAAATCTACATTGCAAATTTTGTTTTTCTGAATGGTTTACATAAAATAGTGAAAAACTTACATGAAAATGGCATCTTTTTAGTCCCTTTGAGAGACAGAGTCACACATTTTCAACATTCCTAATTTGGGGATTACGTCCACTGATTAAAATAGCAAAGTTTGTTTATATTTCTGGTCTCACCCACACTGCTGTATCACTTGAGTGACTAGCCATGTGTATGCAAATTAAAACACTGCTGTTCTAATCACAGGACATAATCCCCAATTTAGGCTTGTTTAAAATGTTGAACTCAGTGTCTCACAGAGACTGAAAAAATGCCATGTTCATGTTAGTGTTCACTATTATGTAAACCAACCAGAATGATAAAAATTTCAAAGTAGATGTGGCAAAAAATAGCGCTTCGTTCCTATGAATTTTATTATAATATTAATTACCATTTTGTAGTTATGATGGAAAATGTTACTCCATGAACTTATATATCCTGGTTAGTTACCTCGCAGTATCGCAGATGCTCCAGTTGGGTGAGGAAACCGATCTGTGACTGGGACGAAATGCCTTTCAACTCTAGAACACAGGAAAAGCTAAATTTTACCCAGTCCGCTGCTTGGGATGATGGTATCATTCTGGTCTCACAACCTTGGGGCCGTGAGTTTGAGTCCTGTCAGGGCCACTTGATATAGCCAAATGGAAGATGTGTCTTCAGCTATGTCAATACAGTGGTAGGAGCTTGCTTGCCACAACAGTGAGAGTAGAATTAAATTCACAAGCAAACTTGGGAAAAATTTTTATACAGTTGTTCTTACAAGAAAAGCTGTTATTGAACCAGTGGGACAACTCAGTAATAGGAACATCTTGCAAATCAGTTACACATTCAAATTCTTGCATTGGTTTTATTTTGTGTTTCAATGTACTTTACTACTATTGGAGAGATAATTAACTGTCACATTTTTTTCATATAAAGTCAAGTTAGGCGTTAGTTTACGAGATGGATTACAGATTTTACTTATCAGGTGGTTTTTTCCACAAACATGGGCTTTTGGATGTTTACAGTATTGATTTTGTGCTGCAGCAGTACTCACTTAACAAGACTTTCTGGAGATAAAAAATTTCTCAAAATGTGCTTGTTTTTTATTTTAGTATAAAAGTACATTCATTTCCCTTTTTAAAAATGTATAACACTTTAGCGGTTTCGGGAATAGAATTTGCTTTATGGACCATACAAAAGATCATGTATACAATTTCAGTACAGGAAAAATTAACATTGACTGAATTTTTTATTGTCTTTTATTTTGTATGATCTTTTGTATGGTACATGAACCAAATTCTATTCCGGAAACCCCTAAAGTGTTATACATTTTAAAAAAAGGAAATTAATGTACTTTCATACAAAAATAAAAAACAAGAACATTTTGAGAATTTGTTTTACCTTAAAATTCTTTTATCTCCAGAAAGTCTCCTTAAGTTTACGTAAAGCAGAGATGTGAACCAGTCACTGTATTATAAAATCTTAATCCGACGCTTGAAAAAACTTAATTTTCAAGCATATTGGGCTATAAATGTTTATGCAAGTGCAATGATCGGCACCCAACTCTACATGTGCCTGTATTTATCGAAACTAAACACAAAGAACAACAGCCAGATAAATATGTTTTTAACTTTTTATGCACTATATAAATGACAGGCAGGAACCAGCTACATTTTGCTTCAATGGAGGTTGCATTATGAACATCGAAACTGGACAGTCTGCTGGTAATTTAAAAAAAGATCAATGTTTTGTGGTCATCTTGAAATCCCGTAATAAACTACTATCCAGGACATAATGATTTTACAGACTTCAAAAATCGCAATTTTACGTTTTTTCCCCATAAGTTCACATCT
>CM032659.1:4456566-4470171 GCA_019095985.1 Streblospio benedicti | reverse complement strand
AACAAGCATGAATTTCTAATGAAGAAATCTAGCCTCAAACTTGTGACAAGTGTTGACAGCTCCATTGTTATCTGGCTGCTTTGTGGCACCAGTTCTGTGAGGATAAAGAATTAGTTTTCAGCCACGGTGCTGACAGCTTTGATGCCCTGTCACCACAATGGTGCTAGATATCAAGGCTAGAAGCGGAGGTCAAGTTTTTTTTCACTGCCTCTCAAATGTCTGTCTCGGTGGGTGGTTATTAGGGTGTCATTTTGTTTTAAATATTCAGGTTATTGATAGTTTTAGGCTGTTAAAATTGGAATGATATGACAGAGTGATGGTAGGTTTTGAGAACTCATCAATCATTAGTCAGAATAGAAAATTATTTAGTTTACTCATTTCTTCATTAACATATTTGAATCAAATTGCATAGAAGAGTTTCAAAAGAATCAACTTAAAAAACACAACCACACTTTCTTCTCAGCTCAGTTATACCGATTAATATCAGAATCCACAAAGAAACCATTCTGACCCATAAAACCCACATCTACATGTACATTGAAATAACAGAATTTGATGTGATGTGAACCTACCACTGGTAAAGCAGAATGCAAAGAAACTCACTTTTTCAATATTTATGCTCCTACCAACCCAACTGCAATCCGGGAACTACTTTTTGTACATTTTGATGAGGATGTAGCTCTGAGAGGTGGTGATAGGTCTGCATGGAGATCAGACAGTGTGTTCTGCAGGTTAATTGGATGTGAATAAAGGATTAGCCAAAACTGAGGCTAAATCTGGCGGCTTAAGTGATTAGCCACACATATCTTCTGCGTATACATGTTAAACCAATTTTGAATGTTACAGTATGGAGAAGGAAAAATATTGATGGGCGAGCACCGTATATTACAGAATAACTGCACATGTAGTAAACAAAATAACAATTTCAGCTGTGTAGTGCATTGCACAACAGTAGAAGTATATACATACCACGTATTTTAATGTCAAATATGCTTATACATGTATGTTGTGAATGCTATATTTCACTATTTGTGTAGACTAGTGCCATGTCACCTCATGTCCATATTGTAAGAGAAGTTGCTCTGTATTGACTACGTAGTGTGGACAGACCAATGAGTTATTCTCATATGTTTATGTATAATAATGGAAACAATGTTAAGTTGCATAGAGCGACAAAGCAGACTCAGCAATTATGTCAATACTCACATGAATTGCAACAATGAATGATGAGGCAAAAATCCCATCTGGTGAAACAATATCTGTTGTGAAGCAATAAACAATGCCAATCTTAATCATTCTATTGGGTAAAATGTCTAAATCGCACCACTTTACAAGGATCTTATTTCAAAGTCCGTCACGAGTCCCCATGGGAGGCCACCGTTGGCCTTGTCTCACAGGGGGGTGTATTGTGGGCTGAAGGCCACTAGGGTAACGTGACTCCCGCACGCGCCGTAACCAGAACCAACCACACATGCCCTCAAATAGACATGGGCATGCTAGTTTCACAAGGGTGGTGGGTGAACCAGGCTTTTTGTTTAAGGCACTTCACTGGAAACCCGTTGGATCTGCATATGATATGTAATAACACGTAACAAAGACGACATAGACCATTCATGGAAAGTTTCGTGCTTTTTTCCCAAAAAGAGAACAAACCAGTTGAATATTGCGACAGTTTCAAAATCAATCAAATACTGATATGTCATGACATCAAACAACTATCAGCGCTTCCATCATTAGCAGTAACTCAACCGTGCTACAGTAAACAACAGAGTACTTGTTACCTACTAAATTGATCATCAAATAATCCATACACAGCACTAAGCCTCCCTGTCAGTGTGCAGTGAACCGTGAACAAAGTCACATTCACTGTCATTGCAATATGGTGCGTGACATGCGCATGCGTGTACCAACTTGCCTGGTGTGAAGCCACTTCAAAGTGGCAGCATTTTTAGCATCACATGGCAAGGCATGGATTGTTGAAATGTGAAATAAACTTTAGCCTACTCAAATGCACACACTGTTGAATACATTCATCATGTTTTACCTTGCTGTCATCTGATTTGAAAGCTTTGGAAAAGACTGTCAAATAGGACAAGTTTAAACTATTTAACAAGGCAAGATATGATAGATTGTCTAGTTTTCAACACGGTGTGCATTAGGATGTATAATCAAAGAAATCCATTGATTCTATTTCAATCAACATGTTCCGTGTGGCGTATTCTAACAGTTGGCGCGAGTCTAGTTTATTTCAAATCACATTATATACAAAGTGGTGTCAAACCAACTTGTCACTGTGTCATCTGAAGAGGTCGCCCTGTAACCGTTTCCAGACAACAGCTGTGTGTTATAGGAGCTTCAAAGTGCTGACTTGAAAGGCTGCCTGCGTGGGACCGGGAAGACAGTTTAAATGGCTGCCTGTGTTTTAAAAACCACAGACAGATAGTACAGTAAACCCTCTCTATTATGAACACTAGAGCGACCGGCCGTATCTAGTTGCAATAAAGAAGTGGGCTCGGTACAGAGGTTTGCGATGCTCTCTTTAAATGAAGGTTTATGATCGTGAATATTGGCCTTTAATGAGGTGGTCTCTTTACAGAGGTCATGTTAGAGAAGATTCGTAGTTGGAGGTTCTACTGTACAGAAAACAGACAGTCCTCTCTGTGCGCATGTCTGAGTTATAATTGACACACCAGCACCACACAAGCCCATAATACATCACTGTGAAAATAAGGAAACAGTTTCTCTCACGTCCAGAGACAGAACAAAAGAAGCTTTGTGGTGTGAATTATCATTGCGTGACTCCTGCCATGCTATGAGAGCGGCATACACCTAGAAGCATGGGTGCTGCATATGTTGGGGGCTTATTTACAAAGATAAGGTCCTTCTGACAAGAGCTTCTGTGCTTCTTTAAGGGTTTTATCGTGTACACCAAGTGATTAGCATCCCTTGCAAATAAAGTTTATTTTTATCAACTCCCTGCGGAGAATACAGTGTGTGATTTGCTTAATTGCCACGTACATCAACCAAATATGTTCTTAAGCTGTTGGTTTTCCTTAAAATTGTTTTTAATTATGACTGGGTGGGTAAAGGGACATTTAATACAGCGTGTCGTCACCACAACGATAGCATCTTTTCATTGCTAAATGGGAATTGCAAAAAAGCGAGTCCGGTTCTGCTATGAAGTTGTAATCGCCAGCGTATATCACCATTACCCATGTTTTCCATTTCGTCTGTCACATAATATCAGGCAGTATGACAAGCTCAGTGGTTTATCAGGACGTGTGCTTTTAGTGGTGGGAGAATGTATGATGAATGCTGTCTGTTGTGTCACCGGGCTGATGTTAAGAACACGTGTGGCAAGAGATGATAGATTGCTATGAACATGCTTGTTGTGAGACTATTTAACCATTTAATACACATTTTTGGTGTGTGATGCTGCATATATCCTATCACGTATCAAATCTCCCATGAATGGAATTTGGTCCCTGGTCAGCAAACATGTGAATGTTAAAAGAAAAAAAACAACATTAATAGCATAACGTCACAGACCATTAGTTCAAAAAAATAAAAAGAAATCCCAAATTTTTGGCCTTATTTCCCAAAATGTTTTTCCTTTCCCCCACATCCCTAGCAGTCTTTTTCGTCCTTTCCCTCCAAATTCTAAACACAAAAAAAAAACGTGCAAAAAGAATTTACACAAGCAATAGGTGACTGTGTGCTTTCAATTTCTTAAATAATATATAGATAGCAATATTTGTATTTTCTCTTCAGCAATTGCAAATGGCTACAGTCATCATATTGAAGGTGAGAAATAACATCTAAAGTGCATGTTGCTCAGATCGTCTCAATCTAAATGTGAAATCAAGCAATGATTTTTCCATTGAAAACACATCATGCCTAGTTATTTCCAATGAGTATACACGTGCTTCATTCAACTCTGAGGAAATCAATGAACCTCTTAAATTGATTACTGATGATGTAATCATGAGTCAGCGAAATACATCAATAACCAGTCAGGTGCCTATGAGCTTATATTGTTATTCGAGCATGGAATGGGTGAGCGAAACAGTCACCGTTTGTGTTGATATAGGAGGAAATCAGAATATGGAAATGGTGTAAAAGAACACTAGCGATGAAAATATACTGTTAGAAACTACCATCACTCTCACAATTTGAGTGACCACAATATTTGTGAGTAGTATTATCAACAAGTGAATGCAAAAAAGTACGCAAATAATTACAAACAAACAAACAAACAAACAAACAAACAAAAACAAACAAACAAACACACAAACCACTGTACATTATCACTTTAAATGCGAGTTGCAATACTTCAATTCCTGGAATCAGTAATATCCCTCTATGATGACATTATCCTTTGTGCGTGTTCACCGACCCTTGACGAAGGTTAAGGTGCTACTGAATAGTACTCACATGTTCACCCAGGCGTGACGACGGGTTTAAAACATTAACAGCAGGATTGTACTGCAAATACTAAAAGTACTAGCATTATGCAAATGATCACATTATGACTCAAAGTAACATAAAAATCTTGTAGTGAATTTTTACAGCAGCCATGTTGTAACATAAGTAATGAACTGTAACAGTTTGAATTATGTATACGCAAGTTGATGCTAAATTCATTCACAATCTAATTAAATTTGAAGCTGGTGAAGTCATTTGAGTTTGTTAATAATGTACAACTAATGTGAACGGTCACTAGCTCTGTTAGTTAGCATGGTAATTATGGTTATTACTACAGTAGAGAACGGTTCCTTATTTATTCATGTGGTAATTATAAGTTGCCTATTTCATTGCATGTTAGATGGTCCCACGCGTATGTGTAATTATAAGTACTCTTCATAGCATATGGTGGTGAGTTTTCCATGCGACCACAGAGACTGCTATACCACCTAGGTTTGCATGACTTTGTTTTCGTCTATATAAAGGGGGTAATGGGAACGGGGATGTGTGTGGGGAGAATAACTTGTAACAAGGCCAAAGAAGAGAGATGTGTGTTGGATGCAGTTAAAGGGGGTGTTGGTAAAATGTTGAAAACGAGGGACACGGGAACCCCCCCCCCCCTAAAAATAGGCCTGTTGGATTTCTTAACCCATTATAATACAATAAAACATCTATATGTCATTGAAATTCAAAGGTCATAAGCAATTATCTAATATGTTAAATTATAGTCATTAACCCCCCAACATTTTTAAGTCATCCTCAATATTCATTCCGGCGTTGAAAGAACAAAACCTGTAGACATTTTCAAATAATGCCATAAGAGTGAGAGTAGAATGTTCAAATGATCTCCATGACAAAACAATTTCTACCGCCACACCGGGCATGTTTGCTTTCAGCAGACGTCACGTGGTGTCAGTCACGTGGCGGGGCGGGGCCAATGACAGGTGGGCGGGGCTAATGACGACAGGTCGCCCTGGTAATGGCACCACAATTCAATTTCACCCCAACTGCTACAAATAACATTTCATCAGATACTTTTAATGGGGCTTGGCTGGCATTTGTGTTGAAACTGAAGACGAACTTTCTGGAAAGTGCTGAGTGAATTGTCATGCTAATTCTGACAATTTGAAAATAGCTATAAGCTTTTTTATTTACATACTTTTAAAACACATTTGCAAATATTTAGAAGTCTTTGTCTTTGTGATTGGATCATGATCAATACTGCTCTGAAACAATTTACGCACACTTCAATTATGTCTTGAATATTGGCCATTTAATCAATTGGTATTGGCGAAAAATTGCTGTAAATTATAATTCAGAATTCACAATTGTCCATAACTTCAGAACATGAACGATAATGAACAAAAGCCGTCCCCGATAATGTTAATATCCTCGCGGATTCCTTCTAATTACAAGAGTGCAGTAATTGACTTCTATTTTTACGGCCATCTAGATTCCAGCAGGACGTTATACTAATTGACACATTATGTGCTGATTTCATGGTTTGTGGACACGCTATAGTTACATAGCTCCTGGTACACAGTGGCGCTACCCGGTAATACTGGCGAGTACATTACCACCAAGACCTGACTGCGCTGCGACTGTATTACATATAATTACATCTACACCCTCTAACATATCCATGTTTTGGAAAAGGATGACTTTATAGGTTTCGTACCTGTATCGAATGCTCGCAGATATACAAAAAACACTAGGCTGAGAATGAAATATATTGGTTGAAAAGGGGATTTGGCACGCCCCCACCCCCACGGCGCCTGGATCTGCCTATAATATCTATGCTTTCAAGATATTGCGAGGCTTGGTATGAAGTATCAAAGATTGTTTCTGCAATCCTTGACAGGATACCTATTTCAGAAAAACACACAAGTATGCAATTATCAAATTAGAAATCACCGAAAATATGTCTGTTTAATGTTACACATAAACAGCCCACCGCTCAATGGAAATACCTAAATCTGTCTGTCTCCACGAGATGAGTCATTAATCCCCGAGCAGGAGATGCTCTTAAATACCCTGGCGAATTAAAAGCCCCTTGTAACTACGTGCTTCATTGATCATGGCACGCCAGACGGATATTACGGGTTAGGCGAACGATATCGAACAGACATTGTGGCACCACGGCGCCATTAGAGGACGTTATGGATGAGTGATGTTTAAGGGCCGTATTGAAGAGGGCATCATAGGTCTGGGAGGCTTGAGGCTTAAAGATTAGTGTACCGGGGATGTTCGATTTAGTGATTGACACGCAGCAGTATAGTGATTCAGTTGTAGGCGAGGGTTTCTTGTTCAAAGTTCACACTAGCATGATTTAGAATCCAAAGTGTATGTCTATAGCAGGTCATTATCACAACTTCCCTGTTGAGACCATTTATATAATAAGACCATTTCTCATGGGCCCAAAGCATTTTAAAGAGACCCAATTTAGTATTAAATCCTATAAAGAGACCACTGTCTATTGAGACCACTTGAGGGTAGTTCTTTTGGTTGTCTTAATAGAGAGGTTCTACTATAAATGCAGAAAATATGCAGTCATTCGATTAAGTCTTATGTCAGCACTGCCCCTGCAATTAACATTTGAGCAGCAGCCAATGACAGTTGATTGCTATAATGACAGGTGTCTGTCAGAAGTGACCTGTTTGACCACTCAGTCACGTGGTAATGACCAGCTTGACCACTCGGCTGATTGCCGCCGACTCCCCCGGTCACGTGGCGATGTTATGCAAGCGTGTGTCACATGGCCATTAGCAGGAATACACGAGAATTTATTCCTGCCATTAGTGTATTAAGCGATTGTTGGTGGACCTGGACAGCATTTTTAGAAGGAACGTCGCTAGCGGGCTTGGTTGGTGGGGGCCCAACCACACTTTGCTGTCATCTCTATATACCCCCGCTTCCCACCACACGCACGCACGCACACACACACTCACACACTATTTTGATAGATATTTTGAGCTGGAGAGATCCTCGTCGCACTTGAGTGAAATTGTCACTATTGAGAACTACTACTTTCCTCTTTGTCGGCATGTTAGTGATGCCCCTGCAAATACCAACCATTACAAAGGAGAAAGACACCATGGCCGTATGCTTTGACCGTTTGCTGTGCTTGTAAGTATGGGTTATCTCCCCCCCCCCCCATCCTTCCCCCCTCTCCCAGCGCTCGCAATCGCCGCCTCCACTGCAATTAGTGTCTGCCGTTAATTACCCAGGATGCAGCGGGATAATCTCCTCGGGGATGTGGATGGGTTTGTCATTGTGTGTGCGGCACTGAACACAAATGTTGTCTTGTATGAACTGTGACTTTTATAGGCTGGGTTCGTTCTTGCCATAGGTGTCCACAGTCACCAGTGGGGACCATGGACTAGAAGCTTTCTATGAAGAACACCTTACAGTAGAAACTCCAATTAAGACCGCCTCTATATGGAGACCACTTTTTACCGTCCAAACCCTTCATAAAGCTAGCAAAATGAACCTGTATAGAGAACACCTCTCTATTGAGACCACCTAACACTGGTCCCAAAGGTGGTCC
Source organism: Streblospio benedicti (assembly GCA_019095985.1). Taxonomy (NCBI): domain Eukaryota; kingdom Metazoa; phylum Annelida; class Polychaeta; order Spionida; family Spionidae; genus Streblospio; species Streblospio benedicti. Next base: position 4,462,160 of record CM032659.1, on the reverse strand, counting down.
TAATAGAGAAGTTCTACTGTATATGCTTATAGCCATCGGCCTCTGATGGTCCCAATAGCAGAAGGTAGAATAGGTTAGAATAGGGAGATGGTCCCCTCATGGAAGGTGATAACGGTCTCTTTAGGCTAAATGAAGGCTTGGAGCTGCAAAATATGTCTTAAATGGAAGTGGTATCTTATAGATTCATCAAATGTTAACCACCGATAAATTGTTCAAGTCCACTAATTAGAGAAGAGGGCAGCCAAGTCTGTGACAGCCCAATCAGTCACATGGGCGAGGTGACACGTCCCGTAAACATATGGCTTATTCATGGACAGCATCATTTGTCTACTATAGAAATATTTGGCCATACATCAGAATTGGCATCGTAGTCAAGTTATTTGCTGGAAATACAGGTACCTTACCTCGTAAATCAAAGATATGTTCATATTTTATATGCTTATAATCACATGCTCACACGCTTAACTGCAGCTTTCGTCTACTTATTTTGCCAGGCATAACAAAGTAAAATCCCCAGACTTACTCATGACATAACCTGTATAATTTCTATGATTTATTGACAATGGCTGCAGCATGGTGACAATAATACTAAGTGTAATAGTTCCTTATGATCTAAGTATACACACAGATCATGGAACTTTCTCATAGTAACTACACTTGTTTAATCTTGACGGTAATGCTAATGTTGTATGTCATAGTAAAAGCTTCCTTCCTAAATGAACAGAAATACAATTCTACATACTCTGTAAGCTTCACACGCTTCGACATTTCGACTCAGAAATCAAAGCTAAACACCACCCAGGTTCAAGTACATATCTACACAGAAACTCGATAACAGAAAATACATTTTTCATTTGTTACAAGTGATAAAAAGCAAAGCACTCTCCCAAATCCCCCAGAAGCAGTATCTTCTCGCCATTTCACGCTCCGCTGGTCATGTGATTTAGAGAAGCCGCGAGAGTGTCACGAGGTCAGGTGATGTATGCCGCCATCTTGACTCGCTTACTTTCATTATACTGTTTATTTACAGTTATTTACTTTTAATTGTGTTTGCAGCTTTTATTTGATGCATATTTAGATGTGGATTGATGTTCAATTCGAATATTGTGTGTTTTGTTTCACACTAGGTCCATTGATTGCTTATTGTGTGAGTTTACATTTGATCAAATGCACTGGTAAGTAATACATATCACAGGGGAAGATCAATATTTTAAACAATGAAATATGGTTGTGGGTAGTGAGAGACTATCTTTGAACTAATAGATCACTGGTAAGCAAAAGATTTCTGCTAAGCATATTATTAACCGCATCTGCAATGCATCAGACTAAACAACAACGTCCATATAATATCCATTTCACAGAGAGCCCAACTCAAAGTGATTGATAAATGGCTCCCCAACACAATGAAGCTGTTACATCACATCATACAGCCGCTTCTGTAATGGTCCGACTCCCCACTATCTGGCCGCCATTTTGCGCTTCAATGGTCATGTGATGTAGTGACGTCACGAATCAGGTGAGAGGTCACATGACGGATGCCGCCATTACCGCCATGTTGCTTTTACCTTAGAGGGAATTTATTGCTACTGGGGTTGGTGGGGAGAATAGAGAAGTGCATTAGATAATTGTACCCTCCGGGTGTGTGGGAGTTCTCTAGGAAGCGTGGGCCGACGCACGGACGTGCAGTGGCTTGGCTGTCAGTGTCAGTGAACGAGAGTAGGCAACGTTCGGAATACGCTTGCTCTAAAGTGCAGAATTCAGAATTTTAAACTTTCTTTTATATACAGTACACCATCATGCTTTACCAGAGATACATTGACATCACATCTGATTCTGTTAATTTAACAAACACACAGATGTGATTTTCTCTAAGAATTAGAATGACACTGAATTAACACTGTGAATATAAAATGACAGTAATACATGTCACAAGTTGCTTAAAGAATTAACAATGTGAATATAAAACACAATTGAACACTCATCATCTTTGCTTGTTTTAAATAACTTGATATAAGTTGGTTTACAAGTGTGATGTACACCAGGTCATTTATCAATATTTTCCATGGTGTGATGTACACCAGGTCATTTACATCGATAGTCATTCTAAAATCTCATCTGCTCCTAACTAGCTACCACCGGTGGTGGTTGTAAGCATACGTCAGCCTAACTAGCCCTTGACACCTGACACGGCTCACCATGAAACACACTATACATTACAATAACTTACAGCCACTGACTGTGAAACAGGCTATAAGTTACACAGTTCCTGGGATGAGAACCCAGGTGGCCATGGCTCGTACAGGGCTGGGCTGGCAGGAGATAGCGCAGAAATGATGTTTAGTCTCTCTTTCCAACCAGGTAGATGGAGAGATGGATGTTGATCTGGTGACTTGATGTAGATGTGTGGGAGGTGAGGGTGGGATTCTAATATACATTTATCTAGGATGGAAAGGAACTCATAGAAATGGCGAATACTGACAGCATAGTCATTTTTCATTTTCACAAATAGAAAGGTAATGTTTGACTATTATACTAAGTGTAGAACTCAATGCAAGACATTATTCAGATGTCTTGGAGATAATCTCTCTCCCCCACCCCCTGGCGTTTATGACTGATCAAATCGTAGGGCCAATACGATTATCATATTCATTGGCGTGGTGATTTTTGTTGGAGCCATATGGGCTTTTGTTTATTAACACAGCCACATGTAAAGCACATGGCAATGCATGCGTATGTGAGTGTAATCTGTTTATTCTACACTGAATTACGAGACGGCACACACTTTTGCTTTTGAGACAGGGAACAGTGTCTCTTTGTATGAGATGGTATCTGTTTATTTCAATTGTAAAATGATTGGCTGTTAATTGGTGGTGGAATTCTTGAACAGACATGACATGTGAGGCAAGTGATTTAATAGTAACAGTGCATGTGTTTCGTCCAATTTTAAAAACATGAAGTGCTATATGAATTGTATCACGTAACACGAGCCTGTTGGGACGAGCCAATAGGCACTTATAGCCAGATTGGGATATGAATAACGTATATTATATGAAGTTGGTTTAAAGATTTCAGACTGCACTGAGATGCACCAAAAGGCATATCCGTGAATAGTCTGAATGATGGAGACTAGGATGTGGGGGAGTGCCAAAAAAGCGGGGATGAGGGGAAAGCTGAAAAATTGTGGGATATGGCAAAAAGTCCACAAAGAGCAATCGGATGTGAGAAACAAGACCAAAAAATAGGGACGTGAGATTCCGTGACCACCAAAAGACCTATATCAACTCAACTCAACAACCACTATGATGACGTACATGTGCTGCTGAAGTGCATGCTTCACCCGTAACACAATGTGTGTGGGTTTTTTGTGTCACCAGCGCCGTGTCTGCCCGGCCGGCGCCACGGATCAATAGCCCAGGAGCCAGGGTGGGCTGCGTGGCGCCGCCGATAGTCCCGGAGCCGGGCGCGTGTAGCCTTTGTCAAGGCACAAGAATACCATTTAAAAAGATTATTGAAAGTTGTGATGATTGCACTCAGAAACAGCCCCAGTCTAAATGTCTCAGCTTTTAATAGCAAGATGATATTTAAGCTCCAGGCTCTTAGAGTCAGTTTAAGATGTGCTATTGCATAGACAAAGGAGTTGTATTCCGTGTGGGTGTTTTCAATATGAAGAAAACTAAATATGAATAACTAAATATTAAATATCATAGCCTTTAGAAGGCTATGAATCACATGTGAATAACACACGGATGCCACGATCGCCTTTTTGCGTGATAAACTAAAAACGGCGCCGCCTGTTGAATATTAACAGCTGTGTGTCTGCCGCTGTGACTAATTGATTATGAGTAATTTTCGGAGTTATATGCATAGTTATTGGTGTTTGTGCATGCATGCAGATATGACTCATTCGTGTTTTTGTGAGTTGTTACACGTTATAGGAACTGAATAGTTTATGTTCAATTTTAGAAAAGATGTGCTTTGTTTTTAGGTGAAATTGAATATTACAGTAGAACCTCCAATTAAAACCACTTCTATTGAGACCACCCCTCTATTAAGACCAGGTTTCACGGGTCTCAAATGTTCATAAAGCTACCAAAATGTACCTCTGTATCTAGAGAGACCACCTCTCTATTGATACCACCTGACACTGATCTCAAAGTGGTCCTAATAGAGAGTTTCTACTTTAATTTGTCCAGTGGAATTTTCACCGTCCTGGGATTCTATTTCCCAATACCCATACCAAATCAGTCAATACTAAAGCTAAACGTTTGGCCAAACCAGCGACGTATCCTCTACTTATTATGAGATGTACAACAATGTGGTCATCCAATCAAACAGTATGTTAACGGAAACGGTGACGTCTGTTACAGTAAAACCTCCAAGTAAGACCATCTCTATATTGAGGTCACCTCCATAATCAGAACAATTCTCATGGTGGTCCAAACGCATAATAAAAGAGTCCAACATGGACCTCATACAGACACCGCCTCTCTATTGAGACCAATTGAGACAGTCCCTCTGATGGTCTTGATAGAGAGGTTATACTGTAATGAAGCAGCAAGTCAAGGGGAGGTGATTTGTTAATAGTGGAGAGTGGACGTCAGAGATGGCGACGGTACCATTGATCGCTATAGCAGACGGCTGGCACGTGCGTAGCATGGGAACTATGCGGGACTCGATGGACGGGACGGCCGGGGGGGGGGGGGGGGGGGATGATGTAACTTAATGGCTTAATGGAGGAGCTCACTCGATCAAAAATACGACACGCATGCATGCATGTAGACAGTGTCCTCTGTGCTTTCCGTATTCAAAAACACACAATTCTACATTTTCAACCCTACACCCACAGTTTAATATTTTATTGAGCAGGCACGGATGTACATGTATTTACTCCGCTGTGAAGTGAATAACAATCCAACCAACGGTTAGGTAGATATATTCCTTTGTTCTTGTGTACTTACTTTAAAGCATTTAAAAGTTTTTAACAAAATGAACATTGATCACGTGACGTAGGGAACTCACAAATATGATATCCCTTAAGGGATGAATTCAAGATTTCTTTTCCAAACACAACAATGTAAAAAATTAGCATGAGTTGATCTCAGGAGAGTTGATATACTGTGGACTACACTATTTTTTGTGATTTCACTGTGGCCTTAGTAAACGGCACAGTAGATTGGGGCACTGACAATCAGAATGAAGCATGATCGGCAAACTGAGGAGAAAGTGCTATCTCTCATATTACCGCCGAGACGACGCCATGAATTGTGCTAACTTCAAAACTGCACATAAAAATTCGCAATCGATCCAGCTCAAAATGACTAAGCCAGGACAGAAACCAATCGTCTCTATTTACATCTCTCTCAGTCGTCCCGACGTTATAACATTAAACAGCGGAGACTGATTATTAATTCTTTGACTGACAGAAGTGTATTAGTTGAATTCCACCGTCTACGCAAACTATTCGGCTGGTATTCGTCGTATGCGCGAGTTATGCGCAAGTTATGCGCGCGCAGTGCGCGATCGCTCCGTGACCCGTACGTTATTTACGGCTCACTACGTCGCGCGCACCTGCTGCTAGATGTGGGTCATGTTAC
>CM032659.1:4442899-4456466 GCA_019095985.1 Streblospio benedicti | reverse complement strand
AACGTTTTTAAATTTTTAAAATTAATAATAAAATTAAAAAAAGTTCAAAAAATTTTTTTAAAAAATTTTTTTAAAAATGGTTTTTCCAACCCGGTTAAAATTTAAAATTTTGAATGTAACTTTAAAAAAAACAGTGTACGAAAGGTTCAATAAATGATTTTTTGTATTTGTATTTTTCTTCATGCATTCTTTTCAAAACGATACTGCAGTTGTCAGTTTTGACAGTAATCCATGTTGACCCCGTCCCAGACCAGCCACCATCTTTTATGATGTAACAATCCCACGACCCTCATGATGGACGCAATCCTGGCTTTTTTGTTCTCCGGGCGATGTTGGACAGGTCCTCTCCGCTCATGTTGACCAGAGTGACCAGCACGGCATTGTTGATGAGGTTCGCTTGACCGGCGCTGATGTCGCCTGTTTTAGATTTTACCCAGCACTGAAAAGTGTAACATTCAGATTATTTATACCCCCTGTTTATACCTGTATTTTAAGCTCAGGTAATTTTATAAGACAAAACATTCCCTAGTTTGATTTCTGTGAGCAGAATCTCATGAATATGGAGTTTAAGCTATTGTACACGTTTGTTGCATGCAAAACAAAAAAAAAATAAGTTTTTATATTTTAAAATAACCCATAAAATGCGTTTCACTTTGCTCCCCCCTAAATTATTCCGTTTTTGGTCCAAAGAATTCAAGTGGGTTGTAAAAAAATTCGCCCAAGGCAGATACATGGAATTTTTTTTCTGGACTGTCTATAGGTCTATAGATATCAAAAAAAAGAAATGAAATATCCATTATTTTTTCCCACAAAACTTTAGATATGACATGTACCACGACTGGACCATACTACCGGCTAAGGAGCTCAAATTCCAATTAAGAAGGCTTCTATTTACCATGGCTTAACGGAGGTACGAATATTAAAACTGAAAGGGGTGAGATTCAACATGATTTATGTATTTGGGAGGTGGCGGTGGGGGGTTTGGAAATCTGCTGAACTTAAAGGGACTCGGGTGCAAACTTGGTATAATTTTAAATGTTGGGGGTGGTGGCGTGTGTGCGGTGTGTTTGTGTGCATGAGTGTGTGTGTGTCTGTGTGTGTCTGAGTGAGTGTGTGTGTGTGTGTGTGTGTGTGTGTTTGAGGGGGAGGTGGTTGACACTGTCAAAACCCATTTGGGAGGGTGGGTTAAGGTGTCAAGTAATCCCACATCCCTAATTTAAATTTTAGGGCCTTATTTACCACATTTATAATTTTTGGCCCCTTTCCCATATTCCCAATACATTTTGGCGTTTTCTCAAGATCCCACCTCCATAAATCCCATATCCTTTTTTTTTGGCCTTTTACCCACATCCCTAATTTTTGTCTTTTATCCAAAATCCCACTTCCTTGTACAACCCAACCCATTTAGAGGTGGACACAGGCGTTTGGATTATAGTAGTTCGTAAACTGTATCTCAAGAACGTTCATTTTATTGACAAACTCTGATTGTACGAATAAATCAGACCACACGGTCACCCACATAAAGTAATCTGATCTACACACATTGATTTTACAATTAGTTTTTTTGTTACACATACTATATACCAAACCAAGCCAAATATTAACCATATATGTTAAATACAAAGTATATATAATCAGGTATGCACCAGATATCAGTAACTGGTATAATATAAAAGTGATTTGATCTTACAAATTGATTGTACCATTATTAGTCATCGTGATATATACTCAAAACCAAACAGTTAGATATTAACCATATAGTTATAAAACTTACCTTTTGTCCTGATTTGTTCAACGTGACGAGTGACATTTTATAGCACTAAAAAGCCTTAAATGAAAACTAATGATATAAAATTGCTCCAATTATGGTGAATTTACTAGCAAGGGAGAGCTCCGGGTATGATCAATACACCTGAGCTATACATACCCTGAATATTAAACACTGCCTGGGATTCCCAGGGTAATGATTAGTCATCCATCATAACCACATTTTGGCTTTCGTTTTGTTGTTTGAAAGAAAAACGTATATATGCACATATTTCCCCCTATTTTCTGATGTATTATGTTCACTTTAAATGATTCCACGCATTGTAATAAAATTTGGACATACTTTTATTTCTTGTTGTTTGAGTGATCTGTCTAAAGATTGACATCCTCATCTATTTCAAGCTTATTATTCAAATCAGAATGTTTTTGAATGGAGATATTGCAACTGTGGATTATGTGTACAAAAGAGATTCTCCAACGATGACAGCTTGGGTTTACAAACAGAAGATTGTCTTTTGTATAAGGCTTTTTTTAATTAATTTGTCTTTTATGTATCATATCGCAATGTCTTGGTTTCCAAATGAAGCAAGGAGCAGAATATCTGGTCGATGTAGGCCCCGGACAGTGCTTAGAACGTTATGTTTCAGGACAGTTATCTGTAATGGTCATAACGCATCCGGCAAATGAGAAAAGTGAATGATGATCATTGCCATTTACTCAATAGTGTTGGTATTGTGGGTAAAAGATATGGTAGTTATTGTATTAGGGGTAAAAAAGATAAAGTACCAACAGCAAAATATGCTGGGACAGAAGTAATGACGATATATTCTGTAATGTAAAATATGATTGAAAAATTATTTCATCTGTAAAATAATAAAAAAAATACATGTAATAGAAATGACATTCTCTTTCTAATAAATTTGCCAGCAAAAATGAACAACTATGTAAACCATTACATTCATTCATGAACATAAAATATACGTAAACATATATTAGATTGCATTATAAAATATACCATTTGCATTAGTACAACCGCAATACTAGCTACTGAACAAAATAGAATATAGATATAGTTAATATCTAAAATCTACCATAGTCCGTTTATAAAAACCAACCAAATATTCCCATATTAAACGAGATTCATAGAAGTTCTGACACGTGGAACGAATATAAAGTAAACTTCTGTTAGCATTAGACATCTATCATTGAAATACATTGTTGTTGTTTAACAGTTAATTGTTTAATTTTATTACATTGAATATTGAGCATGCTGAGTATACAAAAGGTTAATCAATTGATTTTGTATTTGTATTGTAATTGTATTGTACTAATAGTTGGTTCATCATACAAACATTACAAACAATAGAAACATTTTATATAAACTGTGTACCGGGTAATTCTACAGTTATAGCCATTAGACATATACAATTTATTAGCATTTTTGTTGTTATTAGTAGTTTACTGTTGATCTGTTGAATGTACTTCTTATACCAGTGTACGAAAAGTTCGATTAATGATTTTGTATTTGTTGTTGTTGTTGTTGTTGTTGTTGCTGCTTGCTGTTGCTGTTGCTGCTGCTGTTGCTGTTGCTGCTGCTGTTGCTGTTGCTGTTGCTGTTTGCTGCTGCTGTTGCTGTTGCTTTAATTGTTGTTGTTGTTGTTGTTGTTGTTGTTGTTGTTGTACTGTTGTTGGTTGTTGTGCAAATGTTGTTGTTGCTGAAACTGTGTATAAACTGTTGCCGTTGTAATTGATGCAATTATAGTCATTGTTGTTGTTGCTGTTGTTGTTGTTGTTGTTGATCTGTTGAATGTATTTTTGTTGTTACGAAAAGATGATGATGATGATGTTGTTGTTGTTGTGTTGTTGATTTGTGTTGCTGATGTTGTTGTTGCTTGCTGTTGTTGTTGTTGTTGTTGTCGTGTTGTTGTTGTTGTTGTTGTTGTTGTTGTTGTTGTTGATGTTGATTGCTCATGCGTTCTTTTGCAACACGACAGTCCAGTTGTCAGTTTGGGCAGCAATCCACGTGACGCCCTTTGTATGAATAGCCCCCATCCTTTATAATGCAGCAGTCCCACGACCCGCCCATGATGGACTCAACCTGACTCCCGATGTTCTCCGCAATGGTGAGCATGTCCTCCCCGCTCATGTCCACCAGAGTGACCAGCACGGCATTGGTGATGCGGTTCGCTTGACCGGTCGCTGATGTTGTCCGTTTTAGAATGTACCCAGCACTGAAAAGTGTAACAATCGTATTAGGTAGCCCTGCATTTTCAAACATATTTAGACGGGAAGGGGTCCGAAAATCATATAATGGTTTAATTTTTTCATACCCTTCAGCGGCATGATGCAACGGTATCCCTTAAGCCCTAAATGCCCACAGTTGTTTGGAGAATACTAGGTCGTATATATCATCAACATTAATATTATTGGTAGACTCCTGATTGTACGAATAAATCAGACCACACAGTCATCCACATAAAGTAATCTGGTCTTACGCATTCATGTTACCATTAGTTTTTGTTACACATGCTATACACTCCAGACCAAGCAGTTAAATATTGACCATATATGTTTCCTATAAAACGTACCTTTTGTCCTGATCTGTTCAACGGGACAAGTTCCATTTTATAGCCCTAAATAGACATAAAATTGCTCCAAATATGGTGAATTTCACTAGCACTGGAAATAGAGTTCCGGGTATGATCAACACAATTGAGCTAAACATACCCTGAATATTAGCATTGGGATTCTCGGTATTATAGTTAGTCATCCATTATAATCACATTTTTTGCTTTCGTTTTGTTGTTTGAAATAAAACCGTATATGCACATATTTCCCCCCTATTTTCTGATGTATCGTGTTCACTTTAAATGATTCCACGCATAGTAATATATTTTGGACATACTTTTTTATTTCTTGTTGTTTGAGTGATCTGTCTAAAGATTGCAATCCTCATTTATTTCTGGCTTATTATTCAAATCAGAATGTTTTTGAATGGAGATATTGCGATGGATTATGTAGTGTAAAAAAATTCCCCAACAATGGCAGCTTGGGTTTCCAAACAGAATCTTGTCTTTACCAGAGGATTTGTTTTTCACTTTGTCTTTTATGTACCATATGGCAGTGTCTTCAGTTTCCAAATAAAGTTTGAGCAGAAAATGTTGTCGGTGGCCGGGACAGTGCTTAGAACGGTGTTATAAATGTCAAAAAATGTAAAGCAGAAAGATTTTATTTAAAAGTTAATGTGGGTGGAATCAGGCCTTTTAAATTATTTTTTATAGGCGTAGTGGAAGGGGAAACGGGGGACAGGGGGGGGAAATGGGGAATTGAATGATTAAAAAATGGAATACCAGCAGCTTATAGCACAGTATGTGTACACATTGGATGTCCATCAAGGCTGAACGTAAACATATTTCTTGTTTTTATGAAATATACCATTTGCATTAGTACATGCCTAAGTTATTGAATGGAATAATATAGAAACTATCTAACCTAACAATTATTTTGTTTAGTCATAATGGAAAACCCATAGTAAAGAAGAAAATTAATTTATTTACAATGTGAATGGAATTACTTCAGCTTGGCTTTAGCAAATCTAAATATAGAAATGTAAAGAAAGATTTTATTTTAATAGTAATCTGTAACATAAAAATAGGCTTGAAATACATTTCATTTATTATGTAAATAAAAATCGAATACGGTTTGTAATGGCATTTTAAAAAACATTGCCGACAATGTTGATTAAAATAGGACAACTATATAAACATTATTTTGAACATTTTAGAATTTGCATTAGTACAATATCTGTCAGCAATACTCTGTCAAAACATTGAATAGAGCAGACCAATACGGTGAACAAAATGGGAATATAAAATCAATAGTTAAAATCAACCAGGTTGTATTTTTCAGTCTTTTTGATCAACAATTACAAAACAAATTCATTGTAAACGATTCAAGTGATTTTGTATCCAATTGTATAAGTTATTACAATAACAAATGTAACGTAAACCAGAACAACGTTGACTACAAAACAGGCATCTATCATTTTAATGATCAATGTTAAACAACGATGGTTTTTGTTTTTGCATCTAAAATTATTATTTATTTAAACACCACGTTTAACATTGAATATACCGGCTGCATTTGTCTGTTTGTTCGGATTAAAGTTTTTCATATTACGCACGCTATTGTTCTAGATGTTCATTACTAGACAATTAGTAGGTTAAAATAATATCAATATGGACAGTCCTGATATGTATTTTACACGGCAGTTCTGCAGGTCGATATCGACTTAAAATTAATGCAAAAGACTGATTTTATTAAAACGTTTTGGAAATCATGATTAAATGTACACAATTACAATGTACCGACATTTAATCAGCCACAAATAATATGCCACTGTCTAATATTGGCTCCGTCATGCTATGATATTGATCCTATAGCAGCAATAGTAAACAGCATTTTTAGTAGACTTTTGAGCTGATATAATATTGATCAGTAATTGTGCATTCAATACTAAAAGGAAGGTCGAAAATGGACCATAATGGCCCTGTGAAAAGCCCAGTTTAATTGGCACACTGCCCAATATCAAATCAATTCAGTGTCTCCTCATAACTCATAGTTATGTAAAGTTCGAACGTCCGTTTGGTGGTAATGCGCGAAAGACATACATACATACACATATACATAGTTAGTTAGCTACAAACGAACGAAACACAATGCTTTTTGTTCAGCAGCTGAAGCGACGCAACAATAGAAACTGTGTATAGACTGTGTAATGTTATTATAACTACATGATTATTAGACATCTACAATTTATTAGCATTATTTGTTGTTAGTAATTTACTGTTAAATTTATTGAATAAACTTGTTTTACCAGTGTATAAAGGTTCAATCAGGGCTTAACGTTAACTTTTAAAATTCCAGGCATGTGGGTGGCTGTAAATGTGTGCCCCTCTGGCTTCCACCATTTTCACTGTCCAATCCCGAAGGGGATTTATGATAATTTCGTAGACCCATTATTCCCAAAAGGAAGTATTCAACAAACCATTTAGAAAAATATAGAATCATAGAGTGCTCCATTGGCTATAAGACTGTTTTAAAGTTATCCTTTGTGTAATAATTTCTTTTAATTAGGTTTGCAAATAGTAGATGTAAATAAAAAAAGACTTTCTCTGTTCTATTTTGAACTGAAAAGTGTTTGGTCCGTAATAGTACCTGGTAACCGGCCCTGCATGCAAATCACGTTTGGTCACGTTTGGTCCGTGTGTTCCAGTAGGTACCGGTCAAAAGATGATTTTGTATTTGCATTTTTAACATCCGTTGTTTTTTTTCAACACAGTACAGGTGCTTTAAGGTCATCTAACCCTACTGTAATAACAACCCCCACACACACCGACCACTGTGACAATCTACCATTGTCAATTTAATTATAACATTAATATGAATTAATGTCATGTAAATTTTAATAATATACAGGATGCACTGAGTTATTTTTAATGAATTTCTGCAATCAGTACAATTCCATATCGTTTAGTTTAAATATATCTATTCATAAACTAAAATATTTATAAGTTCATGTCTATTTGACAGCATGACAAGCACATGTCATCTGTCAAAATATAAACAGATCAGTATACTCAATGCTGATTGGTTGATCCTTATAGATCTGTAAAGAGATCAATCCCATCATGCCTCAAATCTCTCTGACATCATCAGAGCATAGATATTAGCCAATCAGGCTGCGCCAATATAGGTCAACAGTGGCAAAACCATAAGAATCCAACAGTCTTCTAGTTGTCTTTGAGGTGAGAGCTTTGTCCCTTTTTACCTTACAGACCGCTTGGACTCAAACCATTAGCAGATCTACAAAGACAATGACAATGATAATTACAACGACAACGATGACAAAATAGGTGGAGAAAACATTTGTGGTCAAGAAGTCATGTGACTGCCAATGTGGGATGCTTTGAGAGGCTGCGGTCCTGTCAATAAATTCGCCAGACGACTCCGGGTTTCTTCTCGGCGTATCGCAGAGTCAAATGCGCTGTTGGGAGGCTGAAGTGGCAGATAAACAGATGATGTTACAAAAGTTGTTCCAGTGTGTGTGTGTGGAGGGAGAATTTGAGATGGTGGTGGATGGGGGGGGATTTCCCATCACAATGATAGTGGTTTTTCTTTATAGAGATGACTAGAACTTGTGGGTGGAAATTGTGAATATTAAAAAGAATACTAAGAGAATATTTTTCTTAACAACATACCTGTACATGTACTATGCATGCAAGTATTAACATTTTCTAACTCATCATATTGTCTAACAAAAACTGCGAATTAAATAAAAAGTTCATGCATATAGCAGAAACACATTAATGGCAATACACAGAATACTGCCCGACAGGAAATATCACTCCTCATAGTGTTCAAATTAAGGGACTGAATTATTCCGGCAACATTAAATGCATTACTCCTAATGCCCACTTGATTAAACCAAACACTTAATTTAACTGATCATTTCTTTTCCTTTTATGTTCTTTGTGATACAATGAAATTTATGCAAATGAATTGAAAGCCCTGCCACAGAAAATTGGTTATTGGCGCAAGAAATAAACACGCCTCTTCAATTGAATTGACAGAACCAAGAGAGTATTTGAGGCCTGGACACACGGGGACCCTGCCCTGGGGTTCACGGCTCTGAAAGGACGCTACAAGGGTTAAACGTGGCACCGTGACACGGCCGTTTTAGGGGCAATTTGATTTTTTTAATTAGTACCTTGAAAATCCTTTACACTATAGAGGCACTCTATTTAAGACCACCCTCTTTATCGACGCCACCTCTAGAATAAGACTACTTTTTCATGGTCCTAAATCTTCAAAAAGCTACCAAAAATGAGCCTCTGTATAGAGACTACCTCTCCTATTGAGACCACCCGAATAATGCAAATGAGAAATCCCAATAGAGATTTCTACCGTACTTGAAGAGTAGAAAACACACGTACATTTCTTCCTTTTTAAAAAGGATCTCAAATTTAAAGGTGGGGACTTTTATTAATTGTTTATTACTGCATCTTGGGACAAGGCACATATTTGTGGATGCCATGGAGGGAGCTCTCTGCAGCAACATAAAAGATCTCAAGGTTGTGTTTTTCGTGGCAGGGGTGCTGTAAGTGGTGTTAATGACAGCTTCTGCATTAATTATTGTGAGGGTGTTGTGATATAGCCAAAGTTGTAAAAACAGTTGGATGGGTTTTCTGTGACGATGAGTAGTCTTCTTCGTGTTGGTTATTTTTAATGTTCCATAAAGTAAATGATATAACTTCGGCAAATCTTAATCAGAAGCTTTCATATCAGAAAAACCTTTGTAACCTTAACAACATCTGAACACAGATTTTGTAATTTAAAATGAGAGAAAATAATGCTACTCAGAATACCAACCTATAGCAACAAACAACAAAACTATCAATACGTTAAAATAAATGTATTTCTGTTACAATTCGGTCAGGTGATTAACAATATACACATAAGTGGGAATACATTAGATAAGACGTATCAATCAAATTATCTAGTTCTTACCCATCCAGTCTATCTAAGATACATTTAAAGAGGCACGCTCCACTAGATCATTTGATCAAAGCTGTTTAACACAAATTAAAAGAATCCTGTGTTCATAAAGCATATTTTCAATATCACTATCAAAGTCTTGCCCCTGCTAACGCCTTGAGGCAGTAGATCTGATGCATTAGCCCTGCCCTCGGAGCTCTACATTCACAGAATCATTTGGTATCAGAGCAGGTGCGCGAACGTCATAGATCACGTGACGTCGTTTGCTGATGAGCGACACCTGTTAGCGATAACGGGAACTGATCAGATATCGCGCAAACAAGATTAAACCAACTAAGATTATGAGGAAAACTTTGTTACAAGGTTGTTCCGCTGGCTGCCTGCATGTTTGCGGTCAATTTGGAGATTGTTGGAGTTTTTCTTTTTTTTTTCCTTTTTCTTTTTTGCATCTCTGGCAGTTCTTGTGAATTGTGGGAGAGTTATCAATTTGGTTGGTGTTTTAGGCGTGTGTTGTTTGCATGTTATGTTTTTTACATGCCATTGTTTTGAAAATGTTGCCAGTGTGAGTGATTGGCGAATGTTTCTTGTTGGCTCTTGTTGTACGCTATGAGAATCTTTGGAATGAAGGATCTGTCTCTGTTACATCCTTCGTCTACGGGAACCTCATTCAAACTGGACACATTAACGGGTTAATGTGTCTATTTTGAATGGAAAACCTTTGCTAAGTACATCACAAGCAAAATCCACAATTCTTACCTGATATGGTTCTAGTTTGTGTTAAGGTCCCCTGAAAACGTGGTATTTGAATGATGAGGGTATGTTTTCAATAAGGTATGAGCCCGAACTAGATGGGGATGGATTTGTAGCAAAGTTTATTTCTAGGCATTGTTGTTTATTTTTGGTGCATTCTTGTTTATAACGCATCTATGCAATACGAGATTACAGCATTCACTGATAAAAACAATAGGACAAGCTACAATGTGAACGAGAAGATTGCACTGGTAATCTGCATGGTCACAAACCTGTTAACAATATGCTGCCGTGTGTGTATTTTGTGTTAGATTATCTGACCTTACTGACCCCCACCGCCAACCACACACTGGATTCAGCCATGTTTTGTTTCATTTCGACTGGTCATGAGTAAACACCAATGCGTGATAAATTTACTATGTAGGGGGGGGGTTATAAGGGGTCAAGAAATCTCATACATCTTTTTTATTTTCTTTTTTTTCTTATTTCCCCATTCCTAAGTTGTTTTTACTTTCTCCACCTACACACCCTTTTTCGACCTTTCAACACATTCCACTTTTTTCTCATCCCTTATTTTTAGATTTTTCCCCACACATTCCTATACCACCTCCCCATTCTTATTCTCACACACATGCACACTTAAAAATACACCATAAGATTGCGCACGTATCAATGACAAAAATCCATGCACACTGAAAAAAATGGACATGGATACCACTCGAGGGAACTTGAGTAAAAACTAAAATTCCCATCAACTGGCACGCGACTTTACCAGGTGAGGCAGAATTATCGCATGCACACACAAAGGCAGTTAGCCATGGTATAAGGATTCTTTTGTCACACCTGGTACCAGTTTACATTGTTTATTTCAAAACAATAGAGTGGTTTTTAAAGGCTTCTTCTTTTTGATGATTTTTAATTAGCATTTGTTTGTTTTTGTGTCTGTGGAGATCAAACAGATGTTGTTTCAATACATCTGTGATGCATTTTGATAGTTTGAGACTAAAATGTAAAGTTAGTATAATTTTGCATTGTTGGTGAATTGATTCTCAATTTGTTAACAGATTTTAGTGTTAAATAGTGTTTTGTGCAAAAGAGGGCGTAGGATTGGCAAGAAATATGCAAAATTGAAATACATATTAGCATTATGAATTTCAAACTTTTCATAATATTTTGTGTTTCACTTAAAAGATGAGGCTTACTTAGTGAGAACGATCAACATTTTGTGGAAATTATTGCCAAATTAAGGTATTATCATAATTTTTTATTATGCAAAAAGTCATACATCAATAACATAGCCAACAAAGAAGCAAAGGAAAATGCCTGTAACATCCATACACTGACACACACTGAATACACTGTAAACACGGTGTCAACAAAATGATTAAATATGTATAGTATGTGCATTGGCTAATTAAACAAAAAATCTAATAATATAAAACAATTTATGACTATGTGTCACATGATTTTACATCTCTATTCTATAAAAAGCACCTTAATAGCGTCAAAAATCTTAATTTACAATATTAAGAATCATTGTGAACCCCGTTTATACATAAATAGGAAAACAATTAATGGATTTGGCTTAATCTGAAAATAGAAAAAAGATACAAATGACATTAAAAAGCAAAGTGAATTCTACTAGTTAAAAAAAAATGTCACATGGAATGTATCATTAAACTATGTAAATTAGCAATAAAAATGTTCATACACCATACAAATTATAATATGATTTATATATGTATTGAAATTGGTCTACACTGATACAAGAGTTGTGTTGTTTCATCAAAACAATATCAATTACAATTGCTCACTGATATTTGGTTAAAGTATAATGATTTACACAGTCATGTGACTAAATATATTGCATCATTCAAAATAATATAATATCTATTTTTTTTATAATATCATCATTGCGAATGGATAATATCATAGAGACTAGATAAACGGGTCTGTGATAGTATAAACTTGTTTAAAACATCATTTTTTCTATAAAAGGTTGTCATGGCTGTCATAGTTGCTTTAATAAATAATGTTTAGGTCATATTTAGTCTTATTTTCATTTTATCTATATATCACAGCAAACATCACAGAATTTATATCCTACATTCTGATCTAAAAACTTCACTAAAAATTAAACTAGTCCACAATTTTATAAAATATTTTACTATATAACAATCACATCCAAAACTCTATGAAAGTACCACTGCATGCTCATATTGCTTCTTGTATTTTTGTGAGTAAACAGAAATGCAATTCTCTATGAAATGATTAATGCTGAACATAGATAGCACTTTTCTGCAAATTCAAATTTACAAATAGCACTAGTCTCATGATTAAAAAATTTGTGAATTAAACTCTCAAAAATGGCATAGCGCTTGCTACTCTAAACATGCATGAATGGCAGTTCAACTTTGAAAAAATTGAATGCATGCAATGGCTTGCATGTCAAAATCTCTCAATCATCTTGATCTCTACAATGTATAATTATAGTGTTTGTTCCACCACACATAATTTCTCATAGCAATCATGACAACGTTTCCACCAATGTAAACTCACAGTGTTGCGAAATATGATTGGTGGAGAATGTGGATAAGTCAAGAGGCCTCAAAAGAACTCTCAGCCAACCTGCTCGTCATATGATTTTTCAATTACAACATCAAGTCACAGGAGTTTAAAAGTTTCTTTACAGCTGTTACTAAAACCTAGAGTAACCATTCTTTAATACATTTGAAATGAAAAGTGTCAATCACTCAACTGCTTTTTTGTAATTGAACACCTCTTTCTTCACAAATTGAACCCGCATATGTTTTGTAATATCTATACTCATGTCCAAGAGGTGTTAATGAAAGTTTCCTGCATTTGAAAAATGCATCCATATCACATATCAAACCCACACTACACTGTCCAACTTCATGGTCCATATGTGTAATATTTCTTCAAAATTGGCGCCGTGATCCCAGCATCCCACTTCACTTTCAAACCCTTTCAAAAAACAATGCACTTCAATTATAATAGTCACAACACACAGCACCCACCACCCCCACCCTTTGGCAAAAAACATTTCTTCAAAAATTGTTACCAAGATAAAACCACTTCACTTTCAAACCCTTTCAAAAACACTGCTACCGTACACGTCCCACTATAGTCAAAATACACATCACCACCCACCCCCACCCTGTCCCCAGGGTGGCACGGGGGGTAGCGGCGGTCGACTGGGCGGCCACATGGGGAGCGTGGTCGGCGATCCACAGGTTGATGTGCTGCTCGAGGCTACAGAGGGGAACGGGGCCGAGGCTGAGCACCTGGTGGTGGAACTCACGGATGTCGAACAGAGCGCCTGGGGACAGACGGAGATGGAATGTATTGTTATGTTATGTTTGTTATGTTTGTTTTATTAAAAGTACATAGTGTCATACAATCAGATAAAATATAGGCAATTTAGACTGTACAAAAAGAATAATGAAGATAGCATATTAAAACAAATATGTTC
>CM032659.1:4428780-4442799 GCA_019095985.1 Streblospio benedicti | reverse complement strand
GACTGGACCATGGGTTACTACCAATGGATGCTCGTTTAGTGGATTTTGAAAAAAGTTTCATAGTTGTGTGTTAAGTTCTGGTTCTGGAATAGATAATGTGAATCATCCCCCGACATACCTATGATACTGTAGCCCATCACAGAGGCCTCGTACATAGCACGCAATGTGACTGATAATGCATTCATCTGCATTGTACTTATTAGAACTAGTAATATCATTGAGACCACGTGAGGCTAATTCCCTTGATGGCCAAGGCGTTATGTGCAAAATCATGAATATTCATTAATACGTCTTGATATGATCTTGTTTCTGAGTGACCCTGACATAAGTTATATGTAATAGATCTAACTTGCTCGTCAGCTATAGGCCACTGAAAGGAATTCAGCGAGCACAAGAGAAATATTGGAAGTTTTGGTCGATATAGGCATCACTGTATGCACCCTATCATCGTTCCTAGTACAATCATAATGGAGAAAATCAACCAAACCACTTTGAACGGGCGTGGCTCGGTAAACATAAGGAAGTTTCCATTATCACTTATGTATGTCACAGATCAACCTTCTTTCGTTGGCTCTGTACTGAAATTAGCTATAAACATTCATTTCTCTACATAGGCGTGTCGTCGGCGCAGGCTGGTGAGGGCGTGGCGCGGATCATCACGGTGCCGGGTCAGGCCGTCGCCCCCGAGTACGGACACCTCATGCTCAAGCTGCTCAAGGACCGCGCGCAGGAGAAGTTCGGTGAGTGGAAAGAGATAGAGGAGACGTTTGGTGAGTGGAGAGAGGGCAGGAGAAGTTTTGGCTGGTGGTCATTTTTTCACAGGAGAAATAAGTACACAATAGTGGTAGAGGCGCAGGAGAACTTTGGTAAAGTGGAATTATAAAATAAAAACGATGGGGTCATACAGGAGAAGTTTAAAATGACAGCACAAAGTATATGTGTCATTGATCAAAGCCACAGTCGAAATAACGTATTGTTACTGATGAGCGGGCAATCAAGCTGAAAAGCTTTATATTTGTATCCAAAAAGAGTGCTTTTATTGACCTATTAAAGTTATCACCACTGGGGATTCTCCTGGTAACCTGTTGATCATGTTAAAAGCTGTTTATGGCTTTGAACTGTTAGGTACACAGAAGAAAATTATGGGACTACCTAAACTGTTGTTGGCTGTTGGCAGTGGCAGATCCAGAATTTTTCGTAACTGGAGACACATGAGTGGAAACTTGTTGCCCCCCTCAAGTCACCTCATCAAAATGACAAACGAATTTGGTTCAAACCTATAAACCTACTGCTTCCTGGATCTGCCCTCTTTAAAAGCAATCAAAAAAATAAGTTCCTTTTTTAATCCCCCAAGAGTGACAAGCATGTCTCAAATATATATAAATCTTGGTCCTGGATCATTTAAAAAGGCGCTATTTTTCCCTGTTTAAAAGAAATAAAAGTTTTTTTAGATGTAGACTAATTAAGAGTGACAATGTTTTTGTTTCTTACATTGTTGACACTATGTTTTTATTCTAGACAAACATAATGTGGAGAACATCCCATTTAATATGCTATCTTCATTAGTTCCACCATCAGGTGCTCAGCCTGGCCTATATTTTATCTGATTGTATGAGCAGCACATCAACCTTTGGATTACCCAACCATAACACCCCATGTGGCTGCCCAGTCATACCCACCCCCATGCCACCCTGGGGACGGGGTGGGGGTGGGTGCTGATGTGTGTTGTGACTACTATAGTGGGACGGTAGCACTGTTTTTGAAAGGGTTTGAAGTGAAGTGGTTTTATCCTGGGACGGCACCAATTTTGAAGAAATGTTACATGCAGTTGACTGCCGCTACCCCCGCGCCACCCTCGGGACGGGGTGGGGGTGGTGGGTGCTGTGTGTTGTGACTATTATAATTGGACGCATACGGTAGCATTGTTTTTGAAAGGGTTTGAAAGTGAAGTGGTTTTGTCCAGGATCACGGCGCCAATTTTGAAGAAATATTACACATATGGACCATGAAGTTGGACAGTGTAGTGTGGGTTTGATTGTGATATGGATGCATTATTCAAATGCAGGAACTTTCCATTAAGACCTGTTGGACATGAGCCTAGATATTACAAAAAATGTGTGGTTCAATTTGTGAAGAAAGAGGTGTTTCAATTACAAGAGCAGCAGTTGAGTGATTGACACTTTTCATTTTAAATGTATTAAAGAATGGTACTCTAGGTTTCTTAGTAACAGCTGTAAAGAAA
The DNA here is from genome assembly GCA_019095985.1 of Streblospio benedicti. NCBI lineage: Eukaryota > Metazoa > Annelida > Polychaeta > Spionida > Spionidae > Streblospio > Streblospio benedicti. The sequence goes on along the minus strand of CM032659.1, from coordinate 4,440,557 downwards.
CTTTTTAAACTCCTCTGTGACTTGATGTTGTAATTGAAAAATCATATGACGAATAGGTTGGCTGAGAGTTCTTTTGAGGCCTCTTGACTTATCCACATTCTCCACCAATCATATTTCGGCAATGTTGTGAGTTTACAGTGGTGGAAACGTGGTTATGATTGCTATTAGAAATTATGTGGTGGAATGACATAATTATACTGTAGAATTCAAGCTGATCAGAGATGGAGTTGATGTGCAAGGAATTGCATACATTCAATATTTTTCAAAAGTTGAACTGCCATTCATGCATGTTTAGCGTAGCAAGCGCTATGCCATTTTTTGTGAGTTTCACTTACAACAATTCTTTTTTTTAATCATGAGACTAGTGCTAATTATACATTTGAGTATGCAGAAAAGTGCTATCTATGTTCAGCATTAATCAATTCATAGAGAATTGCATTTCTGTTTTCTCACAAAAATACAAGAAGCAATATGAGCATGCAGGGTACTTTCATAGAGTTTGATGTGATTTTTATATGAGTAAAGAATTTTGAGAATTGTGGACTTAGTTTAATTGTAGTGAAGTTTTAGATCAGAATGTAGGATATAAATTCTGTGATGTTTGCTGTGATATATAGATAAATGAAAATAAGACTAAAATATGACCTAAAGTTATTTATTAAATGGGGCAACTATGACAGCCATGACAACCTTTTATAGAAAATATTGATGTTTAAACAAGTTTATACTATCACAGACCGTTTATCTAGTCTCTATGGTATTATCCATTCGCAATGATATTATAAAAATAGATATTATATTTTGAATGATGCAATATATTAGTCACATGATTGTGTAAATCATTATACTTTAACCAAATATCAGTGAGCAATTGTAATTGATGTGTTTTTGATGACAAACGCATACAACTCTTGTATCAGTGTAGACCAATTTCAATACATATGTAATGTATACTATAGTGTATGGTGTATGAACATTTTTATTGCTGATTTACATAGTTTAATGATACATTCCATGTGACATTTTTTAACTAGTAGAATGCACTTTGCTTTTTAATGTCATTTGTATCTTTTTCTATTTTCAGACTGCCAAATCCATTTTAATTGTTTTCCTATTTATGTATAAACGGGGTTCACAATAATTCTTAATGTGTAAATTAAGATTTTTAACGCTATTAAGGTGCTTTATGGGAATGATAAAATCATGTGACACATAGTCATAAATTGTTTTATATTATTAGTTTTTTGTTTAATTAGCGAATGCACATACTATACATATTTAATCATTTTTGTTGACAATTGCAAGTTTTACAGTGTATTCAGTGTGTGTGTGTCAGTGTATGGATGTTACAGGCATTTTCTTTTGCTTCTTTGTTGGCTATGTTATTGATGTATGACTTTTGCATAATAAAATTATGATAATACCTTCTTTTGACAATAATTTCCACAAAATGTTGATCGTTCACTCGTAAGCCTCATCTTTAAGTGAAACACAAGACATTATTGAAAGTTTGAAATTCATAATGCTAATATGTATTTCAATTTGCATATTTCTTGCCAATCTACGCCCTCTTTTGCACAAAACACTATTTAACACTAAAATCTGTTAACAAATAACTTGAGAATCAATTCACCAACAATGCAAAATTGATACTTTTAACTGCATTTTAGTCTCAAACTATCAAAATGCATCACAGATGTATTGAAACAACATCTGTTTGATCTCCACAGACACAAAAACAAACAAATGCTAATTAAAATATCAAAAGGAGTAGCCTTTAAAAACCACTCTAATTGTTTTTTGAAATCCCGGCAATGCAAACGGGTACCAGGTGTGACAAAAGAATCCCATAACAACAGATGTGGTTAACTGCCTTTGTGTCCGCATGCGATAATTCTGTCTCACCTGGTAAAGTCGCGTGCCAGTTGATAGGAATTTTAGTTTTTACTCAAGTTCCCTCGCCCTGGGTATCCATGTCCATTTGTTTTCACTGTGCATGGATTTTTTGTCATTGATATGTGCGCACTTGTGCAGCATTTATCTTATGCTGTAGTTTTAAGTGTGCATGTGTGTGGGAATGGGAATGGGGAGGTGGTATAAGGATGTGTGGGGAAAAACTAAAATAAAAGGGGGATGTGGGAGTAGAAAAAAGTGGAATGTGTTGAAAGGTCGAAAAAGGGGAATGTAGGCGGACTAAAGTAAAACAAAGAGGAACGTGGGGAAATAAGACCAAAAAAATGAGGCATATAAGATTACTTAATACATTTCTTAATGGACCCCTTAATACAACTCCTTCCCACCCCAGCCCCTAAATAGGGAATTATCATGCATTGGTGTTTACTCATGACCAGTCGAAATGCAACAAAAACATGGCTGAATCCAATCAGTGTGTGGGTGGCGGTTGGGGTCATGGGAAGTAAGGCTGATAATCTAACACAAAATACACACACGGCAGCATATTGTTACAGGTTTGTGATACATGCAGATTACCAGTGCGCAATCTTCTCATTCACATTGTAACTTGTCCTATTGTTTTATCAGTGAATGCTGTAACCTCGTAATGCAGAATGCGTTATTGATATAATTACCAAAAATAAACAACAATGCCTAGAAATAAACTTTGCTACAAATCCATCCCCATCTAGTTTGGGCCAATACCTTATTAAAAAACATACCCTCATCATTCAAATACCACGTTTTCAGGGACCTTAACACAAACTAGAACAATATCAGGTAAGAATTGTGGATTTTGCTTGTGATGTAGTTAGCAAAGTTGTTCAATTTAAAATAGACACATTAACCCGAGAATGAACAATGCCCAGTGTGTGCAGTTTGAAAGAAGTTCCCGTAGATGAATGATGTGACTGAGACAGAAACTTAATTCCAAAGATTCTCATTGCGTACAACAAGAGCCAACAAGAAACATTCACCAATCACTCACACTGGCAACATTTTCAAAACAATGGCATGTAAAAAACATAACATGCAAACAACACACGCCTAAAACACCAACCAAATTGATAACTCTCCCACAATTCACAAGAACTGCCAGAGATGCAAAAAACTCTCCAACAATCTCCAAATTGACCGCAAACATGCAGGCAGCCAGCGGAACAACCTTGTAACAAAGTTTTCCTCATAATCTTAGTTGGTTTAATCTTGTTTGCGCGATATCTGATCAGTTCCCGTTATCGCTAACAGGTGTCGCTCATCAGCAAACGACGTCACGTGATCTATGACGTTCGCGCACCTGCTCTGATACCGATGATTCTGTGAATGTAGAGCGCCCGGGGGCAGGGCTAATGCATCAGAGTAATTACTCGCCTCAAGGCGTTAGCAGGGGCAAGAGCTTTGATAGTGATATTGAAAATGTGCGCTTTATGAACACGGGATTCTTTCAATTTGTGTTAAAAAGCTTTGATCAAATGATCTAGTGGAGCGTGCCTCTTTAAATGTATCTTAGATAGACTGGATGGGTAGAACTAGATAATTCTGAATGATACATCTTATCTAATGTATTCCACTTATGTGTATATTGTTAATTACCTAACCGAATTGTAACAGAAATACATTTATTTTAACTTATTGATTAGGTTTTGTTGTTGTTCTATAGGTTGGTATTCTGAGTAGCATTATTTTCTCTCATTTTAAATTACAAATCTGTGTCTGATGTTTGTTAAGGTTACAAAGGTTTTCTGATATGAAAGCTTCTGATTAAGATTTGCCGAAGTTATATCATTTACTTTATGGAACATTAAAAATAACCAACACGAAGAAGACTACTCATCGTCACAGAAAACCCATCCAACTGTTTTACAACTTTATTTCCTATCACAACACCCTCACAATAATTAATGCAAACTGTCATTAACACCCCTTACAGCACCCCCTGCCACCGAAAACACAACCTTGAGATCTTTATGTTCCTGCAGAAAGCCCCTACATGGCATCCAAAACAAAAACCTTGTCCCAAGACAGTTCACAAAGTCTCTGTGTCACTTTTTGATATGAGATCGTGTGTTTTCTCTTCAAGTACAATAGAATATCTCTATTAGGACTACATTTGGGCCCAGTGTTAGGTGGTTTCAATAGAGAGGTAGTCTCTATACAGAGGCTCATTTTGGTATCTTTTTGAAGATTTAGGACCATGAAAAGTAGTCTTATTCTTGATGCGCTGTCGATAAAGAGGTGGTCTTAAATAGAGTCTCTATCGTGTAAAGATTTTTAAGGTGTAATTTAAAAAAATCAAATTGCCCCTAAAACGGCAGTGTCACAGTGCCACTTTTAACCCTTGTAGCGTCCTTTCAGAGCCGTGAACCCCAGGAGCGGGGTCCCCAGTGTCCAGGCTCTCATCTCTCTTGGTTCTGTCCAATTCAATTGAAGAGGCGTGTTTTATTTCTTGCGCCAATAACCAATTTTCTCAATGGCAGGGCTTTCAATTCATTTGCATAAATTTCATTGTATCACAAAGAACATAAAGGAGAGAAATGATCAGTTTAATTAAGTGTTCGGTTTAACAAGTGGGCATTAGAGTAATGCATTTAATGTTGCGGAATAATTCAGTCCCTTAATTTGAACACTATGAGGAGTGATATTTCCTGTTGGGCAGCTATTCTGATTTTTACCATTGATGTGTTTCTGCATATATTGTGGGCTTTTTATTTAATTCACATTTTTGTTAGACAATATGATGAGTTACAAATGTTAATACTTGCATGCATAGTACATGTACCGGTATGTTGTTAAGAAAAAATATTCTCTAGTATTCTTTAATATTCACAATTTCCCACCCACAAGTTCTAGTCATCTCTATAAACAAAACCACTATCATTGTGATATGGAAATCCCCCCACCACCATCTCAAATTCTCCTCCACACACACACTGGAACAACTTTGTAACATCATCTGTTTATCTGCCACTTCAGCCTCCCAACAGAGCATTTGACTCTGCCGAGAAGAAACAGTCGTCTGCCGAATGATTGACAGGACCGCAGCCTCTCAAAGCATCAGCATTGGCAGTCACATGACTTCTTGACCGCAAATGTTTCTACACCTATTTTGTCATCGTTGTCGTTGTTGGTGTCATTGTCATTGTCATTGTCTTTGTTGTTATTGCTACTGCAGTTGTTATGTACCATAAACATTGATTAAGACATGTCCAGTTGAATGATTCAGACGTTTCTACACCCTTTTCATCGTTGTCGTTGCCATAGACATTGCTTCTGCTTCTGCGCATTTTGTTTTGCAGCTTTGTTTTTTTACGCCTAATACAATTACTATTGTTACCCCATATTACAATAATTATTGAGTAAATAGCAAAAGCTCTTCGCACACTTTTACCGTTTGCCGGATGCGTTATGGCAATTACAGGTTAATTGTCCTTTCAAACAACAACACGGAAGCAAAAATGGAGTTACAATGCATGACTGACTCTAATACTGGCAATCCCAGACAGTGCTAACATTCAGTGTGTTAGTAAAATTCACCATATTCGGAGCACCATTAAATTATAGTTTTCAAGACACTATAGCCTTTTAAAATGTCACTTGTAAAGTTCAACAAAGCAGGACAAAAGTTCGACAAATCAGGACAAAAGGTAAGTTTTATTGGACACATATATGGTTAATATTTATCTGCTTGGTTTGAAGTATATGTCTTGAGGAAATAGACTCCGACCGCTACCTTGGTGTCATCCTGGATAATAAAATGTCTTTTAATAATCACATAGATACCATATGTCAAAAGACAACCAAGCTCCTAAACCTGTGCAGACGAAACCTCCACATGTGTAATACTGAAATAAAAGAAACAGCCTACAAATCAATCATAAGACCTCACCTTGATTATGCCTCTCCAGCCTAGAACCCACACACACTGAAAAACATTGACAAATTTGAAGCAGTCCAAAGGAGAGCAGCCAGATTTGTGATGGGTAACTACACGTACGGTCCTGATGCCAACCTTACACACCAGATCCAGACACAACTGAAGTGGCAGCCTCTCCGTCACCGTAGAGCCCTATATGACCTGACATTGTTCTTCAAAATCAGACACAACCAAGTTAATATACCATTCCCACCAACAGTACAGATTTCCACCAGATGTCCACATAGCTATATCAGCATCCAGTCGCTCCATTCAGAAGCATACAAGTACAGTTTTTTTGCAAGAACAATCAGACTCTGGAACCAACTACCCACCGGGATCCAACAGAGCACCTCCCTACATTGTTTCAAAGATGCCACCTCCACCTGGATCACACCTCTCCAGTGGGTGAAAAGAAACAATACCTGGGCATTAATGTAAATCAAGATCAAGATTGTTTTTAACCCACTGCACAGAAGTTTTATCTGATGTAAATACGTTCAACGCACACGTTATGACGTCACCCACACCCACGTCCAGTACGGCCATAGGTCCATTTGGATGCAAAATTGAAGATTGAAGATTGAAGATATGTATATATCACGATAACTATTGGAAAACTCAATGTGTGTGGGTGGGTTGGGGGGGGGGGGGGTTGTTGTCATATGTAAGGTTAGATTACTTTATGTGGGTGTACTGTGTGGTCTGCGTTATTCGTGCAATCAGCTATCAGAGTCTGTCAATAATATGAAGTGTTTAGGGATCAAGGGATACCATGCATCATGCCCCAGGAGGATATGAAAAAATCACACCCCCTCCCCCACAGAGAGAAAAAAAAATTGGTTTGAATATTTCATATTTTAGCCCCCACTCCAAACTCAATTAATTCATACCTCACTTGGACTACTATTAATAGTAACTTTTTTACATTAAAATTTCGGTGTTCTGTACTTTTATATTATCGTCCAATGTAGCAGACGGGCCTATACATGGGGAATTAGCCCTTTAGTACTTGGATGGTAGTATACGGTATGGATAACACGATTGTTACACTCTTCAGTGCTGGGTACATTCTAAAATGGACAACATCAGCGCCGGTCAAGTGAACCGCATCACCAATGTCGTGCTGGTCACTCTGGTCAACATGAGCGGGGAAGCCCTGTCTGCCATTGCGGAGAACATCGGGAGTCAGGTGGCGTCCATCATGGGCGGGTCGTGGGATTGCTTCATCATAAAGATCGGATGCGGAGGCTGTTATTACAGCAAGGTCATGTCGATGACCTTAAAAACGGACACCTGCACTATTGTGTTGAAAAACAACGAACTTATGAAGAAAAAAAAAATCAAATACAAAATCATCTTTTGGACCAGGGCTTGACATTAGGGGATGCATGAAGGGGGCTCAGCCTGGCATTAGTGGGTGCATGCAGGGCGGTCCGCCTGGCATGTAGTCAGCCCTGGTCACATGCCCGACTGGGCACCCAGAAATTGCTAGCAATATTTCATAATTCAGATGACAGGTCCGATGACTTGTTTTAAATTTAAGTCCAAAATTTAGATACAATAATATTTACATCCTACTATTTGCAAGCCCGAATTAAAGAAATTATTACACAAAGGATAGCTTTATAACAGTGGAAATCTTACGAGCCAAGAGCACACTATGATTCTATTATTTTCTAAATGGTTTGTTGAATACTTCGTTTTGGGAATGGTGGGCGCTGCTAAATTATCATAAATCCCTCGGGATTGAGACAGTGAAAATGGTGGATTGGTAGTAGCTTGTGAAATTGTGCTTATCAGTGATATTTACAGCCACCCACATGCCTGAACGGGCACCCAATTTTAAAAGTTAACGTTAAGCCCTGATTGAACCTTTCGTACACTGGTAAAACAAGTTTATTCAATAAATTTAACAGTAAATTACTAACAACAAATAATGCTAATAAATTGTAGATGTCTAATAATCATGTAGTTATAATAACATTACACAGTCTATACACAGTTTCTATTGTTGCGTCGCTTCAGCTGCTGAACCAAAGCATTGTGTTTCGTTCGTTTGTAGCTAACTAACTATGTATATGTGTATGTATGTCTTCGGAGAAGCTAGAGCATTTACCACCAAACGGATTTCGTTCGAACTTTACATAACTATGACTTATGAGGAGACACTGAATTGATTCAATATTGGGCAGTGTGCCAATTAAACTGGGCTTTTCACAGGGCCATTATGGTCCATTTTCGACCTTCCTTTTAGTATTGAATGCACAATTACTGATCAATATTATATCAGCTCCAAAAGTCTACTTGGTGCTGTTTACTATTTGCTGCTATAGGATCAATATCATAGCATGACGGAGCCAATATTAGACAGTGGCATATTATTTGTGGCTGATTAAATGTCCGGTACATTGTAATTGTGTACATTTAATCATGATTTCCAAAACGTTTTAATAAACATCTATATCAGTCTTTTGCATGTATTTTCAGTCGATATCGACCTGCAGAACTGCCGTGTAAAATATTTTCACTGGCGAGGACTGTCCATATAATCTTTCCGTCCAATTGATTATTTTTCAACCAGATAGTAACTATTTTGCCCGATTCTGAAATATGTTGAAGGTAATGGTTATCAACACCTACTACTTCTAGGCTGTGGTCCAAATGGAATAAACATACACAGATCGCACGGTTTACTAACAATATTACGGCCGACGTAATTTTAGTGGGGACTTCAACCATAGGTTAATTATTCTATATGTCTCAAACAAATTTTCAAAACTGCGCCGTATTTTGTTACTGTGTTGTACTAAGTCAAATTCCTGCAATTAAACAGTGCATTTTGTAATTTATTAAAAGATAAATTATCTTGTTAAACATGAGATGAAAATATGCCAGTTTATTTTGAAACGATTTTATTGTAATTGTATAAAAAATCGCCTGCATAAATACAAAACCGGGTTCGTTGTTGAACATCAATGCAAATATTATACCGAAAATATCGGGCTCGTTCTTCGTCGGGTCGTATCACGATATCGCGTTCAGGGCTCACACATTAATTGTGTACTTTATCATGATTTCCAAAACATTTGCAAACCCATTTGTATTGCGCTGCACACAAGTCAACGTTGTTCTGAAGCTACACTGTGCTCTCTGAGCACGTTTAATCTAGTTAGCATTGTAATCAACGACTAGTACAATACAATTAAAATACAATACAAAAATCACTTATTTAACTTTTTTGCACACTAATGCAAGTATATTCAATGAATTTAACAAATAACTGTTAATCAACAAGAAAAAATGTTAATAAATGAATGCTAACAGAAGTTTACGTTACATTCGTTCCACATGATGGAACACCTTGCGAATCATTACTATGGGTTTTGTTTTGTTGGTTTTTTATAAACAGGCTCATGATAGATGTCAGATGTTAACTATATTTATATTCTATTTTGTTCAGTAGTATTGCGGTTGTACTAATGCAAAAATGGTATATTTCATAATGTCATCTAATATATGTTTACGTATATTTTATGTTTATGGACATAATGTTTTTACATAATTGTTAATTTTGGCCGGCAATTTTTTCAGAAAGAGAATGCCATTTCTGTGCCACGTTTTTTTATTTTCTATTTTGATATAAATGAAATTATTTCAAGCCTATTTTAGGGTTTCAGATTTTTAAAAAAAAAATCCTTTTTGCTTTACATTTCTATATTTTGCATTTGCAAAAGCCGTTTAAGTAATTCAAACACCTTGTAAAAAAAATTAATTTTTCTTTTTACGCTGGTTTTTTTGCGGTCACTCTGGTCAATATGAGCGGGGAAGCCCCTGTCTGACATCGCAGAGAACATCGCGAGCCAGGTGGCGTCCATCATGGGCGGGTCGGATTGCTTCATCATAAAGATCGGATGCGGAGGTTGGTTACAGCAGGGCCGCGTCGATGACCTTAAAAACTGACACCTGCACTATTGTGTTGAAAAACAACTAACGTATGAAGAAAAAAAATGCAAAATGGACAAAAATCATCAGTGGATGCATGAAGGGGGCTCAGCCTGGCATCAGTGGGTGCATGCAGGGGGGTCCGCCTGGCATGTAGTCAGCCCTGGTCACATGCCCGACTGGGCACCGGTGAAATTGCTATCAATATTGCTAATTCAGATGACAGGTCGATGACTTGTTTTAAATTTAAGTCCAAAATTATAGCCAATAATATTTACATCCTACTATTTGCAAGCCCTCGAATTTAAAGAAATTATTACACAAATGATAACTTTATAACAGTGGAAATCTTACGAGCCAAGAGCACACTATGATTCTATTTTTTCTAAATGGTTTGTTGAACATTGTTTTGGGAATGATGGGCGCTGCTAAATTATCATAAATCCTCGGGATTGAGACAGAAAATGGTGGATTGGTAGTAGCTTAGAAATTGTGCTTTATCAATGATATTTACAGCCACCCACATGCCTGAACGGGCACCTCATTTTAAAAGTTAACGTTAAGCCCTGATTGAACTTTTTGTACACGGGTAAAACAAATTTATTCAATAAATTTAACAGTAAATTACTAACAACAAATAATGCTAATAAATTGTAGATGCCTAATAATCATGTAGTTATAATAACATTACACAGTTCATTAATAAAGTTTCTATTGTTGCGTTGCTTCAGCAGCTGAACCAAAAGCATTGTGTTTCGTTCGTTTGTAGCTAACTAACTATGTATATATGTATGTATGTCTTCGGAGAAGTTAGAGCATTTACCACCAAAACGGATTTTCGTTCGAACTTTACATAACTATGAGTTATGAGGAGACACTGAATTGATTCGATATTGGGCAGTGTGCCAATTACACTGGGCTTTTCACAGGGCCATTATGGTTAAATGGCATCTTTGCTTTAGCCAGCACAAAGCATTTTATACATTATATCAGCTGGGTTAAAAGTCTACTTGTTGCTGTTTACTATTTGCTGCTATAGGATCAATACTCATAGCATGACATGTCTCAATTTATTAGACAGTGGCATATGATTTTGGCTAATTTAAATGTTCCGGTACATTTTATCTTGTGTATATTTAATCGTGATTTCCAAAACGTTTTAATTTCTATATTTTTATCAGTGTTTTGCATGTTAAACTGTTGTATGTATTTAGACTGGTGCGATATCGACCTGCAGAATCACTAGTTTAAAAAAAATATGTTGATATCATACCCTGGGGCCACTAACCTAGATAGTTTTAAATACCAAGCCCCAGGACATTTGATACATCTTGGGTGAAAGGTGCTAAAATTTTGCAAAAACATAAGGCTTGAAGTGATGATTTTTCCAATCTGAAGAAAACGTGTCTTATTTCAATGAGTCAGTATACTAATTTCGTGTTTATTTACCTTTTTCATACATTTTCATATCTATATATATACATAATATTTAAAAGCAGATTCTCACTTGATTGAAATAAACCTAACCATTTGATCAAACAATCTAATTTATTGATGTTAGTACAATTCAAAACATGTTGAACCTCAGGAATTACATTCATGACGCGTCATATTTCATGCAACACCATCACAAATATATTCTTGAATAGTGCCTACACTTTAAATTTGAAATACAACAATGCTATAATAAATAAACAATATTAATAACATAATTATTCAATCATGAATAGAATGCACATTCAGCTATCCAAAATTATGTACTAAGGGTGTTCCTATTTGGGGGCCACCATACATGTTTTGCTACTCATTTCGAGGAACAAGTCCCATCAAGTGCTGATTTTAAATACTTGGGTCATGATGTGCTGATTTTAGGGTCATCATGCGTGCTGATTTTTAGTGAAATTGTGACCATTCTGGTGGCGTCTACCCGTTCGCCAAAATGTGTTAAGTGCCTCCCCGGGATCAG
>CM032659.1:4401280-4423780 GCA_019095985.1 Streblospio benedicti | reverse complement strand
GAAGTGGGATTTGGGATAAAATCCGAAAAATAGGGATGTGGGTAAAAGGTCAAAAAAGAGGGATATGGGATTTATGGAAGTGGGATGTTGGGAAAAACGCCAAAATGTTTTGGGGATATGGGAAAGGGGCCAAAAATTAGGGATGTGGGAAATAAGGCCCTAAAAACTAAATTAGGGATGTGGGATTGCTTGACACCTTATAACCTCACCCTCCCCCAAATGGGTTTGATAGTGTCAACCACCTCCCCCCTCCACACACACACACACGCACACACACACACACCTACATGCACACAAACAGATGCACACACACACACATGCACACAAACACACACGCACACACTCATACACACACCTACACACACACACACACACACACACACGCACACACACACACACACCCGCACACTCACACCCCACCCCACCTCTGCACACGCACACACACGCACACGCACACGCACTCACACACACACACACACCCCACGCACACATTTAAAATTATACCAAGTTTGCACGCAGTCCCTATAAGTTCAACCCAGATTTCCAAACCCCCACCTCCACCTCCAAATACATAAAATCAAGTTGAATACTCACCCCCTTCCAGTTTATAATATTCGTACCTCCATTAAGCCATGGTAAATAGAAGCCTTCTTAAATTGGAATTTGAGCTCCTTAGCCGATAGTATTAGTCCAGTCGTGGTACGTCATATCTAAGGCTTTGTGGGAAAAAAATAATGGGTATTTCATTTCTGCTTTTTGATATCCATAGACCCTATAGACAGTCAGAAAAAACATCCCCATCTATCTGCCTTGGGCGAATGGTTTTGCAGGCCACTTGAATTCTTTGGATCAGAAACTGAATAATTTAGAGGTAGGGCAAAGTGAAACGCATTTTATGGGTTATTTTAAAATATAAAAGAAACTTATTTTTATTTTGTTTGCATGCAACAAAGTGTACAATAGCTTAAACTTCATATTCATGAGATTCTGCTCACAGAAATTCAAATTAGAGAATGTTTTGTCCAATATAATTACCTAAGCCTAAAATACAGGTATAAACTGAGGGTATAAATAATACGAATGTTACACTTTTCAGTGCTGGGTAAAATCTAAAACGGACAACATCAGCGCCGGTCAAGCGAACCTCATCAACAATGCCGTGCTGGTCACTCTGGTCAACATGAGCGGAGAGGACCTGTCCAACATCGCGGAGAACATCAAAAGCCAGGTTGCGTCCATCATGGGAGGGTCATGGGATTGTTACATTATAAAAGATGGTGGCTGGTCCCAGACCGGGGTCACATGGATTACTGTCAAAACTGACAACTGCAGTATCGTGTTGAAAAAGAATGCATGAAGAAAAAATACAAATACAACAATCATTTATTGAACCTTTCGTACACTGTTTTAAGAAGTACATTCAATAAATATAACAGTTGACTATTAACAAAAATGCTTACATATTATAGACTTCTAATGATTATAATTGTAGAATTACACAGTTTATACATAGTTTCTATTGTTAATACAAATACGAAATTTCTTACTGAACTTTTTATACACTAGTACAAGTATATTCAATGTAATAAATTTAACAGTTAACTGTTAAACAGCAACAATGTATTTAAATGGTAGATGTCATAATGCTAACAGAACTTTACTTCATATTGGTTCCACACATATTGGGCAGAACTTCTATGAATCTCGTTTAATATGGGGATATTTGGTTGGTTTTTATAAACGGACTATTGTACATGTTAGATATTAACTATATCTATATATTCTATTTTGTTCAGTAGTCAGTATTGCGATTGTACTAATGCAAATGGTATATTTTATAATGCTATCTTAATATATGTTTACGTATATTTTATGTTCATGAATGAATGTAATGGTTTACATAGCTGTTCATTTTTGCTGGCAAATTTATTAGAAAGAGAATGTCATTTCTATTACATGTATCTTTTTTATTGTTTTACAGATGAAATGATTTTCAATCACATTTTACATTACAGAATATTAAAAATAAGATATTTTATCTACTCTGGGTTTACTCATTATAATAAAAAACATAACCCCAGGTTTTCTGTTATAAATGAATATTTAATTCACAAGTTAGTTTAGGTATGGGTAGGAATGAGTAGCCTTTCCTAAAAAAGCAACTAAACAAAAAACAATAAGAAAAGAATAGAAAGTGTTCAACCTTGTACCTACATCCAATGTGTCAATATATGATAATGCTTTATTAAAGTTGCTGGTATTCCATTCAATGCAACATTCACTACCCCCCAACCCCCACTAGAGTGTCCTGCAGTGACTAAGTGAATAGGAAGTCTTTCTCGTGACCAGAAGGTCTGGTCAGGTCGGTTGAAAGATGTTGAGCAAACTAATGCTTAAACAGCTCATTGCAGCTGCACACTCATGAAATAGGTAAAGGTCATCGGTTAGAATGATTGTTTAAACGAGTGTGTGAATGATAGGCATTGTGCGTTGAATGTGAAAAATGAGCAATGGATCGACAAGTGTGTCAATAACCAAGTGTGAAATGTAAAGTCGCGAGAACATTCCTTGAATTACAACTATGAATCAATACATTTACCAGTGTGACAACGCGCTATTAATCGATATGTAGTAGGTGGCGATAAGCATAAAATACGGCTTAACCCTCTCACTTGAACATCACCGAAGGTTGATCCCACACACAAGAGCTATATGGTGAGGGAACCTCATTGCCACTGCCGGGACTCGAACCCTGGACCGCTATCCTTGGTACCTATTGACCAGGCCATGGGGCCCCTGCATCATTGGAGGGTGTAAAAACAAGCACAATCAACTTTTTACAGAGAACCTTAGATCACTTTTAACTTTCAACTTGATTTTTGGTGGGGACTTGAATCAAAACGCGTGGACTAATGAAACTTATGATAGCAGAACTGTACTCAATGTTTTTAAGGAGGTGCGGAAAAGGTTAAAATAGTAAGGTATGGGGAAAAGACAATAAGGGCAAAATAGAAACACGGGGAAAAAAGACAATACAAATGAAGCATGCTGGATTTCTTGATTTCTTAACCAATTCTACGCCATAGCAAAAACTTGTGCACAAGGAAATTTAAGTAATTTACAATACAAAATTCTATTCATTTCATGCAGTCAAACACCAATTAAAAGCCAAGTTAGATTGTCATTTTCTTTGTTGTTATTGCTGCTGTACTTGTTGTGTCTCATATTCATTGATTCAGACGTTTCTACACCCTTTTTATCGGTGCCGTTGGCATCGTCATTGCTTCTGCCCTAGCATATTTTGCTGTTGGTGCTTTGTCTTTTTACCCCTAATACAATAACTACCATATCTTTTACCCACAATACCAGCACTATTGAATAAATGGCAATGATCATCATCCACTTTTCTCATTTGCCGGATGCGTTATGACCATTACAGATAACTGTCCTGAAACATAACGTTCTAAGCACTGTCCGGGGCCTACATCGACCAGATATTCTGCTCCTTGCTTCATTTGGAAACCAAGACATTGCGATATGACACATAAAAGACAAATTAATTAAAAAAAGCCTTATACAAAAGACAATCTTCTGTTTGTAAACCCAAGCTGTCATCGTTGGAGAATCTCTTTTGTACTGTACATAATCACGCAGAGTTGCAATATCTCCATTCAAAAACGTTCTGATTTGAATAATAAGCTTGTAATAGATGATGTCAAGCTTTAAGCAGATCCCTACAACAAGAAATAAAGTATGTCCAATATATATTACAATGCATACAATCATTTACAATGAACATAATATATCAGAAAATAGGGGGAAAGATGCGCATATACAACAAAACGAAAGCAAAAATGTGGTTATGGATGATTAACTATAATACTGGGAATCCCAGGCAGTGCTACAATACAAGGTATTATATTGTACACGGTATATTTGGAGCAATATTATATTATAGTTTTCATTTCAGTCTTTTTGGTGCTACAATATGTCGCTTGTCAAGTTAAACAAATCAGGACAAAAGGTAATGTTTTATAGAACATGTATGGTTAATATTGAACTGCGTGGTTTGCAGTATACTATAATATAACGCAATAACTAAGAAAGCCCCATAGCAACGGATGGCCGCCGATTTTAAACCCACAGTCTGACTGTATTATCAAATTGGTTGCGGTATGCCTTTTTAAGCCTCTGACTGATACCTATTTGATACGTGATTAATACCTAGATGTGAGTATGTGTTTTGCCTAATAGAAAAACTTTATCTATAATGCTGGTTCCGTACGGCAGCCGTATCAACTGCCCCCCCCCCCCCAGTGATAGAGAAATCTCCCGTGTCGCAGCTGTACGACAGAACTTCACTGGGGGGTTAAGCCCATTAAAATGCACTGGAGTGAATATTGCGTGGTCTGTATATTACTGGTTTAATTACGGGTTTATTCGTGTATTATTATATGTTTGAAAATGCAGGGCTACCTAATACGGTTGTTACACTTTTCAGTGCTGGGTGGAATCTAAGTCGGACAACATCAGCACAGGTCAAGCGAACCTCATCAACAATGCCGTGCTGGTCACTCTGGTGAACATGAGCGGGGAGGACCTGTCTGACATCGCGGAGAACATCAAAAGCCAGGTTGCATCCATCATGGGAGGGTCGTGGGATTGCTGCATTATAAAAGACGGAGGCTGGTCACACGTGTGCGTCACGTGGATTACTGTCGTAACTGACAACTGCACTATCGTGTTGAAAAAGAACTTTTGAACAAAAAAAAATATACAAAATCATTTATTGAACCTTTCGTACACCGGCACAAGTATGTTCAATAAATCTAACAGTAAACTATTAACAACGAAAAATGCTAATAAATTAGACGCGTAATAAATGAGAATACACAGTTTATACAACAGTTTTATTGTTTGTAATGTTTTGTGAACCAACTATTTTGTACAAATAAAATGAAAATACAAAAATTTTTATTTAACTATTTGGGCCAAATACAAAATATATTCAATAAATTTAACAATGAACTGGTAATTAACAGCAATTTAATGAATTAAATGATGGATTCTAATTAACAACACTTTTCGCGCTTTAATCTAAACCACATGTATTTTCAAAATTTTGTCAAAAGTTATTTCGGTAATGTTACAGATTATCATACAAAATAAACTTTAGGCCTACAATATTTGTATATTATTATATTTAGTACAATGTTAAAAAGCTAAATTTTTAATTCAATTTTTATAAAATAAATGAATACAAAAAATTTACGCTGGGTTTTATGCAAACAAGTTATCAAAAATAAAACGTGTAATTCTTTGGGTTACCACGTAATTAAATATTCAATTTACAATTTCAGTTTAGGCATGGGTAGGAATGAGAAGCCCATGTAATACACAAAAATTTATAAAAAAAAAAACAAAAAATACATTTCCAATTCAAAAAAAACAAAGACAAAAAAGAATACAAACGTATCAACCTTGATATCCAATTATAATATTTGATAGTTAGCCCCATTTGAATGCAAACATTCAAATACATTTTTGAATGTAAAAAATGAGAATCTGCATGAGACAAGTGAATGTAACAATGACCAAGTTTCGTGAAATGTAAGGTCGCGGATTTGGTTGAGGTCTGAACCAAAACAGGTTGGTCCATATGCACAAGAGGTCATCGGTTGAATGATTGCTTAAACGAGTGTGTGAATGATTAACACTGTGCCTTGAATGCGAAAATGGGGGAAAATGTTAATGGATCTACAAGTGTGCCATGACCATGAATGTGAAATAAAATACGGCAGAAGAAGGGAACCACTAACTATGAAGCAATACATTTTACCAGTGTGACAATGCCGCATCAATGGGATTTTTTTACAGATAAACAATCAACTTAGACCATTTAAACGTCACTTTTAACTGTCAACTTGATTTTTTTATGCGGTGACTTGAATCAAAGCGCGTGGACTAATGAAACTGATGGATAGCAGAACGTGTACTCAATGTTTTTAAGGAAACTGAATGAAAAGGCTTGCAAAAAAAATAGTAAGGCATGGGGGAAAAGAACAATAAGCGGGATGTGGGATATCATAGCAGTGGGATGTGGGGAAAATCTGGAAAAAAGGATGTGTAAATAAGGTAAAAAAGATATATATGAGAAAAAAATCCAAAACAAATGAAGCATGTTTGGATTTCTTGATTTCGTCACCCCTTTTACTCCATAGCAAAGACTTGTTCACCAGGAAATTTAAGTAATTCACTACATCAAATTTTACTCATTTCACCCAGTCAAACACCAAAGCCAAGTGAGACACTTTTGAGCAAACGGCCATTTAGACTAGAGCGTAGTTGAGTGGCGGACTCGTAGACTAATAAGGTGATGGGGCTCAGAATCCGTAACCTGTAGCAATGAGGAAGGTTACTGGTAGTTGGAGACTTGTTTGACATACAACCCTGTGATAGTCAACGTTAAACGTGGATATATCTGCATATATTGGCACTAAAAAGTGTAAGGCTCTTTTGACATTCAATAGACATTGAATTGAATACACGGGTAATTCGTGCTTGTTGTTATATATTTGGGCCAGAATAAGATTTGATCCTGTTGAAACAATTATGGATATTTTATATGCAAACATGTGAATTGATATTAAGTATGTGGTAGATTTATTTGACTTTTATTAGTATTATCACTACTAATTATTAATAGATCTAATCAAGTTTTCGCGCATTGGATAGCTAGGATACTAAAACTGGAACTGGAGCTGTCATGGCTAAAATAATGGTGAATATGATAAAATGATACATTTTAAACATTTCAAATAAGTTAGGTTGGAAAATTGAATACAAAAATAAACGTTGGGCACTGTATAGAATCTTTATTTTTAGTAGTCCGACTATTTTGGTAAATGCTTACAACGCTACCATTTTTATGATACAATTAGATGTGTGAAATAATCATAGGAAGCTTTATATTGTTTCTGGTAGCATCTAATGTTAATGCAAATGGTTTTTAGGTTATGTTTATCAAACATTATAGGAACGTGTTATCAATGTTATCATGTACTAGAACATGACTAGATCAAAAGTGCTCACCGAGTACAGCGTAGTTAGAACATGGTTGACTTGTATGCAATAAAGATGTTTACTAAAATATTATGGAAATCTTGATTAAAAGTACACAATTTTAATATATATAACAGGCACAAATAATCTGTGTGCCACTGTCTAATAATATAGGCTACATCATACCACATATTGATCTAGCGGCAGCAAAAAGCGCCAAGTAGACTTTGCTTCTGCTGTAATAGATCTGTGATTGTGCATTCAATACTAGTAAGAATGTCGAATATGGACCATAAATGGCCCTGTGGAAAGCACACTTAAGTTGGTAAAGTCCCCAAAAATTGAATCACTTCGTTGTCATACACCTTAGCTGTGTGAAGTTTGAACAAAATCGGTTCATCAGTAAACACTCTAGCTTGTCCAGAGACATACATAGATACATAGTTAGCTAGAAACGAACGAAACACAAGGCTCTGCTTCCGCAGGTGACGCGACGCAAAAATCAATAAAAATCGGTCCAAATATTCTTGATTAGGCAATGGCTAGTTGATTATTATGATATAGGTAAACCAGCAGACCAGGAATCCATACATTTCAATCAACAACATCAATAACATTGTCATTATGTCAGTTCCATCGACTCTGTTCCTGGAATGAGATTAATGTTGATAATACGCAAAATCCGAGCACGGCACAGTCACATTGGTCAATTATTCAAGTGATGTGACGCTCAGTGATTAAACAGACGGATAATTACAGCTTTTAATGGTCAATGGAGGACTTAATTATGGATGCGGATGGGAGATGACAATGTTGTGTGAGAGCATCATTTTTATGAAGTTAGTCACTGGGGGAATTGATATGGGTTATGAATAATGGATTGTGTAATAGAGGATTATTGTGGCTTTTGATGGTAGTTGTTGGTGGGACTACATTTTTAGCGACAACAAATGCGGAGTATTGTATGCATGGCACGGGTCTATAGTATTTTTTCTCCATTGTATGATTCAGGCCACATTTACATGGAAAGTCATATATGCAGAAATTCACACAATAATAGTTTTAGATGAGAAAATAAACAATCAAACAAATTATTTATTAGACATCGTTGATCTAGTTTGTTGTGTTTTTTTTGTTTATTTGTTTGTTTGTCTCTCTGTCTGTGTGTTTGTTCATTTGCTATATTCACTAAAATGCTCTACCCCGAAGCACTAAGACCCCAATATGCCTATCTATTTAGAATACGGGGCACCAGTAGCAATGTTCGTGTGCGTTTTAATCCATATCAGCCCAATTATACAGGATTATAGAGTAAATACCATCGGTCATCATTCATTACGCATTCCATATTAATTAGTACAGTGAAGCAGGCCCTTAATCACAATCAGTGGTCTACATGTCAAAGATACGGAGACACCTCAAGGTGAAACCCTGGCAATATACACTGTAGCTTGTTACAACATTTCCACTTGAAAAAAGAAAAAAAAAGAGAGGAAAAGACCAGTTATTCTATTCTAGGTGAATGGGTGGGGGTGGGGGGTGGGGGTATGTGGGGCGGACTACAGGCAAGGGTCGCCAAATCATCTTATTTACGCATTCACACACAGAGCATTACATTTTGCAAGTGGGAATAAATGTCGCAACTCATGACTTTTCAAACCAACAAACCTTACCTAATTAGTTTTGATATCTTTGTCTTATTCTCTATTGTTTGGAGACTATTAGTGAATGATTTAGAAATTTGAAAGTCATTAATTTTATTTAAAACAATATCCTACGTTTTGACACTTAAGTGTCCTCTTCAGGGATATAAATATCAAATACAACTACAAAATAATAAAATATAAACGAAATCTAGTATAAAAGGTTTATATGGTACTTAATAGGGCACTGGGTAATAATACTCCAATATAAGTAATGCTGCTGATGTAAACAAGCCCTCGTCACGTGATGAGTCATGACCCTGGCCGCTAATTGGCCAGATGAGGTCACGTGACCATCGATCAATCAGAACACGGCATCCGTGTAGGAAGTCATCAATTATCTGGTCACGTGTACCAGCCACATCGTCATATCTCACGGCTATATACGCAGTATATGATATGAACAAGGACTTGTAAAGGCAGTGTGAGTGATCAAGCCGTGGAAACCGACGATGTACCAGCCATAGGGAACACCGCTTGTCTGTAAGCGTGGTGTGTGTGTGTGTGTGTGTGTGTGTGTGTGTGTGTGTGTGTGTGTGTGTGTGTGTGTGTGTGTGTGTGTGTGTGTGTGTGTGTGTGTGTGTGTGTGTGTGTGTGTGTGTGTGTGTGTGTGTGTGTGTGTGTGTGTGTGTGTGTGTGTGTGTGTGTGTGTGTGTGTGTGTGTGTGTGTGTGTGTGTGTAAGTTCTAGATAGTCGACAATATGTAATTAAGCATTTCACAAACTCGTGAAAGATCCCGAGGCGTTTATCTATGTTAAAGGCAAAATTACAATCATTCATTTGCATATTTGAGGCTGAATTTCAACATCTGTATTTTATCCCTTCAATGCATCATCATAACTGTTGATTTGCCAGATCAATAGCTTATGCTAAATAGTGTCTTTGCATTTACGACTAGGTGTAGTACATAACCAAAGTGACGTGGCGACCTAAACTTTGGTTGGATGGCCTGATTCAGTCACACAACCATTTTTCCCAGCATTTAGACAATATCCAACACCAACTGAGTTATGTATCATTCCACGCACCCTTCAACGTCTATTCTCCACCTTACAGAAGAAGAAAAAAGTTCATATCCCAAATGCACAATCGATTTCACAAACACCACATACTACAAGCGATGTGAAAGAGATAACCGCGACACAGACCCCCCTCGCCACTTTGAAGCCTATGAATGTACGCCGCCGCCGCCATCATCAGTCTTCATTGAGTAGCTCAGCCCCAGAATTGAGCGATGTGACTTGATACACTGGACTCAATTGATTCTATAAACTGTTTTCAAGCTTTTGGTGTGACACGGAATCGATGGCTTGCCGGCAGACATGAAGCCAGCGATGTTAATGGAGGGTCAAAGGGAGTTTTTTCGTGGGACGCCACATGGTCTTTGGTTTATCAGTGTGTGCCATTTGGAGTATTGATTTCCATGCAAATACATGTGTATGTATATATGTTTTCTTTTTTTCAATGTGAACGGTGTGGGATTGCTTAGAATTACCACACACACTCAATATTTGTTGTAGTAGGCTACTGAAGGTACCTGCAGATTATAAAATTATATGCATGTATATAATAACCACATGGTGGCTATAGACAGATCCAGGAAAGGGGGGGGGGGCGCTGGTTCACAACCTCTCTTTTCCCACCAAAATATATTTCCTTTTCATAGTAATTTTGTCATATCCGCTATCCATCGTGCGTGTGAAACCCTTAATCCTTTAAGTGCAACCCCCTGTCTGAAAATCTGGCTCTGCCAGTGAATTACTGTGTTCCAATTCATGGTTAGACATTCACCATAATATATAAAGAGACCACCTCTACTATATAGGCCACCTTGAGGTCAACCATCGGCTCGTCATAATACAGAGGTTCTACTGTGCGGAAATGTCAACGGGCAGCGTGTACAGTCCACCATGAACATCAACGGCTCAATACATTGCTCAAAACTTGTTTTTGAACTCGTGTGCCATGAGCCGATTTCATATAAAGTGGTTGCAGTCTGCTAAGAACGTGCCTCTCTGCACTCACACCCCCGCCCCTACCATCGCCGCTGCCCCCCACCCCCACCCCCCGCCCGTCCACCGGGGCGTGACACGGGGCGGTGATACGATGCCGTGTGTACACAGAGGTCCGTGGGGCGGGCACGTGGAAATCTAATGATGAGCCAATTAGTGGAGAGTCAACAGGCGTGCTGGGTGCGGGGGTATTGGGGTGAGGGGGTTAGATAGTGCAGTAGGGGCCTTTGTATGAAGATCTTCCATATTTAGGACTCCCTTCAACAGGTGGCATTGAGCATAATGGTTTCTGTATAGCACTTTTTTGAGCTTTGGCGCCACGAAAATGGGCTAGTTACGTACAGAGGGCCAAAGCCCAAAAAGTGTTTCTATATGCGAAATATGTCACTACAAATTAGTTCGCACAACCGTAGCAAAACGTTCTCTACGTCGGCTGAAGTGTCCACTTGATGGCGTCCTGCCGCTCAGGGACACTCGACCAGCATGTAATTTATGAGCTGAGCAAACAGTGAGCGGCGTAACACGTGCTCAGGCCGTGTGACCGCGCAGGTGGACTCACATGGCGATAGCTAACTTTGATAAAACAAACTATTTCATAGCTGGATATGACCAAAAAATAGCTGCCAAAAGAACTACACTCCCCTAGTGAGAGATCACTTCTCACACTGCAAAAACCTTCATAAACAGACCACCTCTAACATCCATAAAGAGACCGCCTCTCTATTGAGACCACTTGAGGTTGGGTTACTGGAGGTTCTACTGTAGGCAGAGCTGTCCCTATGTTTAGTATGACCACATAGTACCATGGTACATTAAAGAATGAAAATGTGTCCCTATTTGTGAGGTGGACTCATGGCTGTACAATAAGGCCACATGATAGACAGTCCTTAACCTGTCTCAACAGAGAAGTGGTCTCTTATGGAGGTTCTCTTTATGAAGGTTTATGACCGCGATATATGGTCATTTTCTAGAGGTGGTCGCGTCATAGAGGTGGTCTTTATTGGATGCTCTACTGCAGCAGGGAGCAGCTCCTCTCTATACAGCTTAATGACCATAAATGAGTGCTCTTTATGCTGCCCTGGGTATGTTGAGTCGGTAGAAGGTGCTTTACTCACGTAAATTTACGTAGCCATGTCACGTTTTACAAACACAATATAACGTGGAATTAATTAATGTGTGTACCTGTGAATACTTGTGTGCCGATAAACGTCTGATGACTTATACGTCTGAACGACACACAAAGACAGACTTCCCCACAAAATGATAGTATAAACACTTAAATATTGTGTATTGTGCCTATTCTGTTTGTTGCCTCCAGTTACATCCGTACAATTAATAAGATTGTATTATGTGCCGATGATTAGTTAGCTCATGAGTGCAATACAATATTTTTATCTGTTTACACAGAGCTGTTTGACTTCAATTTACACACGCATTAATAGATTCAGAAACCATACAGTACAACCTCCCATTAAGACCACCTCTGTAAAGGCACTATTTGTATAATGAGACCATTTCTCACCGTCCCGCAAATCTTAATAACGATACAAACATGAACCTCCGTATAGAAACCACCTCCCTATTGAGACCACTTGAAGGGTGGACGTAATAGAGAGAGATTCCACTGTATTCACGCAACATGAGGTCCATCAATGAAAGAAGGAAAAGAACACAAGTCAGCCTATTATGATAAACATTTACCAGCAAACAGCGTCACCTCAAGACAATGATGTTTAATGGCCATTTCCCCGAGCAAGGTTTACACAGCGACAGCCACAATAGGCCGTAATGAGCGGTTATTGACGGTTCACGGTGAGAGGCTAATGAAGGCGGATCCGGGGGGGGGGGGGGGGGGCTGCACCCTGACAACCCTAATGGTGTGACTTTCCACTTGGTCAATATGTGTATGTCACTGTGGGCTGCAAGACAAGTATAGAGTTTGGTAAAAGCATGAAAGTTGTTACAGAGCTATCTCAGAGGACAACCATTTTTCTCTGTCCCGTGACTTGGGTGGGGGAAAAGGGAAGGGGTATGAAAAACTCCAGTTGATGTTTTATAGGGTGGGCCAGGATAAGTGGTGGGTGCGGGTGCTGAACTTTTCACGCAGGTTTAGTCGGGTGGCTGGGGTGAAATCATACCATAATAGTTTCATTTTCCACCTTTGCATTAAGACCATTAGGGGGGCTGACCCCCACTGCCCCCAGTGGCCTCAATAGAGAGGTGGTCTTTTTGAAGGTGGCCTGTGCATTAATGCTTGGAACAATGAATGGTATAATTATAAAAAAAATGCTCACATTACATGTGTGGTCTTAATCGTATATACTGTAACATCCAATATTTACCCTACTGATCATCTACCGGGTTTGTCAAAATTATGACACGCTCTGCACACACTGTGTACTACACGTAATGGGATGATTGTTACACGTACCCGCTGTTGACATAACGGCCGGTGTTTGCTTCGTGCTAATCAGCTAATAGATTTCTTTCTCCCTGTCTGTCATCGACTGTCTGGGACGTGGCTTGATAAGCCCCTGTCTGACAGCCACGTGAGTTGATCCCCGACCATATGGAGTATGGTATGAGATTATATGAAAAACTGTATATATATTTTCCCCAAGTTTGCTTGTGAATTCAATTCTACTCTCACTGTTCTGCCAAGCAAGCTCCTACCACTGTATTGACACCGCTAAAGAGGCATCTTCCATTTTACTACAAATGTATATCATGTGGCCCTAACGGGACTCGAACTCACGACCCCAAGGTTGTGAGACCAGAATGTTACCATGTGCTTGCCAGAACAGTGAGAGTAGAATTGGTATGAGATTATTCTGTCACTTACCAGCAAAAAGCAGTGTATTTGTTTCTGCCATTTTGCTAATTGCAATACATGCTGTAGCAGCCCAGCTGATTCGGCTTTGAAGTTACATTTGATATTTTCATGACGACTTGGAACGGCGAAATAGATGTACAGTCCAACCTCCAATGAAGACCACCTCTCTATTGAGAGCAACTCTATAATAAGACCACTTTGTACGGTCCCAAACCTGCATGAAGCTACCAGAATGAATGAACCTCTGTATAGAGACCACCTCTCTATTGAGACTACCCAATACTGGTCCCGAAGGTGGTCCTAATAGAGAGGTTCTACTGTATGTTGTTTTATAGGTGTGGTGTTGGCTAACCTGGATGATAATTATCAATATGCATTTTGTCTCCATTTCCACATGTAACCTCAAGTCGGCGGTCGGGAACTGTGCAGTTTTTATGAATACGAATAGATAATAGATGTATTACAAAACAAGTAGGAAACATGAAGTGAAAAGCAGCACAGCATTTGTTTCGAGGGGGAACTTTGCCTATACTCCATCGCGATCTAAGCACTCTACCTCTTTCAAAAACAAGTCTAACAACAATACAGCACTTCACAATGGCTCAAATACCACGACTGATTAGACTTTCATACTTATGTAATATATATCAAAATAATGACAATTCCTTCTATCTGCTTTAATATCCAAAATGTCCTAAATGTTTTTCAAAATACCTCAAGTTTTAAAGTTTTACAGGTTTCGACTATAAAATGTCCTCTTCAGAAACCGTTTTTTCAAACTATTTGACATATAAATGGACAATCATAATAGCAAATTTGCTTTGATTGCATATTATGGAAATATAGATAATATGTACAGATTAGTACAGTAAAATAATTGGATGCTTAATGTTAAAAATATTTACAGATGGTTAAATCATTCATGGCTTCATGTAAATCCTGATCTTTGGTGATACAAAATTGTAACTGTATATTACTAACACTATGTACAATTTATGGCTATATGAGAACTCAAAAAAGGGAGGTGGGATACAATGCACTGGTTACATAGGATATGGTATGCAAAACAAACAAACAAATGTCACTATGACTTCCAATATTCGGGACTGTTTGACCCGAGTTTTAGTAGCAATGGTGGAGACACCACCGGGGACCACAGCTCTCCATAAATCATTGATAGAAACATTTCCACAAGAAGATAGCATCATCGAGTCGCGATCCATTTCAGCAAGGTGATAACAGCAAGCCGGGGTCTGTGGTAGACGCTGATCCGTGTGGATTAACTGGATCGATCCAGGCGATTAAACTTAATCCAGCGTGCAAAGGTACATCGGAAAACGTTGGCTTCGTGGCTTTTGAACTGCAGGGGGACCTGGGTAGAAGTGAAAAGTGTCCGCACAAGACGGGGTCAGTGAATAATTTGAGTGTAAGCAGGAGGGTAGGCGATTGGCCCTTTACCTTTAAAGGACAAATGTTTTCTTCTTTCAACTGAATTCGCACTATAACATTCTACAACTGCTGGTTCATGCTGTTAACCTGTAGTCACTTGGATTCTATTCTTGACAATCAAAATCTACTCATTCACAGCTAATATATTGTATACAACAAGGACATACACCCACGTAAAGGCCCATCCCATGTACAGGCCACACTCAAATCAAAATCTGCACAATGTACTAATGAACGTGTGGAACTGCAATGTCAATAGACATGGTCACAAAAGTAGCCCAGGATAAGGTGGCTTTGATGTAGGTCACACATGCATCTGACGTAACAGGTGTCATAAAATAGACGTTTACTGTACATGTATATGTGCTACACAGGAAATCACAATGGGTAAGGGAATGAGTGAAATGTCTATTACCATGTAAAACAGGTGTCCTTCAATAAATGTGATGTGTCCATATGGACAGGTTCTTATGTTTTTGTATCATGAATGTCTATTTATATGTAACATCATTCTTTTATGATTTAAACTCACATGAAATCAAGAACTCTCGAACACAGAGTGAAAAACATACAGACCAACAACTGCAAACAAAAAACTCTGGTAATAAAACATTGCTTTAAAAAAAAACAGCACTGAAATACAGGGTGATGCAAAAATATAACCGCACAGTCCAGCGCACCAGCCACTGAAGCGTACATAATGACCCCGGGGCACCCGAAGTGGCCAAAATAACACCTCAGCCCCGGCGCCGGGGATCCATATCCGGGTTACGCTGATGGATCTGGGATGTGATCCATAGTCACTGATCCAGAGCGGGATTGATCGGTGGTGATGACGGATTATTATCGATGATGTGCCGTTCGCGCGGGTGATTCTGCATTAAGGATCATCACTGGATTGTGTTGGGATGTTGGCGGGATCAGTGGTGGGTTAAGTTGGAAGTGTATTGATGCTAATCACTTTGTGTTGTTCCTGTGTTGGAAGGGTTTAGAGGAAGCATTGTGTTTTCTGTTTCATCCTTATTTGTTCCAGCCTTATTTCTTTTCAATCCACAAGTTATTGGAAATACTAGATACTAGCTTGTACCCGTGAGGACGATAAATCAATTGCAGAAAAATCACATGCCCTATTTAAGAAGTACCCCCCCCCCCGCCCAGCACCCCCTCCATTCCCTACCCATAACAACAAATAAGCGGCCGTAATCCTTACTATCATGAGCATGGGCAGATTAATATTTGAACCCATGTGACGACTTTGATGTTTTTATGACGCTATAGAGTCCACGATGGCGCCAA
Organism: Streblospio benedicti; assembly: GCA_019095985.1. Taxonomy (NCBI): domain Eukaryota; kingdom Metazoa; phylum Annelida; class Polychaeta; order Spionida; family Spionidae; genus Streblospio; species Streblospio benedicti. The sequence continues at coordinate 4,407,425 of CM032659.1, read as the reverse complement.
TCGCCTGAAATCGTTTTTAAAATCACCAATAGACAGCCAATAGCATCATTTGGAGCATCAAAAATACAACTTTCCTCTACAATCTGCCGTAATCGGATTGAGTCTACCTATTCACGTTTGAAACAAGTGTGTAGGACATCACGCCAAAATTAGCGCATTGATATAGATAGATTGTACTCTCGAACATTGCCCTTTCTCGCAAGTTTTACTGTTATATCTACATGTGTTGAAGATAACCATTTTCTACCTACTACCATCACCCCCGCTCACCCCCCCCGCCCCCGCCCCCGCCCTCCTCTCACCCTCTCACACCGTCAAAGCCTCGGCCCTGTGATCAGCCTCAATCAGGGGTAATCAAGGCTGCAGAGGCGTGCTAATCAGGGGTGATCACGGCTACTCAGGCGGCGGCAGATCACAGGGGGCGCCACATGACACCAGGAGGGTGTGAATAAGGGGGTGATGTCTGATGGGGCGGGTGCAGCCGACTGTCAATGCGTGGCTTTATGCCATACTTTTGCCATTTTCTGATGTTATTTTTGGCTTGGAAAGCTTAGAAATCATTACTCTTTGGTGAAATTGTATTAGTGCCCTGACAAATTTCCATATGTTAGTTAGCGACCTGGGCTACTACTATGTATTACTTTTATAACCAATTTTTCTTGCATACACATTCAGTCTACATAGGTGTTAACCAAAGGAATAAACATCAGAGAAGAATATACATGTACACAAGAATTGGGGACTCTTGAACTTCACCACCCACATCCAATGAAGGATTTCCAACAAAACAATGAAAATAGTACTTCTACAAATACTGGCAAAACAATTGAAAAACTATATTCTGAGCTGCCTTAAGTTAGAGACAAAGTAAGTGTATTACAGACACAGAACTCAAAGAGCTGCGCCCTCCGGGACTGTGGGCGGTGCCACGCCGTAACTAAATGTGACACCATGGGGACCTGACACGCCAAGGCCGGGGTAGGTGACGGAAGCCGCACGCAAACAGAGGCACGGATTTAGAGGGGTCTGTCAACACACGTTATATCTAATGATACAGTGACGCCTCCCATTAAGACCACCCCTATGAAGAGACAACCTCTATAATAAGACCCTCTTTCACGGACCCAAACCTTTTTAAGGCTACCAAAATGAACCTCCGTAATCAAACCACCTCTCTACTGAGGCCACCGAACACTGGTCCCAAAGCTGGTCCTAGTAAAGAGGTTCTACTGTAGTTTTTGTTATCAAAACCAACAGCTCCATGCTGGTGATCCTATTGTATACGTGGACAGCTGAAACAAAAGACCAAGTGAGAAGTGAGACTTCCTAAATATCTCTAGTATTGGATATAGCTTGAATAAATATGTCAGGTCTAGGATCAGATCAATAGCTTGGCATGCCTATTGATGGCATTGGTTTTGCCCATAATGTCGGTTGATAGGCTAGATTTAGAGCCACGGGCGTGTTTATTGCTAGGGTTAGACATCGCGCTTTAGTTTAGGCCACAGTGTGCATCAATAATAGTCTGCACCCTGACCACTACACCTACATAAGTGTAACCCATGTATTATACTTTCAGATGAGGGCGATCCTCTTGGCCGGCCTGTTCTCCAACCTTGTGGTTACAGCAGAGGTCCCAGGGGGTAAGTTCATCTATTGTGAAGCATATTGTATACATATATGCATCCTTGTCTGCTATACAACATCCGCATATACATACAGTCGAACATCTCTTTTCAGTCACCCATACATAGAACTGACATCAAGGGCTCTCAATAATGGAGGTTTTGTTTGCTCGTTTTAATAAGGCGCTTGGAACCTCAAAAATGAAGTTCTCATTATGGAGTTGGTCTCCTTATAGAAGTGCCCTTAATTGGAGACTCTACATTGCCTGTCTACTCCAAGTGCTCTGTAAATGTGTACAATGAAACCTTCAATTAAGACCACCTCTCTATTGAGACCATCTCCATAATAAGACCACAGGCCTCAAATATGCCTGTCTATTTCCAAGCACATTAGGTATACAGGTAAATATGAAAACATTTCATGTACACAGATTCCTCATAGATTGAACTAACACAAGGCCCCCAATACGCCTGTCTATTTCAAAGCACATAGGTTATACACGAATATGAAAACATTTCATGCTTCCACACCAGCAGCAGGGGACTGCGCCTGTACAGTGGATCAGCCAGGCCAAATTAAGTGGAAATTTATAGGTCTTGGTGGACTTGGCCTATACAGGCTCGCGTGATTCGCAGCGTACAATAAGGGAATGAAGGTTTATGGACCTTGGAGGGCCTGGCCTTATGACTGCTTCTTCATTGAATGGTTTCATACTGTTATAGCATAGCTGGCTTGATAACATTTCAGAGATATACAGTGCAAACTCTCTATTAATACCACGTTTGGGACCAGTGTTAGGTGGTCTTACTATAGAGTTAGTCTCAAAGGAGAGAAGGTCTTCATTGGAAGTTTTACTGTACAGTGCAACATTCAATTAAGGCCACCTCATTAAGGAGGCTGTGTATCGTGGTCTTAAAGCCTTCAAATAGTAACCAACGTGACCCTCCATAATGAGACCACCTCTCTATTAAGACTACCTCTCTATGGAGAGCACTTGACGCTAGTTTCATGCTATTGATAGAAAGGTTCAACTCTACAGGAATAATATACAGTAGAACCTCTTTATTAAGACCACCTGTGGGACCGACCTAAATTGATTTCAATAAAGAGCTGGGCTTTACATGGAGGTTCATTTTGGTCACTTTATGAACGTCTGGGAGCATGAGAAATGGTAACACCACAGATGTGGCATTCCGGGGTGGCCTCAATATAGAGGTGGTCTCAATTGGAGGTTCTACTGTATATATATATGTATACTGATTGTTGCAAAACAAAACAAAACAAAAGCACTGTGTATACATTTAACAAACAGCTCACTACGGCAAGTCTTTGTTTTATGGTAATCTTAACCCCAATGCACAAACCACTGCTCATTGAGTTATAATGAGTCTGCAAAATGATTACTCATGAGGAATGATACTCAGAGTTCAATACCTTCAGCCTGTGTAATTACAAGCATGGCATCATGCATGCTGTGCGTTTTGTCCTATCATTAATAAAACACAGCATTAATCTTTTAGGAAATAAAAGAGATTAAATGTCTGTGATTACTTTCCTTCCCTAATCAAGATCGCAACATTAATCACTGCACCAGCATGACAAAAAGAAGCCTTTTAACCATTTTAAAACAATTCCAATCTAAATTGCAAAACAATATTCTCAAATTTTAATGTACAACGTCGATGATACTGTTCAATTTGAAAACAAAAACATGACAAAAACTATCCAATAACATGCTCGTAGACGTCATTGGATTCGGGTTGATCAGAATTTTAACTGTGTAGGTTTTGAAATAAAGATTTTTCTTCTTAAAACAAAGGCACCTATGCTAATAAAGATCGTATTTCCAGATTACATTAGACGTTTTGTTCTAACCGCACTAGAATATTTTGTGGATTATAGAGTTAGCGTCACCGAAAATGACAAACCAGAGTGGTTCATTCTCACCTGGCAAGTTCTTTTGGGTTCGTTTGCTTCCATATGGAATACGTTCCCATTTTAAATGGTCTCCATTTCAAGCTACACACTAAGTTTGAGTCTCCTAGCTCAAACTATTCGACCTGTAGATGGGTAACAAGCTTCAAAGCCAGAAAAACTGATGCACTTAATGATTTATACACCAAAAAAGTCGTGCTGTTAAACAAAGGACATTTTCAAGGTTTCTGTGCCATTTACTGACATTAGTGTTGTGAAAATGTCACGTGGTTGATCTAAACGGCACCAGGTGGTGCTTAGTCTAGTGCTAAATGTTTTAAACACGTTGAGGCGGTATTTCCTAGTGGACAAATGTAATTTGTACAACTCTTATATGGATAAGTCTGGCATTGTCTGGAGTGTAAAGTTTGATAGACGCTGGCAATAACCATCTTTATCATGACTAAAATCCATTTTATTTGAATGGGCAAATCATTTGATAACATTCAACATTCAAGTGAATTTTCATAATGGTGTGGTTTACCCATATTCACTACAGTTTGAATATCCACTGGGTGGCAATCTAGTCAAAACCACTTTTTCTACGAAAAAACGAGATGCACACTACGAATTTCATGTCATATCTACCATTTATGCCATTTAGACTTAACGCCGTGGAATTTTTGGGGTGCAATGTTTCCATCTTCAAAATTGAGCACTCTAAATTGACCATTAAAGCACCAAAAATCCTGTCGGTGTAAATATTGACATCGTATCAGCCTTGATAAATATTTCTGACCAGCTGATTTTGGCTGTCGGCCCAAGGGTGATAGAGGCTGCAATATAATGCAGTGCTCCTTTTTCCACATTAGAACTGAAAGTGACAATCAATGGCAGCCTATTTTGTTTATGGGGATGATATTTTATCAAAACGTATGCTTATAATGGTAAACCATTAAAATCATTAGGACGAACAGGTCAAGTGTGATGGTGACAAAATTATCAATTATCTATCTACCAGGCATTTTATGTGCATGTTCCCTTTAATAAGACCTTCTAAAATGAACGGGACCCTGACTAACTGTGTCATTTATATCATTTTTGTTAGATTTTATGAAAATTGTAAATTAAATTATATGTATGGAGTGTTTTACTGACTGTGAAATGAAGTTTTATTATTTTCATTAAACTAATAAGTTGTTTGACATCTCTCACCTGAAAAAAAAATCCAATTTTTTCTTAAATAATTGCACATAATGTCAAATGTTTCAAAATGCCTAAGAAATTTCAGACTTTGAAAAGGTCATCACCTATAGAAAGAAAAAGCGAATTGAATATGCGTGTCCGCCATTATAATACAGATCATGTAGTGTAAACTTTCACATGTTAGTGAATTCATATCAATCTATCTTTTCAAAGTCGTGAATGATAAATGCTGTGCGTTTTAAGGTTAATTAGCCTGCCCTTATTAAGAAGATCTCATTGTTAATGAGGATACTCTGCCAATTATTTTGAACAATGATGTGATATTCGTGAATGCGCTTTTTGAATAGTACTCCATAATTGTCAAACTTATTTCTGTTGCCGTTACAAATTATGGTCTTGGCTATTAACATCTTTTGTTGCATCTAGTCTAAATCAGCTAGCGGTGTTGTTGGTCGGTGAGTCCTAGACTAGTCATGCTTTTGTTTTTTAATCGCGCTCATGAGATTTTTCAGATAGCCCACAAAACATTTTTTAATTTAAATGTTTTTTTTTCACCTCCCTTCCTCATTAGATTTGGAATATTATGTGATCTAAAACAGAGAAAAAAACATAGTGGCCTTCAAAAGTGCAGAATTATCTCAACGATATTTATTTGTTGAGAGGACAAAAATGCATATTAATTGTTTTTCAAAATTATACATGTACATGTACGAATGCTTATATAACGTGTGCATAATGACTGTTTGGACATATAAATAGCGTTTCAAAAGTACATGCGCCACAAATATTATAGTATTTTCGAGACCTGTCCATTCTATATTTTTGTTTGTTCAAGTTAATTATGAGAAAACTTACATACCCTGTCTCAATCGATGTAAAACTATCTTTTAGAATATATTTTATAATTTTTCATAACGTCCCCCAAACGCAAAGGCATGAAAAGTTGTTTGGTGTGAAAATCCTGGGTCGTGTGGTATAACGCAGACTATTCGATTGTTGACATAAACTGACATTGCATGCCAATTAGTTTAATCTCTTAATAAGTATAGCTGTATTACGCATTCAGTGGCAGGCTATCTATTGTACTACCCACGATGCCTTACCCACTACGCACTCGCCGATAGTATAATAGTTAGATAGTTAATAGAATGCAGAATGCATTTTTCATGTAGTCAAATGGAAGCTTAGGTCTTCAGCCATATCAGAACAGTGGTAGAAGAGTGATTAGCACAGAAAGAGAGAGAGAGAGAAGAATGCAATTGAATAACAGTTACAGCTCCGTTGAATAAAGGCAAAGACTGAAACTCAAAGCACCACTACATTACGTCAGTCCGTGTGATGGCGTGTTTGCGTGTTCCTCCCCGGGTCACCAGAGGCCGCTAACAGCCGCTAATTTCCC
>CM032659.1:4307203-4397160 GCA_019095985.1 Streblospio benedicti | reverse complement strand
GCAGTTTATTATATAGGCAGATCCAGAGCGCCTCCCCCCCTTCACACCAAAAATACTTCGTTTTTCATATGGTTTTTTCATGAACTCCCAAAGTGCCCCCCCTTTCCTCAAGTGCCCCCCCTCCTTTCTCAAAAACCTGGATCTGCTTATGTTATTTATTGTCATTTACGTCTACGCATCCGTTTTCAAATATGAGTGAACTTAGATATGTTGAATCCCATACATAATCTTTCTGCCTTTGGATTTAGTTAGGCACATGCGTGTTCAAACATTGTGAAGAGAAAAGTCAGAAGAAAATAAATAGATGAATAGACAGTGTGCTTCTGTGGTCGAGTGGAGAGGGAGTTGCACTAGTGATCAGAATATGGTGAGTATCCATGCCTAATCCTCTAGTGGAGTCTTTGCACGTGTGCGTGTGTTAGTGCGTGTTTGAACGCACACGTCCTCCATATACCAGCCCCTGGATCTATGCCAGTGGACCTTTGTTTATCGCATGCGAGCATAAATTGATAATAGGTATGTGCAAATGTGCTTCTGTGGCCGAGTGGATAGGGAGTTGGACTCGTGACGCGAAAGTCGTGGGTTCGATTCCGGGTCGAGTCAACATTAGTTGCCTACTGCTCCGCGGTACCTACACGTTGAACACGTTCAGGTCATAGGGTTGAAAGAGTGAGTGAGTGATTGTGTGGATGATTAGCATTTTGCGCTGAATGTGCTGCCGGCGCAAGTAGACCTATATAAGAAATGATTAATTGATGATCAATAATTGTACCAATGACCTGGTATAAATTGTGAAGTCGGGAGAGCACGATTTGGATCACGAATATAAACTACCACATTCACATTTACAAATGGGTGATTTCTGAAATTGCAACTTGCCCGTGGGACAGGAACCACAATCTCTTGAGCACGTACTGCACGAATACTTATTGAGTGCATTCTGTTCGGACTTTGATCTCAGATAGTCAAATGAGTCGGTCCAACAATGAATGGCCGGTAGAACAGGAAAACAGATACAATTATGACTAACACATTTGAATGATCATAACGCTCTCGTTCCCGTGAACTCTTTAGTAAACTATCATATTGACCATGATCATCTGTTCAAGATTTAGAAGATTTTTCTTATGTTCGTTTGAGCTTTTAATTAAGCTATTGATGTACTTTTACTTATAATCTCCGTGCAATACATACATGTATAATATATATTTTGTACATTTTACTGTGGAGTTACATGGATCTCTAATTAAATTGGAATTTCAGTAGTTTACATTGGTTGGTGTTTGGGAACTTCATACGACTCATATGTGGTGACTTGTATATTTGTTAATTATTTTCTTGAATGTATATGTAAGAATTTATGCTTTATGGAATACTTTTACCTTGTCAAAGACTACAACCATGCATAATTACTGTATTAGTGTATTGGTGGGTATGGTTGTAATTGATTTTACAATCTAAATAAATATTTACAACAATACAACATTTAAAAATACAAAAATATCTACGCAAATCAACCAGTAAGACTTTCCAAATATAGAATCATGACCCATAACAGAACCTCCAGTGATGAGATTAAGATCACGCTAATTGACAAAGTTCTCACTCATAGTTGCAGCAAACGTTAGAACTACTAACTGACCACTCAAATTACCATTTTGAATATATGTGAACGATTCTATGATCAATTCGTTATAATTTAATGAACAAATAGTTAATGATTATTCTCGTAAAGTTGGAACGAAAAAAAAACATTTCTAGTTTACAATACTAAAGTAGTGTAAGCTCTAACGTATGTTTATTAGTTTTAACTTTAAGAGGTGAAATTGTATTGGGCACTACATATAATGTCTTTGATAAATGTTGAATAAATGTTCAAAACACAATACAATAACCTAAATAAACAAAACAAATATATAAAAATGCTAAATAAACTTTCAAAACACAATACAATAGTCCTAAATAAACAAAGCAGACACAATAACCAATTTAATGACCGCAAGTGACCACAAAAAGCGACCACTTACACAACACGGTTAAGGGGATTAAGATCACCCCTCAGATCCTTAGTACTCAGATGTCAGCCTGTTTAAACTGACCCTGCCAACTAATTAGCGGTCTAACAACCACGGCCTTTGAACTTGTTCTCACAACTCGGGTGGCTGCTGCTAACAGTTCGCCCCCTCACCCTCGGGACTATAAAAGAGCCGGCGCATTTTGGATTCAGTTAAACAGTTCGTTTGCCTTCGTTGCGTATGCACACCTTTGCGGATTTCTCTAAGTGATTATTACATCGTTTCTACATCGTTATTATTATTACTATTACGTACTTTTATATTATTGTTATAGTGGATTGTATTGGTGGACTATTCAGTACTATCATCAGTGGATACGTCACATTATAGTCAAGGAACATGTCTCCGTCAAGGAGCAGCATGCTGTACGGCCCGGCCGCCGCGGCCCTCAGAGGCCTCCGCTCTGCAACCACCACCACGAGACGGGCTAGCTCGCCTCCCACCACCACCGCCTCGAGACCGTCCACCCCACCGAGCCCGAGGGATCCCGCCACCATCGCGGCCTACCTGCCCCCGCCGCCCCCGTGTGCGGACACACAAGTCACCGATGAATGGTACCTGCCCCCGACTGCGCCTTGCGAGGGGGAGCCCTGGCCGCAAGATCACGAGCGTTCCGCTGCCACCGTCCTCTTTGCCGAGGAGGAAGATGCCTACCCCAGCAGCGTTGAGCCCACCGTGGCCCCTACGCCTGCCAGCGCCGCGTCGCCCACCCTCGCCACCCCCGAGCCCAGCGAGGCTACCCCGACCTCATCCCCGGCCACCACCGACGATTCGTTCACAGGTCGGGCGCTATGGAAGGTACTTTTAGAAGACGAGGCGGCAGCCGTCAAACTTTTCCGCCACTTGACCACCCAAAAAAAGTTAACAAACGACCGTGATCTCAAAAACAAGCTGCGGCCCCAGCTGTGGCTTATAAATGATATTATCCACGGCGTGGAAACAAAAATGCCAGCTGAGGATATAGAGGGGTATCTTGCGGGTGTTCGCATACCGAAAGGCTTGATGGATGACGATGAAGATGAAGAGCTGGCCATGGAGCGCTCCATGTCCCCTGATGCCCTGCTGGATCACCTATTGCACAAGGAAGCGATAGCATCCTGGGCCGACGAGCCGGACGAGGCTGACGTCTATGACACGTCCCTTCCTTGCCAATGTTCCGCTTGTATGGATCTGTTACCAAAATGTTAAGATGTATGCGTGAACGACTATGATTTTTTTTTCAATGACTATGATTTTTTTGGTGATGGGATTTTGAATGTTTAAAGAGACATTTGATTATGTGAATACATGTTTACATATGGCATCTTGGATCATAATATGCTGGGAGATGTCGATACGTATTTGTGGTCAAAGAGAAGTGCTATTCTTCACCCCAAGATACTGTCATGTGTTCAAAGTGAGCAAAGGGATTTTTCAGAAACTGGATGTGTTGACTGGTTACAGAAAGAATGCTATCACAGCAAACGATAGGTGCTCAGCGTCCTATAGAAGATGCATCTCTTCACTGGGGCTCTGCGTTTAATGTCAATGCTCCTTGTGGTGTATGTGGGCCGCCACTATGGTCAAACTTTCCAACTGTTGAAACAGGATTACAAGCATTTGAATATGGCTATGTAATGCTTTCCATAGGACATGCAATTTGTCCAAATGGTGTCTTCTGTGCATCAAAAGATGAAATATGAATTAGTTTTCCACACTTTAGTAGATCGTGTGATAAGAAGAAAACTGCAAACTTAACTTGTTTTTTACACCTATGATTAATACAGGCTCGTATTTTAGTTTTTTGTGTGTTATAAAACAATAAACCTGAATGACAGAAAAAAAATATATATGTAATTATTACATATTATAAAATGTATATGCGATTGTCTTATTTTTGTTTGTGTATATTGTATTGTAAATCAATTGACAGATTTGAGATAATGTAATATGAAAATGATAATTGCTATAAGTATCTATTCTCATGATATGCATTATTTTATGCATGTCAAAAATGTTTGAATAATACGGGTTGTGGTATGTAAAAAATGTAAATAAACTTTAAAAAACAAAAAAAAAATACTATCTTTCAATTATTTCATAACGTACACCCGAGACAACATGTACGATAGCAATAGTAACAAATAATAGCAATAAGCAGGATAAGGATGCGTTTAATCCCCCGGCCCAGCACATTCAAATAAACCATCAGCATTTCAAATACACAATCAGATAAAAACTAATAACAAGTAATCACATGATAATCAATAAATGGTCAAAATATTAGTATATAGACAAATATGATATTAGATTATTTACATGCATAAATAATAAGACAGGTGCTGAATATATATTTCCCACACTGAAAATAAGAATGCATAATACATTTAATTGAAAGTATACAACATGAAACAATGAAAAATCTTCTCATTCGCATGCAAAAACTGAATCCGTCATGATTATTGTTCAATTAGTGCTATGCGAGAAAAGCTTAAGAAAATAGACATATTCGTGTGATAGTTGACCACAGAATAAACATGGTCAATATTCTACAAGATAATCACAATGTACACTTTTTAAACACGAAATGCATATACTACTAGTAGTCGTAAAACTGACCTCAGGTATGTCCGTAGATTTCTATGGAATATTTCGTGATTTGTACCATCAAGTACAATATATACAATATATAACATGCTATATAGAAAGCATTTGGAATTTGACATGGTCTGTAGGTAACAGTGTGTACACCGGACTTAAATGGGATTTGATGTAAGTTTATTATGCTGGGGGCCTAATAAGATGGGATCTCATTAAAAGCGCAAAAGTGCATTAAAATCAATGGTATGGTGCGAAATGTTAAAGAATCTCCGTACGAAGCCCCAATCACATGCATAAGTGGGTCTTTTCAAGATTGAACATGTTGGGTCAATGTACAATGTGTCAGTTTCATTGGAGGATTATAGTGATTTTTGTTTTTTGTGGGCGGGTTTGGGGGGGGGGGGGGGGGTTAGAGAAATGAATGGAAGCTCAGTGTCAAATGATTTTTCTTCATAAAAATTCGCTACACGGTTAAAAAAATTGAATTGTGAATATCCCAAGTTCATTAATAACAACATGTCTGAAATTTAATAATAACTAATATTCAGCACAATATATGTGTGGATACACTTCGGTAAATACTGCTGCCTGCACTTGAAGACAGGATCGACGGCACCTTCATTTGGAAGGACTATAGGCTCTTTAATTCTTGGAGGTTGCTGAATACTGAATAGGTCCCATAGTAGCACAGGTCCAAGATTCGAGTCCCAGCAGTGGACATGTGATTTAGACTGTAGAATCCTCAATATCAATATTTATTTGCACCATTACATTACATGCTGCACTATTTTGTTGCGATTGCGTTGAAAGAGCAGCAATTATTTCTCTGCTATATGACTGACAACTCCTGTTGAGCTGTTGGCCAGTGTAGAGATAAAACCATCACTACGATAAGGTAAGGAATAGATACTTGACGTGCAGTCTAACCTGAGACACTTATCACTTGCCAATGTCTTAATATTCACGCTCATTTTTGTAATAGATCTATAGGCTACCCCCATTTATAAACATTGCACGCTTCCCTCAACCCCGTTGAAGAGACAATACGGAGAACATTTACAGAATAGGTGGTATAATGAATTTCAAATTTATCTGAAGGAGGATGGTATAGGGAATATGAAGAAAAAATTTTGGGCCCAAATGTGCGGTCTGTTTTATAGCTGTCTCATAACAGCGATTTCTAAGAGAACCTTCATGAGGAAAACACATCCGCCATTTTGGCATCCATACCCATCCGGGCTGAAGTGCCCCCCCCCATCTTTTGTAGCACTGTCGTATATAGACTACTGGACAAACATCAACTGGTTGATCGACAAGCAATCCCCTACATTCTATTCATACACGTACAGTAAAACCTCCAATTAAGACCACCCCTCTATCGAGACCACCTCTAAAATAAGATGACTTTTTACGGTCCCAAACATTCATAAAGCTACCAAAATGAACCTCTGTATAGAGACCACTTCTCTATTGAGACCACCTAACACTGGTCCCAAATGTGGTCTTAATAGGGAGGTTCTACTGTATATGAAGACTTACAAACACGTTTACTATGACCTATACTTATGAACGGTTACGGAGATTTTCATGCCCATGTTTCCATAGTATAGTGCTCATCGCCTAATGCTACTACACTAAATACCATTGTCAAACACGAATCTTAGAATACTTGTTTACTTATGACTTTAACTCTATTAGTCTACCATGTGCACTCTATTTTCCATCAACTGAGCGTCCAATCTTGAATGAGTGTACTCTTTGTAACTGGTGTGGTTCTGGTTTCGTATTTATTTTTTGCCCCCGCCACACGAAATTCGACATTGTGTTATTTCAGCATCAGGATGGAAGTGCAGAAATAATTCTCCACTTACCGGAATCTATTGGTAGTTGATAGTCCACAAATTAGATGCGATTGACTTTCACGCAACATACGATGCGTGGATTATTGTGTATATCTTATCATGTGAACTAGCCTGGTGTTCACCGCTGGAGTCAGACATTCGCGATCATTGAATCCGAATTGGTATGATATTGCAGTCCTTATTATGTACCCAATTATCCGTTCACATACCAGTTTTCTATATAAACGGAACCTGTTTTTTATAATCCACTTATACCTCATCTCTTACAGTTCTCTAATTTGGAAGGTATTAAGATTTGTGTCTGTCAGACACGGGCTTAAAATGTATTCGTCAAATTGAAATACTATCCATGCAAAGAGAATCCTGAAAATATCAAAATACGTTGGATAAAATCGTCTTATCATTTCTTAGACAATAGATAATAACATCACATCTGGCATCATCATCAAGCATCTAGCTGCTGCCGTTTGCTGCTACATAGTCTAGCAGAATACACGGCCAGGTAATTCAGCTGGTTTATGACGTTACGCTAGCGTCGATTACGCTAATAAGCGGAACTCTGAGATCTAATAGAACTAATCTGCTTGTTGCAGCAGTTTAATGATGAAAGGGAGTGAAATATGAGATGCGCTGTCTGCTGTCTGGGTTTACGTTTGCTGTGGAATTACTGTAGAATGTGTGCGTGATTCTGTGGCCGAGTGGATAGGAAGAAGGTCGTGGGTTCGATTCCTGGTCGGGTCTGGTGGTGGGTGTTGAGCAAACTTACCTCAAACAGGTTGCACACTGCCCCGTGGTACCCTCAAAGTAGATAGACTACTCAGACAGTTCAGGCGAATGAACGCTAATCTGATCGATAAGCACGTATGCACTACAGTAGCAATGTGCTGTATGCTCCCCAGGGAGTTGAGAAAGATATAGTGTGACAAGGATGAAAATGACAATGGCCTGGTGTAGATGTGAAATCGCTAAAAAACGGCATTGATTTCAACTATAAACAAGCACATTTACATTTACGTTTGCTATGGACTTACTACAGAAAGTAAAAGCTACAGCAGGACCTCATTATCGCGAGATTGCTTGTCTCGATTTCTTTCCGTTATCGTGAGGTTAGTTCCATTTCCATTCTGTTGCATTATGAGCACATATTAGCGGGATGCCTCGAATAGTGCAGAGAACATACAGGAAACCCTCCAATTAAGAGAACCTCTCTATTGAGACCATATCTATAATGAAACCACTTTTCACATCTACAATTCTTCATAAAGCTACCAAAATTAACCTCTATATAGAGGCCACCTCTCTATTGAGACCACCTAGCACTGGTCCCAAACGTGGTCCTAATAGAGAGGTTCTACTGTATCACTGTTGACCCCACAGCTTCAAGACAGGATGTTTCTACTGTACGACATAGGCGACATACCAGGCGATTTGTGCACGTATAGTTTGACGGTGATTGTTGACTACAGTCACAATGATGATGGATCGGCGATCTACGAGATTCTCTTACACTGTACATATTTTCAATAGCATCTAAATTGAATGATAAGTCCAGAGTGGATGAGGAAAGATTGATTGAAGCTGGAGTATTTAGATCATGCACTTGGTATATAAACCGATAATGTTGAAGTATTTGTATTCACCATGGTGTGCATGATATCAGGTCCAAGGGATCTAAACCAGCAGTATCTTGCCCCCCTCCGTTTTGCAATGTGCAGATTTTGTGGAATTTAAACAATGCAGCAGTAGTGTATTATATGTATGTAAATCGTACATGAGGGACCAACGTTGTAAAATAATGAGTATGGAAAATAACATTAACAAAAACGCACGTTAGGTGAACCAGTATAATTAGTAAGACCATTGCAACACGTATCAATCAAATGCACTCTAGTCAAGACTTACCAATCAATGTAGGTTGCCGTATCCATTGTTCCACAATCACCCTGATCCAACAACACTACTAGTAGTATACACAGTACAACCAATCAACAGAGGACACCACCACTCAATCCTTACGATTATCACAGATACAAGGAACTATCATTTCTTGCACTCATTTGTACCCTTAATTTGTCAACATCAATACTACTGGAAAACATTATAAGTTTCATAGTATAAATCCATATAAACCAAGAACCTAATGAACACACATAAGTCACCTTCCACACAACAAACACACACATACACAGACGTGCGAGCAGAGCTGTTGACCCCGGAAGAGCCGGGGTCACGGCCCAACTTAACCTCGGGCTGTGGATCTGACCAGGAGATTGTGGTAATTACAAGCTGATAGGGGCGATAGCGCTATCACTGTATGTTCTTTCTGAGGGTCTATAAACAAGCGTGTGGCTATTGGATGATACTGTGTGTTTAGATCTGAGGCAGCGGGTGAGATGCAATGTAGAACATGCATGATACAAAAGTTGTATACCGTTAAGTACAGTAGAACCTCTCTGTAAGGACTGGACCGCCTTTTGGGACCGGTGTTTGGTCTCCATACAGAGGTTTATTTTGCTAGCTGTATGAAGGCTTGGGACCATAAAAAGGGGTCTTATTATAGAGGTTGTCTAAATATGTAGGTGGTCTTAATTGTTTTTTTACTGTATACTGTTCGTTCGAACATGCCTGATGCATGCTTGGGTTACCAGGGAGTCCATGTGCATTATAACAAGTGAAAGTCAATGTGTGATAGACTTTACTCGACATAAGGGACAGACTGTCTTTAACAATATCTAAAGAAGCTCAGATTGGTACGCTGTACATATATGTTGTTAGGAATTAGGGCGTGCATTAAACAATTAAATTGAACACTCTTTTTAAAGCACTATACAGTTTGTAATTATCCCCTCGTACACGAGTCTAGTATTGTTTCCGTTTGCTCAAGCTAGCGAAGTCAGGCGGGAGAACTACAACGATAGCAACTTGAATAGACCACACAGTAGAACGTCTCTATCACGGACACCTGGGGGACTGGGCAACTCAAGTGCTCTCAGTACAGAGGTTGTCACTTTATCGATCACCTAACAAAGGGGGAAGCACAGCTTGATCTTGATCCTCATTTATTTCGGGCTTATTATTAAAATCGTAAGTGATTGAAAGTAGATGTTGTAACACAGGGTACAAAATGTGTACAGTATAAAGAGATTGCCGCAGAGCGAGTGTGTACCTGCTAATGAGAGAGCATCATTAACACTATTGCTGCTACAGATAACGCAGTCTGCAGTGGATCATATCTGATAGCACTAATTAACCTGGCTTATAGATGCTGACAAGCCTGCTAATATTAGCATCAGAAAGTGTAAAATGTAAATGTGATGGTTCATAGTCCTGATTCAAGTATTTTGCTCATACATTTTACACCCTGTCATTGGCACACTTATTGATCATCAATTGAACATTTCTCCCATACACCCACTAGCAGCACATTCAGCGCACAATACTTATCACCCACACACTCACTCACTCACTCTTTCAACCCGTTAGCGTGTACCTATTTAACGTGTAGGTGCCACGAAGCTGTGTGCACCTAATAATGTGTGTGCAACTATTTAGTTATGAGTTTTGCTCAACACCCACAAACAGACCCAACCGGGAATCGAATCCACGACCTGCTGGTCAAGAGTCCAACCCCCTAACTACTCGGCTACAGAAGCTCTACAGTTTTACATCAAATGGTCCGTGCCTCATCGCCAAGTGGATAGGGAGTTGGACTCGTGACCAGAAGACCGTCAGTTCCAGTCTCGGGCGGGTCCGGTGGTGGGTGTTGAGCAAACTCATCTCTAACAAGTAGCACACTGCCCCGTGGCACCTACACACTAAATAGGTGCAGGTGATGCAAATTAACGCAGATGTGATGTGAGTAGCACTACATGAGATACTATAGCAAGTGTTTTATGCTCACCAGGGCGTTGAGAAAGACAATATAGTGTGAACAAGATGCTGTCAATGATCTGGTGTTAATGGATACCAGTGAACTGTGACTGTAATTATAACAAGCGCATTAGATGCCTTCAATTCCTTGTACCAAAAATGTTGATTACGAAGGCCCTACCGGGTTAACGTGAAACCATATCACTGCAATTTTGTTAAAGAGCAATGCTTTTCCTATTATTCAGGTGGTTAATTTAGATAGGTATGGTATCTCAAGGTTATGACACCACCACCCACAGAGAAGCACAGGCCCAATGGTGCCATAAAGATACTGTCTCATGTGGTGCCCCGGGCCACAGTCCTCCATAACACTCCAATGGAGGAGAAAGACAATAGAACTACCTCCCATTAAAACCATTGGTACAAAAGAAGACCACCATATTAAAGACCATATCTAAAAACCACCTGTGGGACCAGCCTAAAGTGGTCTCAATGGTCTCTATGGAGGTTCCCATTGGAATCATTTTGAATATCAGATTGGGGGTGAGACAAGTGGTGGTTAAGAAACCAGAGGCTCTCTATTATAGGTGGTCTTAATTGGAGGATCTACTGTATTTTTCTATTAAGACCACCCAATGGCTGCCCTCAAGTGGTCACTATAGAGGGGGTCTCTTTCCCTTGGAGGTTGATACGATATCAGTATTTTATATGATTAGCTGTGACCACGGGAAAGGTAGCATTACACGGTTGACAGGTGGTCCTATAACTAGGGGTTCTACTGTAGTTTGCAAGACAGCATAGAGGATAGAACCACAACGCCGTAAGCAGGAATCGAACGCAAATCCATGCCCGTGAGATAACCACACGAAACAGTAAGTGCCCGACTTTCTGGTTTGATGCATTGTGTCAAAGGTAATGTATGTATTTACAGCTGAATGCTACGCATTCTGTATATATCATTGTAACACGCTTGAGCTACAACTGTTTTATTGATATTCACTTGTTTTATATTTGATAAGGTATTGCAAAGACGGATAAAGATAATAGATATGTTTTAACTATTATCACAACGCCCTCATGTTTACACAAAAGGCTTTAACCATCCCATGATTCAAATGTTGATGTCCCATTTAATTTTACATTAACGTGATAATCAGATTGCGTTCTTCTAATGACGTAAATCACCTGAACACAAACATTCACATAAATCCCAAGGACTTTTAGCACGAACCTTGCCCCATCAAGGAGCCAGATAATTCACATGATCCAAATTTGAGATAGAGCATATAAGTGAGCATGGATGCTCCTGTGGAAGTTAGGATAATTAGAATCATAATCAAATATTATGCATACGTGTTTTTCATCTAAATAAATCAATTAATTTTCCAGCATATTAGTAGGACCATAGAGAAGTTTACCCACTAGCATTGGGCGATGGAAAAGGCAATACTAGCACTGTGTGTGTTAATCACAATCCCCTCTCTATTATAAATCCCATCTGAAAACGTGTAGCTGCAGACAATGCAATTATACAAACCTGCTTCACAGATGCTTCATTGAACATATTATATTGGTGCTTGCAAAACATCACTTTTCAAATGAATTACCCGTGTACCACTCTCAACAATGCAACTCTCCACATGTGAAATCGTGTTTACTGTTCTTTCTTGTTTTTTTTTTTCATTATTTTTTTTTTTTTTTTTTTTTTTTGTTTTTTTTTTTTTTTTTTTTTTTTTTTGTTTGTTTTTTTTTTTTTATTTTTTCAGATTGCGCCGGTTTGGAGAATAATAACTGCCAGCAAATGAAATGAGCCAAATAAACAGTTTGCTGTATACTCTTGAACCTGACTACCAAAGCCCCTACTGACAGTCACGAATGTTAAAAACGATCTGTGCCAAATGTGCCAAACCCCCCTGATCAACCCGCTGGATTGCTACATAGTATAATGGGCACCAGTGTTCTCAATAAAGTATTTGGTATTGTTTATGTAATCTCATTTATATTACACGCACTGTAATAATATGAACACCAAACATATTTTACCTTGTATAATACCACAGAAGCGGCCATTTTCCATTCACTTCGTCTGCCAAGATGGCGGCCAGGTCAGGCATGTATAAAATCAAGCTCATTGTGCCAGGTCACGAGGTCAAAGGTCACAGGTCAATGTAATGGAGCGTGACAAAGTAATCCAAAGTGTACTGAAGTATCCTTATATCACTGAATCATATAATGTTCAGATTTCTTTTAAATGTTTATCTTATCCTCGGTAAAAGGCTGATAACTTTTTGCATAACAATCACCATAAACTAAAATGTAGCTCAGTTATTGAACAGAATGAATACAATAGGACGTATCCAGTGTGCTAGATAGAGCAATGTTATAGTAAAGACTTTTGTTCCGCAATGGAGTAAAAAGTGAGTTTTTTGGAAGATAAATCTGATAGAGAACCTTCTTTGGCCTCAGGTTGATAATTAGTATTTATTGACAGTTTAAAGAGTGTTGGGAATTACTGCTCTGTGTATTTTTGGTTCTGGCTTGTTAAAAAAACCAACTTGTATCGTACGATAGGTGTTGCTGATTCTAAGTAAACATTTATCTCGTTTTTGAAACTTGTGATATTTTGAAACATATATTGGCTTTGAATTACGAAATTACTAAACAATAAACACAAATATGACATAAGTTTATTTCACAAAATACAAATGTCTACTTAAAAAAACGAATTAGTAGAGGATTAAAACAATTACAAATACAAATAAGCTTACTAAATCACTATGTATATTAGGCATGTGATATTACGCGCATACATATTCAAAATCTCGACGTCATACACACGTAGTTTTAAATGGACGTTGTGCTTTAGATCTAAGCTTTTCAACAACAAAATGTAAGACATGCATGCCATCCATATATGGCAATTTATGATGGACAAAATGGATACAGGGTGATGTACAAAGTGCAACCTCCCATTAAGACCATCTCTGTAAAGAGACCATCTCTATAATAAGACCACTTTTCATGGTCCCAAATCTGCATAAAGAGATATGAACCTGCAGAGACAGCCTCTTTATGATCACTTGTGGGACCAGCCACTGGAGAGGTTTTACTCTTATTGATGGAAACTTGATAAGGACCAAGAAGTCGAAACATAGGCAGATCCATCCAGACCAGCCATTTTCATCAATGTGAAACCCATGAAATTCCAGAAGTGCACCCCCATCCTTTTTCCCTTTTTTCTAAAAACCTGGATCTGCCATTGCGAAATACTGTGTTATTAAAAAACTTTGGGATTTTTTGCACTTTTGAACAGCTATGAAGAACACAAAATACATATAACATAAGATGGAAACATGTGCTTGGCAATTTAACAGGAGAATTGTAAAGTTACACACAAATTAGGAGCACTAGATATTGCAGTTCAGCTTCACAACTTTCTATGTCTGTATTGTATACACTTGGCTAAAAGCAGGTTACTTCAAAGTAAAAAATAGGGTGAAGTCGTAATAAAATGTATACAAGATGTAGACCTGTTCAGATACATTTACACTTAGCTCTTACACGACCAATGAAAGCAAAATATTGTAGTTTACAAAGAAATAAATAGTTATCCATTGGAATGCACATTCAAATTATATAACACTGCAATTTTATATTTCACATTAACGAAAATTCACACTTTTTCCTGACTCCACTCGAGTCTATATAAAAGTCAGGGTTTTTCAATCGACACTCTAAAAACACATCCACACACCGCCATCAGTCAATGAAACAAGTATCAGAATACCAGGCAGCCGAAAGGGCGTCCTTCTTTCATGGATTAAGCAGTTTTTAACATTGCGCAAGTCTTTTGCACGTGGGGTCTTTCAACCCACCTGTCAATCATCCTATTCCTCCATTGGGTAGTGACATGCACAGGTTTGGTGTATTGCATTGGTTGGTCATATTATCTAGGACTATTAATATTAAACAGTAATGTACGGTCAGTACTTTTGTTATCATCCATCAACACCAATTGCTGCTTGTATGAAACAACACTCTTGCCAAGTCTGTCTTCTCTCCATGGTGAACATACCCAAATCAGCACTACATATAAAATGAAACAGCTTCATAATATGTATAAATTCCAATGCTGCTTTACATACACCATACCCAAATTGACTCCCATTTGCAGACATCCTTATTGTACCCAATTCATTTATAGAGACTGTCTAGAAACTATGAAATTATCACTTAAACTGAATAAGTGCCCTTCTCATTTGGTTTCCCCCCTCCGCCTCCACTTCCACCACGCATTTGCTGGTTTGCGCATGTGCAGAACCCAGAAGCAGCATTGCACCGCCCACTACATCCGGGTCGCGAAGGGTCAAGGTCAAAGTAGTGAGGTGGCGGTGGCGGATATGAATCCAGTCTCACATCCATACCAACACGACACTGATTTCCTCCACCAGCAGCACTGCTAGAGATCATTCCAGCATTGCTAGGATGATGCATCACTGGAGCATTCCAGCAATTCTGGCTCTGCTGCTGCTGGGATGCGGCACAGATGATGTCGCGGACTCGCCGGATCGTGTCCGGACTCTCGTAGATGTGCTCGGGACTCATGGATCCGGGGTAGTAGCTGCTGGAGCCGCCGGCGCTCCAGGAGTCCTGCTTGCGGTACTGTGGAGGCGGCGGGAGCGGGTCTCCGGGCGGGAGGGGGGGCAGCAGCCGCATGGACGCGTATCTGCAACATCATGGGGAAATAGCAAGTTTAGTTTGTTAAAACAGAACAAATTATAAAGTATAAAAAGTTCTTGGAGCTGTTATTGAAATCACCATATATCTTCAAAACTTTAACAAGTTATGAAGCATTGAAAATTTGTATTTCAATAAAAATTTTTTTAAAATCACAATTTTTCTGTTTAAATATAATATGTTACGAGCAGCTCCAATAACTTTTTTATATTTAGTTTGTTAAGTTTTGGTAGATTACATCTAATGTTTCAAGATTTAAAGATTTTAGTTTCATTTTAGTTTAAACGCATTTTATTTATTTTAAAGATGAAATTGGATTTACGTGTGGTATAATCACGACAAGAGCCATCTCCATTATATATTCTTCTTTTACCAGTTAAATAAGTTATTTATAAGTTATTTATTTTATGGTGAACAACTCTGTGTCTCATAATCTAATGTCTTTTGCTGTTACTGTGTTTCAAACGTTTTTTTCAACACAATTCTACTTCTATCTTAATAATTTATTAACTTAATGTTGATAATATTTTCTATTCTCAAGAATCATTTTCAATCAAAAACTAAAAGCCAAATGACAATATAATAATCTACAGCTAATAAGTACATTAGACCATACAAGTTTTCAACAATACAATATTGTTAGAGATCAATTTGGCAGACAGCACTTCAGAGACAGACAGCACTTACAATCAATCCAGCAACCATTGCAAAGTAGGCACAACGCATTTTCCAAACATTTGATTGGACACCACCCTAACCAACCAGGGGAGTTTATGGTCAAAGTTGTTCAGAGTTTGAAAAAAAACTTAGAGAGACAAGTAGCAGGTAGGTGTGAACATGATAAACATGAAATCAGACATAAATGTACTCCAGACTTTACCGTTTTCAACCAGCAACAGGCAGAGGAACAATAAACAATCAATTACAATAGCAATGTTCCTTACCCTTAACCAAAAATTACATAAGATTATGAGATCTTCTCCCCTCCCTCGGTTCATTTGTAAAAAACCTGGATCTGCCTGTGGAAGTGGAATGTGACATCTGCTCACTAAATAGGTACAGGTCAGGGGAGTGAATGCAAAATATCAGTGATTAGCACAACTGCAGTAGTGCTGTATGCTCCCCTGGGAGTTGAGAAACCCAATATGAAGTGACACGGATTCCAATGACCTGGTGTTGATGTAAAGTCTACTGAGCGTATGTAAGACCCATACATTTACATTTATCCACCAATCAACTGGACCTCATATTTACACTGACCACCGACTCAGGCATGTGCCGAGATTATCAGTATTACATAACTAGTCCCGTCTAAATAGCGGACTCGTTAAAAGTACGGGCTCCCTTAACCGTAGTCAGTGCTATATTTACTTTTGAAACAAAAAGTTGCGATTATTGAATAGTATTCGAACTTACTTTCTGACATGGTAAGTGAGAATTCTTTGATACTACTAGTTGAAATCACATTGCCATATTTGCTTTATGTCCTAAATACATTTGTAAAAATATGTCTCTATTATGGACACATATCAATTACGTTTTCTTATGAGATAAATTTTGTTCATATATGAAGGTTGAATGTTTTGAAGATAAACTGGTGTTTTTTTCATATTTGAATGTCTGCCTTTGCATGTCATGTTGTGCAAAAATGATACTGGTGACAAAGGGTTACATTCTTTTAAAAATGGAAAATCAGGTGATGTCATTTGTCACAGAACTATGTATTGATATATGGGGTACAAAGATGACGTCAAATCAATTATTGGAGCAAAATGCCATGGGACCATTCAAGGGTGGGGGGTGGGGGTGGGAGGGGAGGGGCAGGCCAAAACCAGGTGACGTTATTTGCTGAACAGGTGACAAAAGGTAACAAAAGGACATTTTAAAACAAACCCCATTCAACAGGACACTTGATATGACCATGACGACTCAGCCATGCACTGAGCTTATCACTATTACACAATTAATCACGTATCAATAGCATAATCCTTAAAGGTACGGGCTCCCGTACCCGTAGTCATCGTTACATTTAGCCACGTACTCGTTCTCTCTCATCTGCTGGTCGCCGCCGGCGGTGGCGGCGGCGGGCCGCGGCGCTGCTGACGTCATCGTCGTGGCGTACTTGCCATCGCCGGCGGCGGCCGGGGGCGGGGGCGGCGGCGGCAGGCGCAGCTTCCTGTGGAGGGGTACAGGTGGTTGTTGAGACAACTGATCCGTTTGAGATGGTGTAGTTAAGACACAAACGCTGAACGCTACGTATATGGATATAGTAGTTATGGTAACATCTATAGTTTTCTAACACTGCAACGTAGAGAGGTTACTGGTGGTTGTTGAGACAACTGATCCATTTGAAATGGTGTAGATCAGACAAACGGTGAACGTTATGTAGTCATGATGACAAAGCTTCTAGCAATGTTAAACGTCAGTATTGGGTAGTATGGGTGGGTGTGCATTGGTTCTAACCACTTTTCTGCACAATTTTGTCATTTCTATATTGGGACCACCTGCGGGCAATTAGATATTGGTTTTTTAAAACAATACATTGAATCTATATGAAACTGGAAGGCAACAACAAAATATCATCATGCTTCAGTTTACATTTTTGCAAAAAGTGAGGGACTGTTTTGCTTTGAGATTTAGATAAATTATGGGTTCTTTTGGGGTTTAGCTGCAAAAATAGGGATTCTAAGATGTTTTTTATCTCAAAATCGGCAGTCTTTCTGCTGAGCATATATACCAACCCGACTGTGGAAGAGGAAGCTGTCATTCACAACACACAGCATGACCCACCTGATGCAGACGATGCCGATGACGAGGATGACGGCGCCCACGGCCACCGCGATCAGCACGATGATCACCATCGACAGCGCTGCAAGGTACGTGGTGTATATTAACAGGTCACAATTTCAGAGGCAAATCGGGGTTTTTAGGGAAGGGGAGGGGCAGGCGCTTAAGGGATTTCCATGGGTTTTTGTATGTTTGATCGTGGCGGACATGCCAAAAACCCTGTAAAAATGGATATATTTTAATGCAGGGGAAAATGGGGGCAAACCCCTTGCGCCCCCATGGATCTGCCTATGTCATCTACGGTGTTGTATTTCAATGAAATTGTCACAGCTAATGACAATGGCATAAAATAGAGGAAATATTGTAAATGTATATGAATGTAAGTTTGTAGGAATTTTTCAGTCTACTATCCAGAGTACTGTTCATTCAACTTATTTACACCAAGGTCATTGGCGTCGTTTGCACTCAATTTTTACCTTTCTAAACTCCCTGGGGAGCCTACAGCATTGACTGCAGACAGCATTTCTCGCTGTAATGTACGCACGCTAGTCACTAATATTAGCATCCACTCGCCTGACCTGAACCTATTAGCCCTACATGTGTAGATAACATGGGCAAGAAATACAACCTGTTTTGGGGTAGTTTTTGTCATGCCACCACCTAAAAGGCATGTGAACTTGTGCAATGACTGGAGCAGCCGCGTATATATGCTTTTTTGAAACATTTTAAATAATCTCTACATCAGGTCACGACTTTTACATCCATTTACTGTAAACACATAAATTGTTTTTTCTACAATCTTCTATGCAATTTGGATATTATTGACCAATGGGAGCGCCGCTTTCCTTCACCGATTTCGTCCCGATTAGGGGTCTCAACTATGCAAATTTGTCTTACATTTTAATTTAGCTTTACCCATTCGAAATAGTATATTTGCAATTTGAAAGTATGAAAATGATTAAATTTCTGCAAGTATTGTATATCTTTCTAGGTTACTTATAAGCATGGGAAACCCTCCATGTACCGTTGGCATTTTACGTAAGTCATTTCTACTGATTTTTTAAAATGTGTCTTAATTAGGGGAAATTATCTGGCAAAAGTAGTGGAATAAAATTTGAGTCAGCACATTTAGTGTATTTCAGTGTAAAATCAAACAGTTACATTTGCTTTGTATCATCATGATTAGTGATGTTCACGATACTTTATTCCTAATTGTTTTTCAAACATTTATTTTTTTTTTTTAAAAAAAAAAAAAAAATTTTTTAAAAAAGGGAACAAATTTAAATAAAAAAAATCGGGGGTTAAAAAAAAAATTTTGAAAAAAAAGGGGGGGGGGAAAAAACCCCAAAAAAAAACCCAATTTCCTTCCCCTTTTAAAAAATTTTTGGGGTTTTTTTTTCCCCCTTTTAAAAAAATTTTGGTTTTTTAAAAAAATTTTTAAAAAGGGGGAAAAAAAAAAAAAGGGGGATTTTAAAAAAAAAAATTTTTTTAAATTTAAAATTTTAAAATTTTAAAAAAAAAAAAAAATTTTTTTTCCCCCCCCAAAAAAAAGGGGGTTTTTTTTAAAGTTAAAAAAAAGGGGGGGTTTAAAAAAAAATTTTTAGGAATAAAAAAAAAAAACCCCTTTTTAAATTTTTTTTTTTTAAAAAAAGGGGGTTTTTTTAAAAATTTTTTCCCCTTTTTTTTTTTAAAAAAAAAACCCCAAAAAAAACCCGGGGGGGAAAGGGCTTTAACAAAAAAAAAAAAAAAAAAAAAAAAAAATTTTTGGGGTTTTGGGGGAAAAAAAATTTTTTTTCCCCCCCCAAAAAAAAATTTTTTCAAAAAAAAAATTTTTTTTTTAAAAACCCCTTTTTAAAAAAATTCGGGTCGGGTTCCCGTACCCGTAGTAAATTTTTTGGCCACGTACTCGTTCTCTCTCATCTGCTTTTGGGGCCGGGCCGCCCGGGGGGAGGCGGGCTCTCGTTTTGGGGTACTTGCCGTCGCCGGCGGTGGCCGGGGGGGGGCGGCGGCGGCAGGCCAGCTTTTCCCGAGGGTACGGTGGTTGTTGAAACAACTTTATCCGTTTGAAATGGTGTGGGTTTAAAACACAAAACTGAAGCGCTCCCCATAGTAGTTATCGTTTAAAATCCCATTGTTTTCCCCAAAATGCAACTAGAGGGGTTACTGGGGGTTGTTGAGGGCAACTGATCCGTTTGGGAAAAAATTTTTAAACAGACAAACCCTTGGGCCCTTTGTGTCTGATGACAAAGCTTCCCAGCAATGTTAAAACGTCAGTATTGGGGATCAGGTTTGGGGGTGCATTGGACCTAACCACTTTTCTGCACAAGGTTGTCATTTTCTATATTGGACCACCTGCGGGTTGTTAGATATTAGTTTTTTAAAACAATACTTGAATCTATATATGAAACTTAGAAGGCAACAATGAAATATCATCATACTTCAGTTTACATTTGTGTAGAGGGTTTTGCTGTGAGATATAGAGGAATTATGGGTTCTTTAGAGTTTAGCTGCAATAATGGGGAGTTCCTAAGATGTTTTTATCTCAAAATCTTGAGTCTTTCTGCTGAGCATATATACGCAACCGGACTGTGGAAGAGTCCACCCGGCAACATTCACAAGCGCTGGCATGACCCACCTGATGCAGACGATGCCGATGACGAGGATGACGCGCCAGCCACCGCGATCAACGCGATGATCACCATCGACAGCGCTGCAGGTGGTGTATATTAAGAGGTCACGCAATTTCAGAGGCAAATCCGGGTTTTTTGGGAAGGGGAGGGCGGGCGGCAAGGTTCTATGGGTTTTGTGGCGATCGTGGCGGACATGCCAAAAACCCTGTAAAAATGGATATATTTTAGTACAGGGGAAAATGGGGAGCCTTACCTTGCGCCCCCATGAATCTGCCTATGTCATGTACAGCTTGTATTTCAATGAAATTGTCACAGCTAATGACAATGGCATGAAATAGAATATTCAATATATGAATGTAGTGTGGGAATTTTTTAGTCTACTATCCAAGAGTACTGTTCATTCAACTTATTTACACCAGGTCATTGGCGTCGTTTGCACGTCAATTTTTACCTTTCTAAACTCCCTGGGGAGCCTACAACACTGACTGCAGACAGCATTTCTCGCTATAATGCACGCACGCTAGTCACTAATATTAGCATTAACTCGCCTGACCTGAACCTATTAGCCCTACATGTGTAGATAACATGGGCAAGAAATACAACCCTGTTTTGGGATGAGTTTATGTGCCCACCACCTAAAAACAGACATGCAATGACTGGAGCAGCCGCGTATATATGCTTTTTTGAAACATTTAAATAATCTCTCATGGGTCACGACTTTTACGTAATTTACTGTATACACATAAATTGTTTTTTCTACAATCTTCTATGCAATTTGGATATTATTGACCAATGGGAGCGCCGCTTTCCTTCACCGATTTCGTCCCGATTGGGGGTCTCAACTATGCAAATTTGTCTTACATTTAA
Source organism: Streblospio benedicti (assembly GCA_019095985.1). Lineage (NCBI taxonomy): Eukaryota > Metazoa > Annelida > Polychaeta > Spionida > Spionidae > Streblospio > Streblospio benedicti. The sequence continues at coordinate 4,375,752 of CM032659.1, read as the reverse complement.
TTTGAAACTTACCCATTCGAAGTATGAGAGTATATTTGCAATTTGAAAGTATGAAAATGATTAAAATTTCTGCAAATTATTGTATATCTTTCTAGGTTGCCGCATAAACTTTTGAGCACTCCATGTACCGTTGGCATTTACGTAAGTCATTACTGATTTTTAAAATATTAATGCCCAGTGGGGAAATTATCTCAGCAAAAGTAGTGGAATAAAATTTGTGTCAACTTTGTTAGTGTATTTCTAGTGTAAAATCAAACAGTTGTTTGCTTTGTCATCCATGATTAGTGATATTGCGATACTTTTATTCCTATTGTTTCAAACATAATGCTCACTCCGAATGGATCAAATGTTGTGTTTGGTGTGGACATGTTTTTAAACAATCCGATGTATTAGCACATTTAGTTTGTCTATGCTAAAAGGCATTCACTTTTGAACAAAAACATAAACATAATAAATTTATATATCACGCTGACACTTTATTTGAGGGTAACATACAAGTCATATGTAAGTCAGACTGGAAGCATTATACAAATGTAATTAGACAACGTACCATTATATTCTGTGTACGGATCTTGGGACACTGAGCCCACAATATTCTGCAACAACGGTGTGCCTACAAAATATATTACACTACATCATTGAAGTACATGTACATGTACAGTGAACATGAGATCATTATTTGTATATATTAACAGAACATTTAATTGACATGAGAGCCTTTCATTGCCCTCCCACATTGCATAGGCAATTTTGGTTTGCGTTGTGCCTCTGAGTGACTGTCCCGATTATCCGCTCTCATATAAACATAATGCAAACATATTGCTGTGGAGCACACCGGTGAATACAAGAAAACACTCGTAATGGTATTCTTTCAAAATTCTATATATAATACAGATTCTCTCTACATTTAACTTACTCGCAAAGAATACATAGGATAAAACACTAAGGTCACTAATATCGTTGTTGACCACTAACTGACCGTAAGCTGAGCAGTTGACCGCTCCCTGCGCCGTCCACGACATCCCGTCTTCGCAGGTGAGTGACCAGTGGATGTTGCGGTCAGCCGTACAGCCCATCCTGGCCGTCGACTGACCGGTCACCTCCACCCAGTGGTCAGCATCGTCGGTCAGTTCCGGGCAGCCCAACGCTGAAACAGATTAGCTACTTGTTTTCAACCAAACAGTGAATACAGTAGAACCTCTTTGTTAGGACCGCCTTTGGGACCAGAGTTAGGTGGTCTCAATAGAGAGGTGGTCTCTATACAGAGGCTCATTTTGGTAGCTTTATGAAGATTTGGGTTCGTGCAAAGTGGTCTTTTTTATAGAAGTGGTCTCAATAGAGAAGTGGTCTTAACTGGAGGTTCCAGTGTACATAGACATAAACATAGACATACATATCCAGTGGTGGGGCACAGGGGTCCCACCCCAACAGTTGTTTACTCTAAAAATGTCACTATGTTTTTTAACAAGCGTTTACGAGTACTGAACCCGTGAAATCCAGTGCTCGATCCACGCTCTGGTTCCGAAAACCTGAATCATTCAGTGTAAAAGTGATAATCTTTTCTAATAGCAAATCATCGCATTTCAGCTCTTTAAACAGTTTTCTTGAATAAGCCTCATGCCTCGACCTGCCTTGCAGTGCTCACATTCACAGTCAAACCCACTATAGCTATCTTTTCTTAATGTATTCAAATTTAATCTGCAATGTGCATATCTTTCTTTAGAAGTACGATTCGTAATATGCTTTCTATACAAATGTTGCAGGATCCACTTAATATCATCCGTATGTTGTTGTGTAAAATGATTTTGGTGTATTTTTGTGATAGCTTTGTAGCTATCACACAAAATCCAGTAACTGAATTTGGATTTTAAAGTACCCGATGAAAGCATCTAAACTTATTTATAGCTTTATCCCAAACATTGGCATATCATTTACTAAAAATATTGTGACACTTAAAACATTGAACTAAAATTTACGTCAAAATTGTCACACATTTTACATTTAACAAAGGATATTTGAGAATACCATGACCGTTGTCAAGTTTAGGAATGCTTTTCTAAAAACCAGCATTAATTATTTGAGCATAACGTTCTCAAATCTTAGCATTGATTTGAAGTATGTGAACAGACAAAAATGTTATTTGCTATAAAAAAGAATTTGAGGACATAGTGGTGCCCCAGTGGCAAACAGTTTAATAAAAACCACTGCCACACAATGCTACCTGTTAGCTTATTGATTTAACAGTGACATAATGCTGCCACCTGCTAAACATTGCATAAGTAGTAAAATTGATACAAAATTTGTAAAACACTTAAAACATGTGTGTTTATATTATTTTTCCCATTATTATAAATATTATCACAAAGTTTTTGATGATTCACAAAACTGGACCAAACTTTTTTTACTAGAAACACATGGTTATGGATAACACTTGATGGACGCTCTTTGTTAGTAATTTAAATAATTATATCTCAAAAAAGCCTGAAGCATATCATTATTTTGCTATTTTTGATAGTATAGGTCAAATCTTAGGGAAAATTAGTTTCGCAATGAACAAGAAAGTTTTTTTAGAAATTGCAGATTGAACGCGACAGTAATGTTATTTTTCTATTTAAAGAAGTTAAATCTTCACAAAAATATTGAAAAATATTTTTACAAAGCATTTGACCAAGAAAAATCTAGCCTGAAGATTTCCTAATGATTGACTATTTGGATATTATAAATTATTATCTTCAGTGAGATAGATGATCAAACAAAACGTTTTTTTTACAAGGTTTCCTCATCAACCTTTAAATAATCCAGCGGAGAGCAGCAATGTTATTTTTTGACTATAACTATGGTTTACTCAAAATTTAAAATCGCCTTGCCGTTCAGCATAGTTGCAATACTTAATCCATCTATGTTTTCCAAGATTAAAAATCAGCCCTGTCATTGTCTTTCCCATTCAGTCCTTTTGATTCTATACAGATGTAAGATACAATAGGTTTAAAATTCTCCACTCTGTCGCACACAAATATGGTTTCTTTTTGTAGTACCATTCGTATTTGGAATATGCATCCTATACAAATATTAAATGCAGGATCCATTGAAACTAGCTTATACCTGTGTGGTCAAAGAGGCATACTGAGAATCACATTGAGTCACTCCAGTTACATAATTGTGTAAGTAGATCCCAACTAAATCATTGGTGAAATCCATTGACTTGGCATGTAAAATGAAAGTGACCATGTAAATGGAAACACAATGCCCTTCATGTCCCTAGAAAAAAGACATATTTGGTGAGTGTTTAAATATGGTTTTACAGCATTTTATTTTCAAGCACCCTTGTCCTGACGACACTTGCCCACGTCCTGACAGTACCACCACCCATCCTGAATGCACCCTGACCGCATCCCCATACGCACAACATCCAAGATCAAGCCAAGCGGTCATTTATTGAAACACATTTTTTTTTTAATAGTAAACATGCCTTCAAAGGAGATACTTAATCATCATGGACATACGTTGGACGTAAGACATGACATCAGAGCTAGTAGTGAGTATCCAATACGTCATTGAAGCAAAGGTTTATAGCCTTGTGGATGTGGCGTAGTTGGTATGGCACTGGCTTTGTTGGCTAATCGCTTTGCGGCCAGTCGACCCAGACGGGGTTTGATCCCCACGCAGGCCAGGTCAAAGACTGTATAAGTCAACTTGGTTCTGAATGTACTAAAAATACCATGCATGTTAAACCTCAACTATAACCTTACTAAATCGCAAATTAAATGCTAACTGGGAACATATGGGAAGTGCACTCCCGTCAGTGGACCATGGTGTGTCCTTCTGCTCGCGTATGATTCTAATGATTCCACGTGTTCAAAGTACCCAATGCCCTGTATTTGTAAGTGAACAAAAACCTGGGTAACCATAGGTCATTGGGAAATAAAGATTAAGATACTGATTTTGGACGGGGAAAAACAACTTTATATACACTGGAACCTGTTCATGTGGACACCTCTGTACAGTGACCACCTGTTTTATGCAGACACTTTTTACTTCTCCCTTTTCAATTTCCTGTAATATGTATCTTATATAAAGTGAACCTGCGACAAACTGTCAAAACCTCTCTTATGTGAACAACCTGTTTGAGATGGACACAGTTTACGTCTCCCGAAGATGTCCATATTAGACAGGTTCTCCACTGTACTTCATGCTACACTATCCCAACATTTCACCAGACATTGTCCTATGAGCTCAGCCATCTAATTTTGTGTATTTCCTGGTATAGTTCCACCAACCGTGAGTGGGGATCGATGGTACAGTGGTTAGCACGCAGGACTGCGAAACGGGAGTTGCTTGCGTTGTGAGTTCGCGGCCCGACCACGGCAGACTCAGTGTCGCCAAAACCGTTACGTCGTACGTCTGCCACTGCATTGTCGATCTCCACACAGCGTGTCACCACTGTCTAATGTAATACTAGACTGTGGCGACACCAAGCCTGAGGTTCGGAAGCCTCGTTAAGAAAAGCTTCCCGCGCCTTTAATCAGTAGGTGCATGTTACGGTACCTGTACCAAGATTTATATTAATAGCAATGGAGAGTGTTGACGGGCATGCACAACATATCACCACTTAAATCACCCAGTGTGCAGGTATTTGTTCCATGTACCAATTACATAGGTTCAGGAGACAAGACATTCATCGAGAACGATGAGTCAATCCATCATCATCATCCACCAACCGAGTGCCACCAAGTTCTAGCATTGCATAGATTATTAGCAACAAATCTCCACCTCAAATGACGGAGCCAAACGACTTTCTTACTTATGCTGTCTCGCTGGCAATTGTTTCAAATGTTTAGTGGCGACGAGAACAGATTCTAGGCATGCAAAATACTACTACTCGCTGTCTGCTCACGTACTACGAATAGATGCTAAGATTTGAGAACGTTATGTTCAAATAATTAATGCTTGTTTTTAGAAAAGTATTCATAAACTTGACAGCAGTCATGGTATTCTTAATTATCGCTATTTTACATGTAACACATGTGACAATAATGATTTGAATTTTAGTTAAATGTTTTAAGTGTAATAATATTTATAGTGAATGAAATGCCAATGTTTGGAATAAAGCTATAAATAGATTAAGATTCTTTTCGACGTGATCCATAGCTAACTAGTAAGTTGACTTCAACTTTAAGTAGTTTTTGAGTGATAGCTTTGCTATCATAATTAAAATAAATAAAAAAATTTAAAAAAAAAAAATAAAGAAGCTGTCCACCGGAGAGCACCTCACTTTGTGATAACTGACAATAACTATGGACCAAACTCAAACTTGACAGATAGCATTACTACAAAACTCAAATGGTTGTTGTAGCAGCATAGTCTACATGCCATAGTATGCCATAGAAGAGCAATGTATAATCTGTCTATGTTTTATAAGATTAAAAATAGCCTTGTCAATATTTCCTTCCCATCACATGTACAGCGGTCATACTGATTTTTTTTTTTTTTTTAATATTTGTAGCGTGGGAATTCTCAACATAGTATAATGTAGACCATAAGCCATTTGGCGATCTCCAATACTAATCATCATTTTCCCACACCACAAATATTTTTTTTACATTAATGATATATTTTCTTTACCCGTTTAATTCATATAATCACAAATTTAAATATACAACCATACAGCTATCATACAGATCTGATGTATTAAGATACAATAGGGTTAAAATTCTCCACTCTGTCGCATACAAATATGGTTTCTTTTGTAGTACCATTCGTATATGGAATATGCTTCCTATACAAATATTAACTGCATGAGCCATTGCAAGTTTTAAAGCTAAGTCATTAATATGGATGACCCGGGCCCTTTACATTGGGAAAAAGTATGTAATACCTGGACCCTTGTGTAGTATTCATTAAAAATGTTGTTGTTGTTTTTGTTGTTTTGTTCTTCATTCTTGTTGTTTTTCTAATTCCTTGCAATTGTTTTTTTTATTATTGCACTTGTTTATTATTAATTCATATACATGGTATGCCACAAATGCACAAGCTCGGGCGATATTAGCCAAATTTAGGCATTGAATCTATGCATATTGACCTCAAACCCATGACATATTTCTTCAATATGATACACTTGTTCTAAGTTGGCACTCACCGGTGTAATGTGTATGCTGACGGTGGGTGCCTCATGTATTCAGTCAACATGCATGAGTATCAAGTGAATACATTGAAGAAATATACCATGTTTATTAGTGGTATATCTGGTAAATTCACTGTAAATTCACTGCCCTCAAATGAGGGCCGTGAATTTACCAGGTATACCACTACTAAACATGGTATATTTCTTCAATAGTGTACCCTTGTTCATGTAACCCGGTGGGTTCATGCCATATTTCATTCTTTCATGTTCATCGTATTATAGTTCTGCTACTATATTTATATTTGTTTATCATTTTGATTTGACACAATGGTAGCCTCTTTCTGCCAATGTGACACTTTCAGTTCAAGTTAAATAAACTATTTATATGGTGCACAGCACTGTGTCTCATTTCGTTCTATCACAATGTCTTTGTTGCTGTTTTAATTTCAAATGCTTTCTAAACATATAATAACATTATTTTTTGTAATTTTGCACTTTATTTTACTAATTTATTTTCGATTCTCAAGAATCATTTTCAATCATAAACTAAAAACCAAATGACATAGTAATCTACAGGTAATAAAAAGTACATTCAACAATACACTATTATAGGGATTACATGTAATATGTGGTTTTAATAAGGGTTAGGAATATTGTAATCCCTATAATAGTCTATTGTTGAACGTACTTTATTACCTGTAGATTATTACTATGTCATTTGGTTTTTAGTTTATGATTGAAAAGGATTCTTGAGAATCGAAAATATTTCAAATTAGTAAAATAAAGTGCAAAATTACAAAAATAATGTTATTATATGTTTAGAAAGCATTTGAAATTAAAAACAGCAACAAAGACATTGTGATAGAACGAAATGTGACTTTTAGTTCAGTACTTCATCTTGTTTATACTCTTCCTTTTTATGCAATAGTTCTATATTTTCATTTAACAAGACTTACATGACTATAGGCCTTGAACTTTCGCAAATCATATATCTTTCATAATTGGACTTGTTTTTAATTCATATTGAGTTGTATATAAGATTAATAGTACAGTTGTAAAGAATCGAAATTGTATGAATGTGTTGAAATGGATTATCCAACATGAATACTTTTACTATCAATTAGTGGGACATCATTCATTCATTACAGACGTTTTACGTCAGGTTGCATAAGCATTACAGATGTCATGATAGATACAGCCATCTTTAATTCATGATTTGATACCTCAGTCCTACTTACTGAAAGCATCGCAAATAAAACTTTAATGATCCTCATTATCATCCTGTTATTGCGCTCTTGTGCCGTGTTGGTGGAGATTTATATCATGAAATGCAACTTGTAAACTAATAAAACATGATAAAATATTGTGTCCTTCTTATGAGGCAGTTCAAATGTTGGACTTCTCGAGAGCGGCTCTTGTAACTTTCCATACTTAAACAGGTACTTACACTTTGGATTCCACTAACAACACATAATTGCATGCTATTCGTGTGACAAAACCTTACTTGAAGGCAATGATTTGAAAAGTATTCACAGCTTCAAGTAGACAATACGTTTAAATCACATTGCATCGTGTTAGATTTGCACATTCTATGATACCCACAATGGAGGATATACAAAGTGACATGCTGAAAGCTATTGAAGGTGAACAGTGGGACAAACTACGTGGCATACTGGAACAAGAAGGTGATGTATTGGTGGAGGAGGAAGTTAATGGCATTCTACAGGCTGCATTTACCAACAATGCTCCTGATGATATCATCACACGCCTCTTGTCTCCCACCAACATCAACAAGCAAAATGAAGGAGACGACACAGCGCTCCACCTGGTTTTAAGACATGGAAGATGGCGCTGATGTCAATGCTCGTGGTAAAGATAAAGAAACCCCGCTGCATACAGCAATTTGGGAGTCTGCTCCCCTCGACATCATCATGAAGTTGATTTCCCATCACAATATCAATATGTTGGAACAACGTGGGAACACATGCTTAGGTTTGTCAATATGCAAACTCAACTGGGAACTGGTACCAATCCTCATATATCACGGAGCTAGTATCAAAATGTTTGGAGCAGAGAAACAAAGTTTTCTGTTAAGTCTGGCTATTGCAGGTGAGGCACCCCCAAGTGTTCTTTTGCAACTGGTATCTGATGAGAATATCAACGTGAAAGATGACACAGATGGAAACACGCCTCTGCATGGAGTATTGCTGAAGGCGCAGTGGGGGGCTGTCCTTGGTCTAATCCATGCGAGGGCAGATATAAACATCTGTAATAAAAAGAATGAAACACCTTTGCATGTAGCTGTAAGTAAGTATAGATACGATGATGACGAATTGAAAGACATCATGAAAGACATCATCCCGCAACTGATTTCTCCTGAAAACATCAACATGAAGGATTGTTATCATAAAACTGTAATTTCGCACGCTCTTCAAGAGCAAAAGTGGGAACTTGCATCGCTATTCATTCAAACGGGGGCGGATATTGCAGGCGATTTTTTAATCTGGCTTGCCATGACATATGGGGCCCCAAAAGATATCGTCACGCAACTGATCTATCCTCCTAATATCAATGATCCTAATTCTTTCGGTAAGCATCTCTATACGGCAGTGCTAAGAGAACGATGGGATCTGGTCCCAGTCTTTCTTCAACATGGTGCTGACATTAACTTGGGGGTCCTAAGAGACACCATATTACCTACGGCTGTACGTAATGGTGCCCCGGTAGAGACCATAACACAGCTGATTTCTCCACAAAACATCAATATGGGATATGCATCCGAAGTGTCCCCTCTCCACACAGCGATTACGTACAAGAAGTGGGAGTTGGTGCCGGTCCTCATTCAGCATGGGGCTGATCCTCTCCCGCTAGACCCCCTGCCAGAACCCCAGCCAACGCTGTCATTGACATCTCTCTGCATCGCGACCATCAGGAGTCGCATGCCGGTCAAATCTGATGAGGCGTTTGAAGGACTACGACTTCCCCAGGCACTACTTTCTGACCTTAAACTGAAACCGCTGGCTGATGAGATTGTTGCTGCTGCACAGGTGAAAAGGCTGTTTGGAACTGATTCTGGTGATGAAATTGAAATTCCAGATTTTTATTGATTTATATGGTGTTAACCATACATCAAACACTTGTTGGTTACTGAGATTACTAACGGTACATTCTGTTGCTTTGTACTTCATCTTCTAATTCAATAAGACCGAATGAAACATTTGATTCAATTTACTGGCCTTTGTAAAAGTGCGCACAATGCTTGAATATTTGTATATCCGAGGTGGAAAAAATACAAATTCATATTTGTCATCTATGTTTTTTGTCATTTGTTATTGCTCTTTGGTTGTGAAAGAAGAATGTTATTACAATTTTATGTTCATACGTGTTATAGCAAGCACGTTTACATTCATATGGATCAATGTTCGCCCGCCACATACCCGTGTAGTGTATGATGGGAGCCTCGTGGTTAATACTGTAATCCCCCATACACTAATATTGAAATTTGAACCGGATTAGCGACCAATATTGAGCCCAGCCTTGGATGCAGCCAACCGTGAAGAGCTTAGACTAGTATAGCATATGAATCAGTGTTCGCCCGCCACGTACCTGTGTAGTGTATGATGAAGACGGGAGCCTCGTGCCCGCCGCTGCCGCCGCCGCCGCCACCGCCGCTGCCCAGCACACGCACCTCCACGCGCTCGGTGTGTGACGTGTAGATGTGCGTGCGCCGCCGCCCCTTGCCGCCGCAGATGGTGGTGGACGTGCGAGTGGCCGCCGCCGGACCAGAGTCACGTACCGTGGCGTAAACCTGCACCATCATGGGAAGAGTATGTGTCAAAAACTATAAATACTATGACGGTCTGATGACAGTAAAATGACCGGGATAATTTAAACCCCTAATATCATAAATCCAAGAACATAATAATATGATGTCCTTTCTATAAAACAAATGTGCTTTGATTTCAGCCCATTGAAATTTAAAGGTGCAATGGTTACTCTATTGCCATTTTAGTTAAAATCATTTAGCTTTTTATTATATCAGTTCTGGGGAGAACCCTTCTAGGCCCCGTGCATAACGAAATATAATTATAATCCGTCTAAATTCAGCAACTGTCTCATTTAAACACTGCTGGCTATAGGGCGTTTCAAGTGCCCAACATATTTGGTTTGGGCAAATAATTTTATTGCAAACAGTACACAGTGTCAAAATTCGTGAAACTGTCTTCAGTAAGTCACGGAAACCCCCGTAGGTAGGTGGAAAACGGCAATTTACTATAGTTATACATTTTACATGTTAAATTCTCAATGCTCGCTTCTCGAGACTCACTTGCTCTTCAACTTTACACTTCGAATATGCCAACTGGCACGAGTGTGCCTCTATGATGACGAAAGCTTCTATTCATAACGTCTATGGAAAGACTATAAAGCAATAATACAATGACTAAACACAGTGTCAAAAACTGTCCTGATGTCCCCACCTTGCAGACGACGGGTGCGTTGTGGCTGAGCGCGGCCATGGAGGACGTTGTGTTGTAGTAGGAGAAGTCGTACAGCGTGAGGTTGATGCGTTGGCCACGCTCCACCTGTCAATCAACACAGTGAATGGTTGCACAATGTAAATATCAATGTCACAGTTTGTAGTCTATTATCCAGGAGTACTGCTCAGTCGACTCATTTACACCAGGTCATTGGCGTCTCTGGGAATTATTGTTCACCTTTCTCAACTCCTGGCTAGCATACAACACTGGCTGCATACAGCATTTGCTGCTGTATTGTACATTAGCATTCACTAGCATGACCTGTACCTATTTCACGTGTAGATACCACGGAGCAGTGTGCAGCCTGTTAGAGGTAGGTTTGCTCAACACCCACCAGCAGACCCGACCGGAATGGAACTCACTACCTTCTGGTCACGAGTCCAACTCCTTATCCATTCGGCCACGGAAGCACATGCTTAACGTGTTCTTCAACAAATTTTCATTTCAACTTCTGCAGACGTAACTATTCATATTTTTGCCGACGTGTATGGTGACAATTGAGTTAGTTTACCATGTCTGACCAGACCAATATAAAGCGCCGACCACCCCCCCCCCCTTCACCTGTATGGTCCATGGCGCGTCCGTGCTGCCGCAGCCCGTGGTGTCGGTGACGCGGCTGGCGAGGAAGCCGGCCGGCTGCCGCACCAGCACGCGGGACAGACCCGCCTCGCACGCAGCGCTCGGCACGATCACTGTGATACACGGGGATTAGACTCATGATTTGTTAACCAACATTTCTATTATGGTGATTTCAGTCTGTCAGAGCAATAAAAATGTCAAAATAGCCAAAATCCTTCATTCTAATCTTACCATCGCTGCAACACAGGAAATAGCGTGTGTTCAAATTCATGTTGTACATTTTTATTGCCAACTATAATATGCATAAAATATGAGTGAAAGCAATCAGACATTAATATATTTCAAGAGATATATTAAAATATGTAATCTTCATCGCCCTAAAATTATGTTTATGGAACCACATTATGGATATTTCTCAAGTGCAACGGGGATACACGGGGTAACGGCTTCCAACATCACGCTTTTATAGGTGGCTCTTATTCCCCATATCTCTTTTGTTTATTTTTCTACACATCCCACTTTGTTGTTTAAATCCCATATCCATGTCATTTTAGCAATGCTTATGTCAGTGTGGTGGTGGCCCAGCCCTTTGTTGACATTTAAACTAATCAAATTTGCAAAATTTAGCCCAGAAACGTTACTGTTGATTTGTACCTAACCAAAAAAACATTCATAACTAGTCGCAGCTTCCAATTCAAACGGGGATACTAAAGAACAAGTTAACACCTATTGTTTCTGGATAATTTATTGAAAACTAATGTCAAGCTTTCACCCACACTATGGGCTTCTTCCTGAAGAACCGCATAGTATGGATGAAAGCTTGATATTAGTTTTCAATAAATTATCCAGAGAAAATAAGCGTCAACTTGTTCTTTAGTATTTAAAACCTGGATAGATGAATCTACATCGTGACATTCAGCCATGGCTCTCTGCTGACCTTTCTGGCAGCGGTAGCTGGCCTCCAGGTACGACTTGAGGTCCTTGTGGCAGGGCCGGGCGCGCTGGAACGTCTTGTCGTCCACCTGCACCTGGCAGCTCGGCCGGCCCGAGCACAGCTGGTCCAGCACCGGCAGCACGTCCTCGGAACACCCCATGTAGCTGTAAGAGATTGTGGTGAACTGTTATTGTCCTCAAAGCATCCCATGTAGCTCTAATAGATTGTAGTGTTGGGGAGTAAAGACAAACACATTATATGTCCTTTCTAAACTTTATTTTAATACATTCTACCCAGCAGTAAACGGTTATAGTCTTCAGAGCATCCCATGTAACTGTAGTAGATTGTGGTGAAAGGTCATTGTCTTCAGGGCATCACATGTAGCTGTAATAGAGTGTAGTGAACTATTATAGTCTTCAAAGCGTCCCATGTAACTGAAATAGATTGTAATGAACGGCTATAGTCTTCAGATACTCCCATGTAGCTGTAAGTTATAGTTCTCAGTGAATAGTTATAGTCCTCGGAACACCTCATGTAGCTGCAATAGATTGTAGTGAATGGATAGACCTCGGAATACCCCATGTAGCTGTAACAGATCGTAGTGAACGATTATAGTTTTAAAAGCATTCGTTGAATCCATGTAACTACAACAGATTGTACTGGAGAGCTATATAGTTCTCATAGCAACCCGCAAACGGCAATTGTGCTATGACCAGTTATAGTGCCAATACATACATATTAATAGACAGGAAGGACACTGAGTATCCACAATACAGATTACAACATCAGTCTGAGAGATTTCAAAGTTTCGGCATGTGAAAAAAGCAACTTAGCAGGAAAATAGCGCGATTCAACATCGTGAATTAAAAACGGAAACCTAGGATCAACCAAGGCATGTTTCAAAAGATTTTGATCTCTTTTCTCATGAACATGACGTGGGATCCGAAGTAAACATGCACTCGTTGATGCAGTTTTTTATGCACCGTTCACGATGCGGATGTCTCTCCCCATTACCACTGCCCTCTACATCATGCGGCCCACTTCCGGCTGTGGGCTAGGGACTGACCGGCCACTGACCGCTACCGGGTGATGGACAGTGGTCGTTAGTGGCAGGAAGCCGCCGCCAGATACCACGTGTTTATAGCCTCCAATTAAGACCACAATAGAGATCACCTCTATAATAAGACCTATAAACAACGGTATATTTATTTTCCCCCCAAGTTTGCTTGACATCAATTCTACTTTCACTGTTACAGTAAGCAAGCTCCTACCAGTAGTGACATAGCTGAAGTCTTAGCTGCCATTTTGGCTATATCAGTGGGCTTGATGCCAAAAACGGAAACATGTATGTCTCATATGCAGATCAGCTTTTTGCAAAAAGGAGGGGCGCACTTAAGGGTGGGGGGTACAAAAGGATTTCATCAAAAACCCTACAAGAGGAGATGTATTTTGATGGGAAAAGGGGGGGGGCCCCTGGATATGCCTATGTGTCTTCGGCTATGTCAATATGGTGGTAAGAGCGATTGCTTGCTGTAACAGAGTCCCAATTGATATAATAGGCCTAAGACCTGTTCTTGCGCTGTTCCGTACAGTCTCCATCACAATGCTCAGTGCACTTTCTCTACGTCTGCCGTGCACTTAACATATGGCCACTGACCTAATTGCCGGTGTTTTGAAGAAGAAAAACTACATGAGGCAGATATATAAATGTGTTTTAGAAGGACTACATCCATCCCTGTGGCCGAGGTGACAAGTGCACGCTGTCCCGGCTGACAGCACATCTGTCTTGCCGTGCTCATGTGTATGTTATGCACGGAGATGCACCCGGTGATGGTGTGAGACCCTTGCTTATTGCTGTGATGCGTCATCCACCTATCACAGCCACCTATTGTTGGGTAATCAGAGTCTGCTGGATGCCATACGATTGGTCTAGGAGTTAAATAGGTGCAGTAGAACCTCTCTTTAAAGGGCCACCTTTGGGGACGGTGCTGGTTGGTCTCAGTACAGAGGTGATCTTTATAATAGGTTCATTTTGATCGCTTTATGAATATTTGGGAGCAATATTCCATTTACAGAGGTGGTCTCTATATAGATAGAGGTGGTTTTAATACGGGGTTCTACTGTAGTTTTGAAGTGTATTATGGCTAGCCACGGTTTGAGGCTGGTGGTAAAACCCCATTTACATATTAGCGATCGTGGGCGAATCCACGTGTAGTGTGTCGAGTCGTCACCATGGGCGCATTGGGGCGACATTGCACGTTGTAAAAATGCATGGTGCGACTACTTGCTGAGCTAAACGAAGCGTTACTTATAATTGCGAACGTTTTGCGAGTCCCAAACGCAGCATACCTACTTGTATCCAACTACAACCGAACTGTAAATTCGTCAACAATGTTTGAACATGTTCAAGATTTCCAAACGAAGTTGCCCGTTCGCCAGTGCACGTAAAGCTACGTAGGCAGAATTCACTCATTTTGCAAAGCAGGCTTTAACACCAAACATGATAAAAACATACCCCGCTTTTGAGATACATTGCCGTCAGAGCAAACAAAACACATTCTAAATGTCTGAATCCTTTGTCTCAGTGCTCCAAGGTCTGTAATATGTTTACTGAGTACCAAGAAAGTGGTCATTATTCAATGTTCGTGTACTGCTCAAAAACAACAAAGCCAGTCTTAAATTACTCTAAAAGCAAGTGAATTTGTTTTCATAGACGTGACTTTAACAAAAGCCCATTGTCAGCCACAAACCGCGGCTCTGGTGGTGAGGCTGGTGGGGGTTATAAGGGGACAAGAAATCCCACATCCCTCCATTTTTGGTCTATAATTTCACATATTCCTCTTTCTGGCCCTTTTCCTCACATTCCACAAATTTCAGCATTTTCCCCATTTCCCAGTTCATTCAAATCCAAACCCCTCTTCCGTTGCCTCCCACCTTTAAAAGTTTCTCCAAATCCCACTTCATTGATATCCCATATCCCTCTTCTTTCCCCCCCCTTCCTGTTTTCAGATTTTACCACTTCCCACTTCCTTCAAATCTCACATCCACTTTCTGTATCCATCTTCCCTTCCCTTTTTCATATCCCAATCCCCCTTCCTTGAAATCCCATGCCTCTCCTTTTATCCTTGTTCACCTTTTCCCCCCACATCCCACTTCTTTTACCTTTCCTCTTTCCCTTTCACCCTTTTCCCCATATTCCTTCTTCCACATCCACCGCTTTTCTATGCCCCACCCATTCCCTTTCTTTCTAACCCCCGCCCGCATTTTTGCCCGTGTAGTACCGGGTACGGCTGTCTGTTCCGGGTCTGAGTTATTAATCACTGTTTCCGGGGTCGTTTGTCATTTGAGGCTAATTCCCGGTGATTAATGCTTCGGTCTCATCTGCTGCACTGGCAGGCTGTTTAAACAAACATAATCTTATGATGCTTATTTATCTCCGAGCGGTTGTTAAAAGGTGCAGTGCAACTTCCGACCTGGGTCACTTTCATAAAGTTCATGAAGTGACTACAGTAGAACCTCTCCATTAGGACAACCTTTGGATCCAGTGTTAGATGGTGTCGATAGAGAGGTGGTCTCAAAACAGAGGTTTATTTTGCAGCTTTATGAAGGTTTGGGACCTTGAAAAGTGGTCTTTTTATAAAGATGGCCTCAATAGAGAGGTGGTCTTAATTGGAGGTTCTACTGTACCTCTTAAAATACGACCTTTTGTGTTTGACTCCAAGTCTTCAAAATTTAGCCTTTGAAAACCTCCATAATAGAGAAAATGAATGAATTCAGCTCTTCTTCTACTTGAAAAGATCCCTGGGAAAGTTTGGCCAGAGAAATATATTGTTTTGGATTTTTCGGATGTTGTTTTCATAAGGTCTCTATAGAGATTAAAAGGCTTTTGAAATAAAATAAAAATGAAAATAAAAAATCTATATTGATTTGTTAACATAAACCCAGTGGTAAAAATAAAAAGCGTGTAAGAAAGACATTTCTGACAAAATAATTAATCTAGAAGTAAAATCACTTTCAAATTTTAAACGGGTACCTATCATCAACATTGTATTAACATCATCCACATGTACTGGAACTCCACTGTATATAATGAATAATACATATGTAGATACTTAATTAATTCCTCTATGAACCAGACAGTCTTTATGAGTGTATATTATATCGTGGACTGGATATCCAGGGTTTTCGAAAGAAAGCTGGCCACACTTAAGAGATTTTATGGGTTTCATAATTGCGGTCTATGGCAGACATGCCAAGAACCCTATGAAAATAAAGTATTTTGGTAGGAAAGGAAAAGGAGGACTAGCGCACCCCCACCCCGCCCCTGGATCTGCCTAGGTAGTGTATTATGTTCCTGTACATTACACTAATGAAACCAAAGCACCTGCCTGAAGAGCTTGGCATTAATCTTCATCTAAAACATTTTAACGCCTGGAGTCGGAGGTATGACAAGTCTAACAGCATTACGTACGCACCCTCACCTAGCAGCCAGCGGCAAGTCATAATGCAGCCCAGCGTGCTTCATTAATGCTGACTTATGGTGATGAATGTGGAATTCTGTGGGCTCCAGTAGATTAATTCACCGTGTGTGTGAAACCAACGTCTACGGGTTTTATTTAATGCATGCACGCTTCTGCTGCAATCTAAGGGCATAGGCATTCTCAATGCAGTACAGTATATTACATACTCATTACAGTATCGTATAGTACACTACACTATACAACAATAGAACCTTTCTATTAAGACCACTTGTGGGACCAACCTCAAGTGGTCTCAATGAAGAGGTGTTCGCAATGGCCTGGGAGTGCTAAAAATGGTTTTAATATAGACGTGCTCTCAATTGAAGGTTGTACTGTAGTTTGTTACATAATGATATGAAAATTCACGTAAATCACGGGGACTCGAGCTCAGCACATATGTACAGCATGCTCAAGTATAAGATTGTGTCTGACGTGTATATTTGGCGTGGACATGATCACGGGTTCGGATCTCCAACCAGACGGTAAGATGAACTAGGCCTTAACTTCAGACAGTGAATCTGACAATTGGCCCATTGTGAAACCCACAAAATTGTATTAAACACATAATTTGTATATCAGTCACATCCATATGAAGATGGATTCCATATCACGAATCTTGAAAACGCAAAATACATCTCTTACTGTTTAAATGCTCTACTTTTTACTTTCACATTATAAACCTTTGATGCTCGTCCCCCAAGGCCACCTTCTCTTTAATTAGCACCCCTCCACCCCCTCAGGCCGCCGACGGTCACCCCAACCTAGCATCCATCAAACTGTGAGGCACACACACATCCCGATTACTGTCCCACGCACGACAAATGCCAGCTTGAGGAGCTGCTGCCGGCTCCCTAATTATTGCTGGACGGCGGGCTACAGTACATACAGTAGAACCTCTTTATTAGGACCACGTTTGGGACAGGTGTTAGGTGGTCTTTACAGAGGTTCATTTTGGTAGTTTTATAAAGGTTTGGGATCCGTGAAAAGTGGTCTTATTATAGTGGTGGTCTCATTAGAGAGGTGGTCTTAAATGGAGGTTCTACTGTACGCTTAAAACATGACCAATTGTATGGGCGGTGTTGGTTTTGTTATAAAATGTATCTCATCAGATGTAGTCTTAATTGAAGGTTAGACTGTTATAGGTCTATATATGAAGTATGTGCTTCCCAATGCTTATGAAAACAGTTCCAACCTTCTGTCTCTCAAAGATCTCTCATTGCAAAAGATGTTTGAGAGACACTACCAGCAGACCTACATATGCATGTACTTAAAGCAGAAACAGTCCTGCCTAGTACCTCGTTACAGAGGTTGCCTCTTTCAGAGACAGTCTTATTTTGAGGTTGCCTTAAATGGTATCATTATAATTGTAAATGTAAATGTCAGTGTTTATAGTCTACTATCCAGGAGTACTGCTCAGTCGACACTTTTACATCAGGCCATTGGCGTCTTTGGCACTCACGCTTCACCTTTCTCAACTCCCTGGGGAGCATACAACATTGGCTGCATACAGCACATCGCTACAGTAGCGCACACGTGCTAATTACTCACATTAGCATTCACTCGCCTCACTTGTACCTATTCAACGTGCAGATACCACGGAGCAGTATGCAACCTTATTAGGGGTGAGTTTGTTCTGCACCCACCGCCAGACCCGACCGGAAATCGATCCTTTGTCAGCGGCAGCCTTATTTGAATGTTGCATTGTACAGAAATCTATCATTAAAGCATTGTTCTACTGTACCACGATATACTGCAAAGGGTTGATAGAGATACACTCCCAGTAGACCTATATGTGTACAATGTACATGTACTTAAAACAGAAACAGACAACGAGATCTTGGTAAATGGTCTCCTTATAGAGATTGCCTCATTTGAATGTTGCCCTGTAGATCTACAAGACGTTTGCGGCCGGCGGTCTGTCCACGTCCCCCTGAGTCATGGCGGTGTCTGCCGGGGCTTGTCCGCGTCTGTCTCGCCAACAGCGACAAATGGTCGCTTGTTTCCCCGTGTTGTCTGGAGGGGGAGGTTTATTGCTTTTCTTGCAGACTACATGCAAACGTTCAAGTAAAATAAGAGAGAGCAGTTGTCTTCATTTGTATATGAATGGTGTTTAGTGAGTTGAAATAACATGCATAGTTCATGCAGAATCAAGTACACTTATTCAGTTTTTGACTTGGCCTGGACGTGGTTCGAACCCCGGACATATGGGTCGACTGTGAATAGGAGCGTGATGTTGTCATTAAAATGCAATGTCATTTTTTGTATTGCAAGCATATATCGCTATTTCATTACAGTATTAACCATCCTTGTCGATTCGGGCTTATTACTTGTTGAAAATACCATGAACATTGACTTTAAAGACTGTGTGAATGGGAAAGGCGTGAAACCCACGATAAGTCATGACTGTCTACTAAGATTTGAAGGATAGAGCATGGATACAAAGTCATATTCTAATTCTTCCCAGCTACAGGGCCTAAATATAGATGGAGCTGGACAGAATGCTGAACATCAACCGTGGTCAAAAGAAAGCAATTCTTCATGGTCACATTTTCTTGTCACAGAGAAGTTTCAAATTAGAATGTAACATCATCACTTCTTCTTTATGTCACGCCATAAATGTAAATGTGTGGTTTTACAGACGCAATTCACAGTTTGCCATGCTCTAGCGACTTTACATCTGCACCAGGTCATTGGCATTCTTGTCACACTATATCTTCCTCAACTCCCTGGGGAGCATACAGCTACCATAGAGCAGACATGGTTATCAATAACATTAGCGTTCACTTGCCTGACCTGCACCTACTAATATTTAGAGTGTAGGCACCACGGAGCAGCTTGCAACGTATAAGAGTAAGTTTGCTCAACACCTATCACCAGACACGACCGGGATTCGAACCAACGACCTTCTGATCACGAGTCCAACTCCCTATCCACTCGGCGACGGAAGCAGGCCCATAAATCATTTGCGACTATCCAGGACTGCTTGACTTGGGGCTCAAGATAGTCCTTCAAACATTCCAGTCACCGGAGACGCCATCCAAAGTGTCGAGCACTGAGTAATCAAGCCTTACCCCGCCCGTGTAACTGCCAGGGTGCTGATCGCTAACACAGCGGCTTATGAGTAGCTGGGGTGTCCACTGTCACCAGCGGTGTGACATGGCAAATACGGTGGAACCTTCTTATGAAGGCCACTGCTCGGGCTGGATATAGTAAGTGGTTTCAATAGAGGATGTGGATGCTCACAGTGGTCTCGATGTTATTGTATATAGCAATAGAAATACTTCACACAAAACACCTGTTGTTGAGTTCGGATTCCATTAACTAAGAACTTCGTTGCAGCAATTATTTATGTATAAGATAAAACTCTCTCCTATGGACACTCAAAATCTCTTTTGCTCATTCTAAGAAAAATGCATTTCATAAAAACGGCAGTTTTTGTGCAAGTATTTGTCATTTGTCAACACCAGAAAAACTATATCATCGGATATAAACTCCTTAGGTCTGGACAGTCATAGAGCGCATTATGTTTGAAATCTTAAATAAAACATCATGCATAATTTTAATACAATAATCGCACAGAATTCATAAATTGTAAAATTCATTCATTATTTTGGCATATAGATGAGTATATACAAATTATTATCTATAGATTGAGTATATTAAGTATAATAAATTAAGTGGATTTATTGAATATACACAGATTTCACATGGTTATTGTATACCAATATAAATACTGCCTGCCCACATACTATCTGTAGAGGTCCGATTCCATTAATATGAACTTCTTGAGAGCTGTAACGTCGTAACTACAAAATAAACCCCTCATCAATGGACACTCTAGACCTCTTTTGTCGGGGACTGTAAAAGTGGCATTATTATGGAGATGATGTCTTTGTAGAGTTGGTCTAATTGGAGAATTTACTGTACTAGGTTGGGAACTGTCACTGAAGCCTTCACAAACAGAATAACATGGGCAGGCATTGAGTGGTTTTTCATAAGATACCAATTGCTACCCACATGACCAGTCCCTCCACGTTCTGAAGTTATCATATGCTAATGCTAACCCTTTCGAATTTGAGTCAACCGAAAGATCAACATAACACTAACATATACGTAGTTGGTTTTCATGCTAGGTCATCCCTATCCCGCGTGTCTAGTTTACATCCTTATACGTCTATTGTAAAAACACAAATAAAATGTAAATGTGGTTATTTATAGTCGCAATTCACTTTTATCGTGCTCAAGCGATTTTACATATTTACACCAGGTCATTAGCATCCTTGTCACACTATATCCTTCTCAACTCCCTGTGGAGCATGCAGCACATCGCTACTGTAGCACAGACGTGCTAATCGCTTGCATTAGCGTTCACTTGCCTGACCTGTAGCTATTTAACGTGTGGGTACCACGGAGCAGTGTGCAACCTGTTAGAGGTAGGTTTGCTCAACACCCACCATCACTAACGTATTCTTAGCTAAATTGATATCATCTATCCACTCCAATTTTACACTCCCATACTCCACTAAATCCAGGGAACTGGGGGTTACATACTGAAGTCAACCCCCTCAAACTTTAAACTGTTCTCTCTCAACAAAAGTGAGCTTCTGTGGCCAAGTGGTTAGGGAGTTGGACTCGTGATCAGGTCATGGATTTGATTTCCGGTCGGGTCTGGTGGTGGGTGTTGAGCAAACTCATCCCTCAAGCAGTTGCACACTGCTCCGTGGCACCTACACGTTAACTACGTACAGGTCATTGAGTTGAAAGAGTGAGTGAGTGATTGTGTCGGTGATTAGCATTGTGCGCTGAATGCGCTGCCTATGCAAGCATATGAGAAATGATCAATTGGTGATCAATAAGTGGGCCAATGACCTGGTGCAAATTGTAAAGTCGTGAGAGCAATAACTTGGATCACGACTATAAACCACCACATTTACATTTATCTGTGAATTTGGGAAGACAAGTCCGAGGGGTCCTTAGCCATTGAGTTAGTGCTGGTGGGGCTAACAAGCCGGTCCCCCTCGCCTCTGATCTCCGCGTCCCTACATCACGTGGGGCTTGTTAGGCGGACAGCCCACGTGTCCGTATTGTCTCCAATTACTGTAACTGTGCCCACTGTGTTCTCTTATTATTGAGATGCAAGCAAAGATGTATGGTGAACGGTAGCCTTTGTCAAGGTCCAAGAATATCATTTGAGGGGACTATTGAAGTTTGTGATCATTGCACTCAGAAACCGCCACCAGTCGAACTTTCTCAGATTAGGCTTTAGAAAGGGTGGGTGAATGTTGATGTTTACTGCTCAAAGGCAGATCCAATGGATGCAGGGGGCGTAGGGAGCTTTTTTTTCACAACAATAAAAAATCATTTTCATGTGGGTTTTGGCATTTCTGCGAGCCTTGTGGCATATACGAAACCTATGAAATCCTGTGAACACCCCTCCATCCTTTTCTGAAAACCTGGATCTGCCAGAGCTGCTTCACAAAGTTACCTGAGCAAAGCATGCATAATATTCTTACAAATCTACATGCATATCTCATCTCTTTGAATTCTAACCCTATAAAAATGACCTCTAAAGTAACAATAATAAAATACAGCACAGCAATAGTCCACACATTCTGGGGTCCAGTTTACAGAAGTTGTAGCTTTATTGCATGTCATATACACTGTACTGTGTTGCCCTGGCATCATGGGTATCTGTGTGTATGGTCTATGTGTGGTGTAAACCGGATATAACTTGAATATTTGATGCCGGAAGTTGCAACAGCTGCTCTTCAAGGAGAACAAATCCACTGCAGAGTGAATTTCTGATTTAATAAAACAGGCATCACAGATTCCTACTGCAGCTATATGGTGTAAAAGGAGATGAAAATTACTCCTCTCGGGGTTATGTTCCCCATCGGGAGTTCTCTGAAAGGCGATTTGGAAGCAGTAAATGCACATCCAAGGTTGTCTTAGTAGAGAGTTGTTAAAAGCATGGAATTTCATGGCGGTCTCTCTATGAAGGTTTTAAGTCCAGGGCAAATGTTCTTACTATAGAGATGGTAAATGTAAATGAAAATGTGTTGGTTTATAGTCGTAATCCAAGTTTTGCTCTCACACCAGGTCATTGGCCCATTTATTGATCTTCAATTGATCATTTCTCATATGCTTGCATCGGCAGCACATTCGGCGCACAATGCTAATCACCTACATAATCACTCATTCTATCATTCCGTGCAAAAATCACCGCCAATAACCCACGCTGATTGGTCAATCAGCGTGCTCAATTTTGCGATGGAAAACACGCTCCAGAGCACGCGGAGACCACTACTACGGCGCTAGTCTAAACTCGTCACATTATCAATACAGCCGCTGATGTCGCAAGGCATGGAGCAGAGAGCAAAAGTTTGACTAGCGCCGTAGCTAAACACTCACCACAAAAAAAAATGGACCCAAATGGGAATCGAACCCATGACCCTCTGATACACTCACTCTTTCAACCCAATGACCTAATTAACGTGTAGGTGCCAAGCAGTGTCCCTCTGTCCTGGGGAATCGAACCCATGACCCTCTGATCACGAGACCAACTCCCTGTCCACTCGGCCACGGAAGCCCATGGTCTTGGTAGAGAGTTGGTCGTATTTGGAGGTTCCAATGTAACTACAAATAATGACAATTTCCCAGCCATTTGCGTCAAGTAGCTTTAGGTAGATATGCGTGGCATAAGTTCTATGTCTAAGAGTTAAATATGATTGAAATGTTCAATATGAGGTTTTATTACTCTCCAAAAGATAGCATTTATGTGAAATAAAACAATTTCACGTAATTGTGTGTGTACTGATCCCAAATTGAGCCCTCTCCTGCCTCTGCCAGCGGGAGCCGGTGTCCCCGAGTGCTTGCGTCTGACTGATGGAGACAGATCGCCTTATAAATGTCCACCCCCGAGGGCCACGGCAGAGCCGCATCATACTATACGCTGTTTTGTCTGTGTTCACACGATACTACATTTCAGTCCATACTTTACTGGTTTGTAAAATATATTTCTACATTTATGTCATTTCCAGTACAGTAGCACTCCCAATTAAGACCACCTCTCTATTGAGAACACCTATCCAATAAAACCACCTTTCAAGACGTAAACCTTCATAAAGCTACCAAATCGAACCTCTGCATCGATCCTCTAGTAAGCCTACCTACTACTAGTCCCAAAGGTAGTCCTAATAGAGAGGTTCTGCTGTATTTTGGAGAAAAAAGGCCTTTTTATGATTTTTAGATAGGCCTACCCAATAGGTCTGCAGATAGTGGATATCATTTTCAAGATGAAGTTAATGCGATTATAGTAAGCAGAGTGAAGAAAGATTATGTAGGCCTATTATGGAAAATGTAACTACTCAGATTGCGAAACCGCCGTCTCGTCTTTTCTTATAGGGGAGGAAGAGAGCAGTCTTCTATGGCCTCGTGTGAAAAAAAAATGACTACATTCGAAACAGAACGTTATAATTACTGCTTGAAGGTTGGTAGAACGTCAAGCGTTCGCTGTGCGTATTATTAGACTCTATATAGATTTTTTTTGTGCATGCTATATCCCGCTAAATGTATGCATTAAGTATTATGTAGGTCTACTGCATTCGCACCTGTTTGACGTACATGTGCATTCACCGAGTACAAACAAACGCCCCTCTTCATCACACGCTTATTTTTGACTTTTTTCATTAGGCTATAGCTGTGGCTATATAATTACAGTAGCGCCTCTCTAATAAGACCACCTTACACACCTTCTGATCTCGATATAGACGCCCTCTTAATTGTTTAGGGTCTACAGTATTCCGTAGTCATAACGTACTCACCCAAAGTCTTCTGAGAGGCAGTGTCCCACGCGCATGCGCCCGTAGCGCGCTGAGGTCATTATGATGGCCTCCCCGGCCTCACATTTGGGTGCGAACATCTCTGTGTTACAGTACTCAACCGGCTCTGAAATGAAACACAGTAGTGTTAGATACTGAAGTAAAATGAAGTAACATCTGATACTGAATTCCATCATGCACATATTTCATAACTTGTAAGATTCATTCATTGTTTCGGCATTTGAATAAGTATATAGAAAATATATTTTATAAATCGACTAGATTGATTAATGTAATTTGTAGAAAATACACAGATTTCACATTGTTATAGTATATAGCAATATAGATAATGCACACAAAAGATCTGTTATTGGGTTTGGATTCCATTAATTAAGAACTTCATTGCATCAATTATTTATGTATAAGATTGAACTCTCTATTTTCTATGGACGCTCAAAATCTCTTTTCCTCATTCTAAGAAAAAAATGCATTTCATAAAAACAGCAGTTTTGTACAACAAGCATTTGTCACTTGTCATAGAGTGCATTATGTTTGAAATCTTAAATAAAACATCATGCTTAATTTTAATACAATACTCGCACAGAATTCATAAATTGTGAAAATTCATCCATTATTTGGGCATCTAGATAAGTGTATACAAAATATTATCTATAAATTGAGTATTTAAACATACAAATTTAAGTGAATTTATTGAATATACACAGATTTCACATGGTTATTGTATAGCATATAAATAGACCATAGACATATGTTATCTGTAGAGGTCCGATTCCATTAAAAAGAACACTTCGGTGACCCACACACGGATCTATAAAATAAACCCCTCTTCAATGGACACTCTAGACCTCTTTTGCTCAATCTCCAAATACATTTCATTAAAAAAAAAAGAAATTCGGCACTACAGTTATGGCTATCACAAATATATGCTCCTCATTGGACGCTTAAGACCTCTTTTATTCACTCGACTATACATTATGTGTGAAAGAAGTGGCTCGGTTGTGACGCATGTTCAATAATCAGATACAGGTAGCATCATGCACATGCCACAACTTCCTATAAGGAAAGATTCGAGGATCAAGGTTGGTGATAGAGAATGTGACAGAAATAGTGATGATGATGGATTGACACATCGCTGTCTGATGAATGTCTCGTCTCCTGCACCTATGTGTCTGATGTTTGTGTCTGCGATGACTGATCAGGCCAATGCATGAAGCGCAGGTCTGATGACAGTCTCCACAGAAAAAATGGTGAGCCTCCAACTTGTGGAACACTTGAAGCAGCAGCATGGCGGAGCCTTCGTCTTTCAATCAATCTTGCAGTTCTTTCTTCCTCGAACCGTCTGCATTCTGCAACACTCACTGCATCTACTACGCCAGAGTGTGCAGTCCATTGCAGTGGTCTCAAAGGTTTGAGGGGCGATGTAGCTGTTTAGGGTTGCATCTTTTCCGCTGTCCTCCTCGTGATCTTTTTCCTGATGACAGCTCGCCGAACATAAGGGCCTTCGGAATTCTTTATGGGCCCATGCGCACTACATGTCCAGCCCATCGTAATTGAGCATGCTTAACCATGGCTTCAACACTGGATATACCACAGAGATCTAACACATCAGTATTTGCCATTCTGCCTGCCAAGATACCTTGCCTATTGTTCTAAGGCAACGTTGATGGAATTGCTCTAGATGTTTGATGTGACGTCGGTATTGAGTCCATGTCTCACAGCCATAAAGGAATGTACTCAAAACCACGGCTCTGTACACCTGGATTTTCGTACTGAGTCGTATGCCATGATCTGACCATAGCCTGTGCTGTAACCGACCATACGATGAACTGGCCTTGGTAATGCGTGCTGTGATTTCATCATCAATCTTGGAATTCTGTGCAAGGATACCTCCAAGATAGCATAATTGATCTATACATTTTAGCTCCTCTCCATTTATCTTGATGGGTTCTGTGCTTGGAGGTTGCCCTGGTTTTGGCTGTTGTAGAACTTCCGTCTTCTTGATGCTGATGATCAGGCCCGTTCCTGCGAGAGGCTCTTGAAAATTGGTCCACGATGTGCTGGGCATCCTCAAATGAATGTGCAACTAGGGCACAATCATCGGCATACTGAACATGAAAACAAGATGCTGAGCAAACAAATATGTAGACAAAAGTTAATCTTATTTTAGGCATGCCATTGTAGGTGTAAGTCACATCCACTGAGAACAATTCGATGATTTTACAATCAAATGTATTAAAAAGCCACAGTTGTATCATGACTGTTCCCAATAGCTTTGTGTTAAAACGTGGCGTATCAATACTTTAAAGATGTGTCATTCTTGTAAACTTTACTTAGTCCCCGAATATTTGATACTGTGACATTATATATTATTTCCTTGATGTGTTGAAAAACAAAAGGTTTGAAGATTGATTAATGTAATTTGTTAGAAATATTTCACACTGTTATTTTGTATAGTAAATACTTCACACAAAATACATCTGTTATTGAGTTAGGGTTGCATTAACTAAGAACTTCATTGCATCAATTATCTATGTATAACATAAAACCCTCTTGTGTCTTCTATGGATGCTCAAAACCTCTTTTGCCCGTTGAACCATTCTAAGAAAAAAATACATTTCATAAAAACGGCAGATGAGGGGTTTTTGTATACCAAATATGCGCCAGAAATATCTATATCATCTGGACAGTGCATGAAGGCGTTATGTTTGAAATCTTAAATATACAATCATCTTAACTTTTCATACAATACTCGCACAGAATTCATACATTGTAGAATTCGTTCACATTATTTGGGCATCTAGATAAGTATATGCAGTATATTATCTATAAATTGAGTATATTAACTATCATAATTTAAGTGGATTTATTGAATACACACAGATTTCACGTGGTTATTGTATAGCAATATAAATACTAATACACATATGCTATCTGTGAGGTCCGATTCCATTATCGAAGAACTTCATTGCCTTACTCATCTCCATACACTTTACCTCTTCAATGGACACTCTTTGTTCTCTTTTGTTCAATCTCAAATACATTTCATAAAAACGACAGATCTTTGGGGATTTTCTACACTAATTTTAAAATATTAACAGCAGAAGAACTCCCTAAATTCTCTGATTTAAACTCTTTTGCCTGGACAGTGCATGAGTGCCACATGTTTGAAATCTTAAAGAAACAATCATGCTTAATTTTATTCACTCTACTATACATTATGTAAATACAATGTTAACATCTTAGCTAGATAACTTCCACAGCAGTTCATCCCTGTCAGTCACTATTCCTATTCCCTTCACATAAGATACTCATATAAAAATACATTTGTGTTAATACTTTAAAGGTAAAATTTAGAGGTGTTAGATAATGAAATATGTTACAACAAACTATTAAATATTATTAAATGCTGTTGTAAACCATTGTAGGTGTCTATCAGTACATCCACTAGTTAAAATTGGAGCATGACAGAAAAAAATATTGTAAACAGATACAGTATAGGACACGTGAAACCGCTATACGGATTTTTTTATGAAAGGTTGGTGATAGAGAATGCAACAGAATTATAGCATGAACATTGGCAAGGGATTGATCAACGGGACATTTTGAATGGGCTAATTTGAATGTTATCAACGATCGTAGGAGATTAGCTCAATTGGTTAAAGCGCCTGCCTGCCTGACACATAATGACTGGTATGTTAGCAGGAGACCATGAGTTTGAGTCCACGGCCTTCCAAATCTTCACAGTTTTAAAGTTCTTTGAAAATTTCAAATCTTGTAAAGATCAACATCTTTTAGATAGATTCTTCAGCAGGTCATTTGTCCTGTGGACCACTGTTCACAGATTAGATACTCATGTAAATACATTGCTTTTTAAATATATTTTATAAATCGACTAAAGCAAATGTGACAGTTTTCAACACGTTTAGAGTGTGTGTGAAATCACGGTTTTATTTGGAAAACTATTAAAGAATGAATAGTTTACATGTGAACACCCTGTATAGATTGATATATTCAAGCATATTTACTTAAAACATCAAACTATTTTAAAAGATATCCACTACTGTTCTCAACTAAAACCGGTGACATTTTCCGACCACTATACATGAACACTTGAACACAAAGAAGCTGAGCAAACAAATATGTAGACAAAAAGTTAATCTTATTTAGGCATGCCATTGTAGGTGTAGTCTACATCCACTAAGAGCAAGTTTTTTTTTAATTTTGTGCAATCAAATGGATTAAAAAGCCACAGTTGTGTTACGACTGTACCCAGACAAGCGTTTGTGTTAAATGTGGCGTGTCTGCAAACGCACGATATTAGTCAATAGTTTATAGATGCGTCATTCTTGTAAACTTTATTTAGTCCCCGAATCTTTGATACTGTGACATTATATAGTATTTTCTTGATATGTTGATAAAACAAAAACATTTCATAAAAACGGCAGATGGGGTTTTTTGTATACCAAATATTCGCCAGAAATATCTATATCATCAGGACAGTGCATGAGTGCTTATGTTTGAAATCTTAAATATACAATCATGCTTACTTTTCATACAATACTCGCACAGAATTCATACATTGTAAGATTCATTCAATTATTTGGGCATCTAGATACGTATATGCAGAAGATTATCTATAAATTGAGTATATTAACTATCATAATTTAAGTGGGTTTATTGAATATGCACAGATTTCACGTGGTTATTGTATAGCAATATAAATAGGGCATAAACATATGCTATCTGTGAGGTCCGATTCCATTATCGAAGAACTTCATTGCCTTACTCATCTCCATAAAAAATACCTCTTCAATGGACACTCTAGACCTCTTTTGTTCAATCTCCAAATACATTTCATAAAAACGACAGATCTTTGGGGATTTTTCTACACCAATTTTTAAAATGTTAACAGCAGAAGAACTCTAAATTCTCTGATTTAAACTCTTTATGCCTGGACAGTGCATGAGTGCCACATGTTTGAAATCTTAAAGAAACAATCATGCTTAATTTTATTCACTCTACTATACATTATGTAAATACAATGTTAACATCTTAGCTAGATAACTTCCACAGCAGTTCATCGGTGGCCCTGTCGGTCACTATTCCTATTCCCTTCACATATTAGATACTCATGTAAAATACATTTGTGTTATATACTTTAAAGTAAAATGTAGAGGTGTTAGATAATGAAGTAGGTGACAGTATTGTTAAATACTGTTAAATATTGTTAAATACTGAAGTAAACCACAGCTACTGAATGAATATGACAGGACTACACAAGCATATATGCAGGCCTAAACTCATTCAAGAACAGTAAAAGATGGTGGGCATGACACACGCCTGCAAACCCAAAGGATTGAAAAGACCCGCTCATGCGTGCATTTGGGGCTATGTATGGGGTTTCTTTGAAATATCGACCTAAAACCATATAGATTTTATTACAACGTACGAACGACATGTTCTTTTAAAGTGACCCCATTTTAGGCCTTCCGCATTAAACCTCGTGTAATACAGGCCATTTCAAACGCATATTAAGTATTGCATATATGCGCATTATGAAACAAATATTGAAACATTCTATAGAAATCTGCAGAAACACATACGAGGCCCATACGATGTCTGCTTGCTACGTTGCAACCAAGCATGCACTGTACCAAATCTTCCATTCAAGGGGTAGGCACCACAGATTCTGCCTCATATGGATCTCATACAAAATTAGAATATATGACACACGCCGCCTCCACATTTTGGCACTACTCACGGAGACACATTACGGTAAAACCCCAAATGAAGACTGCCTCTATATTGAGACCACCTCTGTAATAAGACCACTTTTCACTCTCCCAAACCTTCATAAAGCTACCAATACAAACCTCTGTATAGAGACCAGCTCTCTATTGAGACCACCTCCGTAATAGCCACCTAACACTGGGGCCAAAAGATGGTTCTCAATAGACAGGTTCTCATAAGTGATCACTTTTACCTGCCCCGACCGGTGTCCTCAATAGCGACCTTTACGCAATGGGAGAATGCAATGTGACCCCTGGTTCTGTAAGTCACGCTATTTGGCACAGTGGTAAAGGCCGTCACTTGGCGCTCCTCCATAACACCGCACCGCGGTATGTTACGCTGTCATCATTAGTGTACAATTGGTGGTCTATGTCCATTACAATCAAAGCTAAACTGTTTCAACCGACTATTTGGGCTTTTTTAAAATTCAGAACTGCATGTTTGGGGTATGTTCATATGAGCTGGTTTAGATATAAAAGATCCGTTTCTTGAATGCTTGTGGTACGGAACGGTATAAGACTTGCCGGGAATTGGGAATTGTAAAAAAATATCCACACGAAAACATACATAGCATACAATGTATATTAATAAAGGCCAAAATGGTACACTTCACACTATTGTATTGTATTCTATTGTATTGTATCAGTTTAATTCGCATAAAATGCATACAAAATATCACAGTACAAATATCAAAATAGTTAAAAAGTATCAAACATTAATCCACAACTGGCAGCTAACGTTGCCATCCTTATCAGTTAAATTCTTGGCATGGCTCGTACCATTACCATCACATCTGCAACCACATTGCTTCCATTCAGAACTAGCCTAATAAATAATGTAGCATCTCTAAAAAAAAGTCAACAGTTAGGTGCCTGACTGCACCATGGCCTACATTACTGATTCTAGTGAAGAGTCGCCATCCATTAAAACTTACACTGTGCACTGGTCGCCAACATGCCTTGGTGGATGGTTGTGTTTTGTTTGGGAATATTTCATATGGTAAGTGATCATACTTTTATATATACTACTCTACATTCATTGGTCTCATAATACAGTTTCAAGTATCTGAAACGTTATCTCATACTTTGCTCAATTGTAAATTAATTTGACAGATATTGAAACTATTATTGAATTTACATTCATTTTTCTAGTTGTATTTGTATGCAAGATTATGGTAATAGTAAGGAAGATACTAGTTATATAAAAACAGCAGCATTATATAGCAGAAACTTTCCATTAAGACTACCCAGGCTATTAGCCTCAAGTACATGTACGTGTAGTCTCAGTAGGGAAGCTGTCTTAATTGGATGTTCTACTATACATGTTAGCACGAAAATAGATATACCTCCAGTTAAAACCACCTCTCCATTTAAACCACCTCAATAATAAGACAACGTTTCACGGTTCCAGACCTTCACACAGCTACCAAAAATGAGCCTCTGTTTAGAGACCACCTCCCTTAAGAGACCGCCTCAGATTCGGTCTCAAAGGTGGTCCCAATAGGGAGGTTCTGTTGCATACAGTATAAAGTCTCTACTAGGACCACCTTTGGGCCCAGTGTAATGTGGTCTCTATACATCTGTTAATTTTGGTTTCTATCATGAAGGATTAATTGTGATTGTGAAAAGTGGTCTTATTATAGAAGATGTCTCATTACAGGGGTGGTCTTAATAGGAGGTTTTACTGTATGCCTAACAAAATACCATTGCTACATTGTACATGCTCCAGTCGTGCAGTGACGATGGTGACGACGCTGACCGTTTCCGTCTGCCCCCGGACGCCACCCGCCGTCTGCCCCCAGCTGCCGTGTGCCCGCCGACCCCACCGCCACCCAGACTGACCCTCGCACGCTTCATGCACGTGTTCGGGGAGATGTTCCGGTCACCCAGCGGTCAGTATGCAGATGCAGGGGCGCAACTAGCGGATGGGCCCCGAATTAAACATTTTTCAGCGTAATTTGTATTTTGGGATGCGGTAGAACTTTTTTATTAGAACCGTGAGAAGTAGTCTTATTAATGAGAGGGTCTCAATAGAGAGATGGTCGTAATTATAGGTTTTACTGTACTTTGTTTTGGCAAGTAAAAAGTATCGCCCAATGATGGAGTGATGCCCAGAACTGCTGTTTATGCTAATGATTTCGCGTAGTAGCGGTCATATTCATTTGAATTATTGAATTCCTGGTGGTAATAGTTTGGTATTGTATTCTCTCATCATCTCTATCTTCTTTTTACACAAAGCCAAACTTTCAATGGATTATATTGGTTGCTTAGAACAATATATGAAAGTGCATTCACAAATGTACATCTATTGGCTCAGATTGACAAGCTTCTTCAAAAACATAACAGTGAATTATTTGAAACTTTTTTTCCATTTTAGGCCTGCGGAGGAGAAAACGCGATGCCAGCAAATGCTGTGTGAGGTAATGGATTTTAATACATAGCTAGCTTGGTCTGAAATGCAATGATAAAGTGCTTTATAGCACTGCTAGGATAATAATACGTAACATGGCTGTAATATTCTATACTGC
Organism: Streblospio benedicti; assembly: GCA_019095985.1. Lineage (NCBI taxonomy): Eukaryota > Metazoa > Annelida > Polychaeta > Spionida > Spionidae > Streblospio > Streblospio benedicti. The sequence continues at coordinate 4,342,902 of CM032659.1, read as the reverse complement.
AAACGGCTATCTTACGTGTAGTTCACATGTCGTCAGTGACCCACTATAACACCACAAATCAAATTTTCAATTTGGTTTCAAGTAACCATCCCTGTACCTCAGCCAAAGACTATAGCCCAATTATCTGCTTTTGTCTCAAACATTTAAGCCACTGTGCAGTCCCATCTCACAATTTATTAGGTACACGCGAGTGACATTAGAGAACCTTGTCCAATTAGTGAAGTGTCCCTGGCAGTGAACACTTTTAGCGCCAATAGACAGTAGAACCTCCAATTAAGAACACCCTCTATAGAAACCACCTCTATGATAAGATAACTTTCCACTGCCCAAAACCGTTATAAAGCTACTAAAATAAATCTCTCTATAGAGACCACCTCTCTATTGAAACAACCTAACACTGGTCCCAAAGCTGGTCCTAATAGAAGCCCTACTGTATATATTAAAGGTAAGGGAGAAAGTCCACATCACCCCTATTGTGGGGGAATGCTAGCTAGCATTGAGGTGTCCATATGTGGTGAGGTTTTATTGTATTTACACTGTTACCCTCTCGGCAGCATAAGGAGACCCGTCCCCAATATGGACGTCATCCAGGACAATGGTGACGTGTGGCTCCCCGTGCGCTTTATCTACAACGGGACCATGCAGTTCCAGTGGAAGTACCAGCTCTCATGCCCCAGGTCAGTTCATGGATTCATCTGGGGCAGATACAAACGGGTACCAGGGGGCTATGGTCCGCCTGCAGGATCCATTGAAATTTTCCCCAAAAAATACTTCATTTTCATGTGTTTTGTTACATTTCCGCCATTGATCGTGGGTACAAAACCCATGAAATCACATAAGTGCCCCCCCCCCATTTCCAAAACCCTGGATCTGCCAGGGGAAGTTTCCAACTCCCCTGGCCCCGGATTCGTTCTCGTAGCACTTTGACTTTTAGTTCAGCCACAAGCTCATGTTGAGAATGGACTATGATTAAATACATATACGTATAACTGAACTTTTCAACAAAGACACGCCATTTTATGTTACAACCTGTAACATCCATCCTAAATGTAATTCTTAATCATGATTTTATTTCTGTTATTTTCTTTTGTACTGCCACTTCTTACCCAACATAAACGAACTAAAATTAATAAATTCAAATACAAATAGATAACAATTTTCAAGAACTACAGTCCTTTTCAATGATAGATAAAATCTTATTCAGCTTTGTCTAGAGCCAATGTAATGAGATAATGTTTGTGAGCTAGTAACGGACAGCACTATTCGATTCAACACCCTATTAAGCAACGTTTAGTTGAGATAAACACGTCTTTTGTGAGCTTCATTCTGAATTACGCACCTACAAAGCAGTCCAATCAGTAAATTGCCACTTAAAGAATTGCCCTCCCAATAAAATTAGCTCTTAGTAATGAGAGGACTTTCCCTTTTTTACAGTTAAAACAAGTTGGCAAATAAAAGGAAGAATCACAGAATTTAAATGTAGCAGGTTTATATAATATAGACCTTTTATAGGGGGTATGAGGAAGTGGGAAGGGGGAAAGACAAAAAATAAAAAATAGGGATGTGTGGGGAAAAGGCATAAAAACGAGGGGTATGGGATTTCATGGAAGTTGGATGTGGGAAAAACGCCAAAAAATGTGGGATATGGGGGAAAAGACCAAAAAAGATTAGGGATGTGGGATTTCTTGACACCTTACAACCCCCCCCCCCCCCACACACACACACAAACCCTCTCCATAGTTACATTGATACTACACAAATGCGCATTTCAGTATCTCTGCGTGTGGTCAGTACTCGTGCAGCCGGACACTGGAGGAGGTTGCCGTGGTCACTGTCCGCAGTGATGCACCAATGGTCAGCAACGGGCTGCTGACCACTGTCCCTTGTGGTCAGTCTGGAGATGCGAGCGGCTGTCTTGCCATCACTCTCGACGACATACAGGTCAAAACTGTGCCAATGGATATGTACTGCAGATGTGTCTACTGACTAGTGTTGGCCTTTATGCTTTCGAGTGCATTATGTTTAAAATTTTAATAAACAATTAGGCTTAATTTTAATTCAATACTCACACAATTCATAACTTGTAAAATTATTCATGTAAAATTATTTATTGTTTGAGCCACTGAATAAGTATTTATAGATATATTCTATAAATTGACAAGAATAATGTAAGTGGATTTTTTGAAAATACAAATTTCCCATTATTATTGTGTAGCAATATAAATACTGGACACATCATCTCTATAACTGAGGTCCGATTCCATTAATATGAACTCCACTGGAGCAAACGCTGAAGTCAAGTGAATAAAACCATGTTCAATGGACGCTCAAGACCTCTTTTCTTCAATCTCAAAATACATTTTATAAGTGCAACAGACCTTAGATTTATTTTCGGATACCAATTTTTAAAACATTAACAACAGAAAAAAAATCTAGATAATCTGATTTTAATACCTTGTCCCTGGTGCTTAATGTGCTTAATGATTGAAATTTTTAATACACAATTGTGATTTATGAATATTTCAAAATATATTACTAAATTTGGGTGACTCAGTGTTTAAAGATACAAAAATGAAGGAAATCTTAGAAATAGTGATAGTCGATTAGTGATTAATTGATAGTCATTTTATACAGGGTGATAGGCCTGCTTATTATTCAAAAATTGTTCTTCGCGTGATATTTCAATGTATAATATCCAGAATAGGTTTCTCCTTAACTAGTTAAATAGCATACGGTAAGCTCAATTAATATTGTCTATAAAAAGAAATAAGAAGGATGGTTATTCCACATTTTTGAAGCATCAACCAAACACACCATCAGCTTAGAAATAAAAACGGTGATCAAAATATTTTTCGGATAAAATACATTAGGGACAGAGATAACAGCCAATGGATATTGTCTAAAGGTGAAAATTCAGTGTTGGTGACACTGATTTTATACAGCAATATATACATCTCCTAAATAACAGTTTGTCCAGGAACATGAATAATGAATGAGACACAGGCAGCGATTGTTGATTTAGGCTGCATGGTGTCATTAGCGTATTGCTGTGCTGTTCATTGTGCGTACGCTACCATGGAAACTGACAATCCACACAATTGTGCCAAATGCATGACTCTGTCATTGTAGTGTCAGGTATGCATTTATATCAATCTGGTGGCTTGGTAATGTTACATTGTCACAGGGGTGAGGTGGTTGGGGTAACTCCAGATGGAGGCATAGTCCGCCGATTCAAATGGTTTTTGTCTGTTGATTGTTTAAATATTCGTTATTAGAATTCAACATTTAATTTTAAAAGGTATGTGTCAATAATAGGTGTGTATAATTAGGCAGTTTACTCCTAACTGAGTGTTGTTATGTAAAACAACAACAAAGATAGGGAGTTACCCACAAAATGATGACAAAATTAAAACCTGCTTTATGAACTCATTTAAGAGTTTGATATGTGTTCAATATGTGCAATCCAATTACACATGTAAAGTGTTGATACATACCTATCAAACCATAAATCTTAGTTCCACAAATTCAAATTATCAACAGAAAAACATTTGAATCGACGGACTATTCTTCCAATTTGTTGGGTAACTCAAATGTTTACACTGCGTCCGAGTTTGCAATAAGCCTTCGATTGAATCTTAAATCATTACAGTTCATTTGTAGATCTACGTCTAACTCCCACTAATCACTACTAAAACTTTCTGTATAGATCTCAAATCCATGAATAGGCCTAGACTCCTATGTTTAAAGCTTACATAGAGATACTATACATAGAGATACTATGTCACAGAGTCACAATATCCCACTGTGTAACACAAAAGCTTTACTCGTGAAAATCTTCTAAACTTGTATAAATGTGTTATGAACTGTAGAATCTTCAATTGAGACAACTTTTACGAAGAGAATACCTCTTTAAACACACCATTTGTCACGGCCCAAAAACTTCATAAACTGACCATCATGGATCCCCTAACAATTCCACCTCTCCATCGAGACCACTTGTATCTAGTCTACAGAGTAGACTCCATAGAGTGTAGTTCTATTGTAGGACATCCACTAGAGCTGGCGGAATGATAATTATGCTCAAGGGCGTAGCTAAATGTGTGCGTGTCTTCTCAAAATGGTGTCTCCATCATATATCACCAACCACGTCACAATTACAGAACATAAAAGTCGCCTGGTGTTAGCTGCTCACATGATGCCAGTTTTGATCATGTGACTGGCTTACTTGTGATCATGTGACTGGCGTACTTAATGTGGGTTTTAATGAGATTTCCGCATCAGCGAGTGTCCAATTGCAAAACACAGCTTTCCTTTGATTACTTCTCCATCTACGGACTAATTGGGTCCGTGGCGGTCGAAGTGCACTTGGCTGCGGCAGACGGCGGCGGTGACACTTGGATTAGACTAATAAACTTTGATAGATTCTTATAGATTAAGGTTTTCTGGGAAGGGGGTGGGGGACTCACCCAAAGGACTGAATATTTTTATGCAAAAGTGAGGGGGCGTGCAACTGGCGCCTCCACCAACTGGATCTGCCTATGCATAAGCACACATATTGACCTGTTATTATTACAGTAAACTCTATATTTCTTTATATCTACGTCTGCTATCACTTTTCAAAATTTTGTTTTATTATTATTTAGAATTTTGTTTTATTGATCTTTAATCAAATGTTCACCATTTTTTCACATCCTAATTAGGAAATACACATAATTATAAATCGCTCTAAATAGGCCACTGATGAACTGGTCTTAAGTGGTCTTTTACGGAAGTTCGAATTGTTCTGCATGTGAAGATTTGCCTTACAGTGGAGATGTAGTGTAGTACTATAATACATTGCTATGCTTTAAAACTACATGTAAACCCCAACAAACGTGACACGTGAATACAGCTTACTACTACTAGCTCATCGTCATATCTCACGGCTATATTCACATTTAATATCATGAACATGGACTTGTAAAGGCAGTGTGAATCATAAAGCCGTGCAAGACACGATGCTATATCAAAACATTATTCAATACACATCAATTACATCAATTGAATATCATTGAGATAGGTTTTGAGAAGGGGGGCCCACTTAGGGGTTTCATGTTTACCACTTATTGAGAATCAACTGGACATATATCAAAACAAATACCCCACAATGCATCAACCCTCACATCTATATCAACACGCACCCTCCCTCCCACTGCCCCAGACTCCTGTCCCATGCTATGGCTGGCTGTAATTGCAGTCTGCACGCCTAATTCAGTGTAATGCTCTGTAATGGCGCCCCACTTACGGCTAATGCCGGCTGCTGCCACTGGATATCAACATCACAACACCCGTGGAACCAGACACTCTTTCAACAGACGTTGTATTTATAATAGTCTTGATCATTAAAAGCAGCAACACGCATGTCACTGGTGGGTGTAGTTTAAGTGCATAGCCTCACTATGTCTTGGTCATTAAAAGCAGCAACACGCACGTCACTGGTGGGTGGGTGTATTTCAAGTGCACAGCTGAAGTCTGAAGAGCAACTTGTGATAAATGTGACGGATTCACAGCTCTAACAGACATCACATAGCTCTATTACATAGTTAGTCATAGATAGTCATGATAGTGCAGATTCATCTATCTCTGGTATATGTATACATATATACATGTACATATTAAGTTTATTACTTTTAAACCAACGGATATATACTAAAAAAGGGTAATGGTGTGGTTTAGTGTGGAGATAAGACTCAGCTTCCACGAGTGGTGTGTAGGTATGCTCAGTGAGCGTCAACAGAACTAAGACACCACAAGTGCATAGCTAGTGTTATTTCCACACTGAAAACAGACCATTGCCTTTTTAAGTTTAACAGAATTATTTAACTTGATCGTGTTAATCGTTCACAAAGTAGGGAGATAACCTGTTCTTAATCAATCAGAATCGAGAATGAACGGCAAACTGGGTAGAAAATAATATATAGTCGGGCATCAGATCAATACTTTATCATGCAAATTCATGATATTGGCTTCAGCACTTAATACGTCCTTGTGAATGGCTATCACCATGAAGCTCACTTAAACCCCATGGGCAAGTCAACTGCACTAATGCACATTTAAGCGGTCGGTGTTTGAGCTATAACCGTATGTATGTATGTGTGTGATATAATGTTATGTTGCATTCGTGTCTAAATTGAGTGAGTCGGTGATGGCTGAAACGTGACTTGGTTTGCTCGGGCTGGTGCTATGTTTGGCTTAGTGCAAACACTTGGTTGTACATGCAGCTACTTGGGAATCTACAACATATTACCATTTGTAGATGCTTGAGTCAGAAAACCAGCTTTTTATATAGGGGGTATCACATTTTTATTGAGAGTTGACACTTGCAAATATTGGGTGTACGTAGGTTCGTGTGCGTAGTTAGATCCCTCTAGTTACAGGTGAAGGACATTTTCAAAATACATATCTTTTTGTGTCAAGAGCCCATTGTTTAATATAACAAATGAATGAGCAGACATATTTCTGCCATAAAGCATGCAAACAGTATTCAAACCAACAGATGACATATCGTCGGCAATCTTTGTTACACTATACATATATCCAGTGTTACTGCAACTTGTCAAAGGAATAATAGGCCATAAATATATGAGTAGCCAGTATAAAGTGTATTCCAGCAACAAGCATTGTGCGTCATTTTGCCTTATTTTCAGTGCTCCACTCTAAGCCACCGATCGACGCCTCTGATTCCATTACGCGGGGAAATTCCATTTAAAGTGCATAAAATGCGACTAACTGAATTTCCGCGGCGTGGGCAATTATTCAAATGAGGAAGAAGCAATTACTGCAGGATGTGTGGGGAATGTAGAACAAAAAACATGCCGGGAATCGGATACCAGCCAGAGTAGCAATTAAACCTGGGATGGGGTGGATTCCATAGCTAGTAGAGTGACATGTGAGCACGTGGTCTTTCAGTCGTTAGTTTTATATATTAACTGATTGCAATCAATTTGCAATTCATCTGCATTGTGTTTCTAAATGGGGATATACAGAGGTTGTTTGAGGGGAAATGCTTGGTTGGTACGGGAGCTAAAACCAGCATTTAAAAGGTGGTTCGTCCTAGACATGATTTCACCATGATAATTTCTAATGTCATTTTGTAGGCTTTGCAATTTACAATTGGACCAAAAATAGCAGATTTTTTTTTCACCCTAAGGCTATTAACTACGTACTGCAAATTCAACAACATACCTCAGCCCTTCCAAGAACCCTAACAACCTCTGTCACAATGCCTCCTCTCTAGAAACAACCATGGTTTAACCGAGGACAAGGGCGATGCCTCTAATAAATCAGCCACAGTTAACAGGCGACCGGCCGTCTCCAGTTAAGTGCGGGGTCTAAATCTCGGCGACAGCAGCGGCAGCCGCCTATGTAAGCGGATACGGACGAGGGGACGGATATGGATGTCCCCGGGCCTCGCCCCGCCCCCTCCCCGGGAGTGACACGTGCGCGGTGCGGGCGTTCGTTTCTCACGCCGTGTAACTGTAGCCGTTGATGGCTATGGTTACTAATGCGCTGTGTCAATTTGCCTGTGGCTATTAGAATGTAAGAGTTATGTTCACTAGGATAATGGCTGATGATGATGGCTTGATAGGTTTTTGGCACGGAGGAGCTGCATTGTTTTAAATGCAAAGAGGTGGAGGAACTTCAACAGCTCCGCACATTATTGGGGTCTTCAGCATGAATGTGTGTGCGTGCGTGCGTGTGTGCGCGTGCGAGCGTGCGTGCGCGTGTGCGTGTAAGGGGAGTGGGGTGGAAGCTTTGACAACTCATAACCTATTGCGGCATTCAGCGTGAATGCACACTAAAATATTGGCCAGTTTTTATTGTTAGTAAACTTTGCTATTGGCTTCTCACGATGGCTAGAAGTTTAGTCATCTCAAATAAACAAATCGCGTCTATCTCCACATCTTAACAGTATATTCTAGTCACCCTCAAACCAGCAACAGACCTCCACCCTCGTGTCTAACAGAACCGTATCACCCATGTCTAACCCACTGCTTTCAATGCTATGGCCTATAAATTTTGCGAGTGCTCACACAATGGCTTTTCAAGTGGCCCATTGTGTTGCCACTCTGCCGTAAGGCGGCGCTGCCTCATTATTCCGCGGTTAAGATCCATGGCAACGTAAGACGCCCCGGGGACTGGGTCGCCTAACTCGCTATGCAGAACACGTGTGCATTATGATGCATGGTCATAAAGTAGTGCTGCTGGAGGGGTGCATCTTACTCACTGTCGTTATCAAATGCGTACCCCTGGGATGCTGCAGCTGTGAAGGGTCAGCTAAGATTGTGGGGAAGTGTTTAACAAAGTAGAGTAGGTGCACTTTTTTCACGAGTACAGGATTTTGCTGGTGGTTGGCGAGTGTGGTGTGAAGTGACATGGATGTGTTCGGGTTCGGGAGTCGTTTTTAGTAGATATTTGATAGAGCATAAATATGGTTTACACCACAGTTAGGGGGAATCTTTGTTTTGATAGAGAGGTGGGGTAGCGTGTGGATCCAGGTTAAAATTGATTAAATTGGTGTACGGAAGAAATATCTGGTGGACTGGGCATGCCTCCCAACCACAACTTGATGTTTTTGTTTAAATGTTCATTCAAAATATGAAATTTAAGTGCGACTGATATTTTTAAGCATCAATCATATCTATGCGGCTACAAGTCACAGTGGACCTTCTTAGATATTCTTTCACTAATCCCAATTCTAACGTTAAGTGAAAACCAATTATGCGTCTTTCACTCAGGCTCAGTTGTGTGGAAGTTTGTGGGCAGCATTATTGGCTACATCTCGTGGTCATTAGAGCTAGGGTTGTTCACACAACTTCGATGGAATGCGAAGATTTTGCAGGAAGAAATCAGTTATGGCAGATTGCTTTACAGCTACCTATATAGAAAATACAGAACATTATTACCAAACCGTTGTCGATCACTGACAAATTACGTAATTAGGGGTGTATCACTTTGTCCCGTGGAAAAAAGTCAGCCAACCAACCAACCAACCAACCAACCAACCAGCCAGCCAGCCAGCCAGCCAATCAGCCAGCCAATCAACCAACAATCAAACGAGCTAGCAAGCAAGCCAGTCAGCAAGTCAGCCGCAAACAGGCACTCAGCCAGTCAACCAGCCACCCATCCAACCATCAAACAAACAAACATCAACGCTAAAACTGGCCACTCTTGCATTATCACTGACAGTGTGGATCACCTTTTGTCATAAGCACCGCCCCAGCATCTATTCTCACCACCATAATGAACCAATACATCAAGTATTATTAATAACAGCCCCCAAGAAAAGCTGTTATCTTAATCAAAAGCTCCACTAATACTGCAAGACTAGCCAATTTGCACTGCTTTTAGCAGCAAATGTCGATTCTCTAGGCGTTGATAATATTTTGTGCTATCCATAGCTTGTTATCTTAATTAAAACCTGTCGCAATGGATTATCAAGAATTTGAAATAACTTATGACTATCCTAATCAAGATTTGATAGAATTGAGGAAATATGTACTTGATTGGGTTATAATTGCTCCAATATGATACGAGTGTATTTTCTTTCTATAAAAGACATTACTGTAAAACTTCTGCTTGATTTAATTTGGGAATTTCGTGGGTAGGTGCAAAAACACAAACTTAAATAGACAGCAAACATTAATAACCTATGTAAAGTAGGTCCAGGATGGAACAAAATCGCAAAATTAAATAGCCACAAAATAATTTACATGTGAAAACCACAACTTTCAATAGCCACGAAATAGTCTAGTTTTACAGTACATGTATATCTTGTCCAAGTTCATTCCATATATCTACTAAAGTATTTTTTATGAAGACTGTTGAGCCAATACACTCAATTATATTAACTATATATTTCCTTCAAATGCACCCACCTACTTAAAACACATATAAGTCTACTCAAACACATTCTCCCACGCATGCTGTACCCTCTCTGCACCCCTAAACTCTGCATCATCACACCCACAGACAAAAAGCCCCTGTGATCTTTAACACAGCAAGTTGAGTTTTAAATGGTGACTCTGTGAGCATGAGCCAGGTCCGTATATAACTTTGATGACCCGCGCGCGCCCATATGTTCACATTGATGTCACCGCTGCCGACCCTACATCAGCGTCCCCCGCTCACTGAAACCCGATAGCCGCCCGTAATGAACCTTTACACAGCGTGCGCCTTGTGACCACACATGAGCGAATGCTGTGTTTGTGTCTTTTTAGGCTTCATTAATACAGTATTTGAAAGAAATTCTGAAAATGTGTACACTAGGTACATGTAGTCAGGTATGGTGGCATATACTTTTTTGTGTGCCTATATATATCCTTGCGGTTTATCAACAATGTGATACACTTGAAAATAACATTGCTTAAGTTCAATTATTTCCGACATGTAATTAAATTCGAACCTGCGAGGGAGGGGGAGGGGTACTTCCATTATGTAAGTGTGCAGTTTTAATTGCAGGCTAGCCATCTATTATAATATTGAAACCTGAAACTAAATACTGTAAAACTAGAATATTTTGTGGCTATTAAATGTTTGCGATTTTCATCTATAAATTATTTTGTGACTATTCAATTTTGCGATTTTGGTCCCTTCTGATTAATGTTTAGTGACTATTTATATTTGCACCTACCCACGAAATTCGCAAATTAAATTGTGCGCAAACATTTCTAGTTTTACAGTAGTTGTATTGTGACCATATTTCAGAGATCGCTATTTGGGTGTGGTTGGGGATTTTTATGGGATTCATAGATCCTAATTCTCATATTTTTTGCCTTATTTCTCACGTCCTTATTTTTTCCCCACATCCTACTTCCTAGAAATCCAATATCCCTTTTTTTCGGCCCTTTACCCACATTTCACATCCTTGGAACTCCCTTGTTCTGTAGGACTGCAAATTTTCAGGTTGAAACCTGAAGGCCACCCTGCCCAAGCCCGGAAATTGTCATTGGTTGGTAGCAGCCTTACCTGACTACTGTTGACTTGGGATGGAAAGTGTTCATGCTCATGCACCTCATTGTAGCCTGAAGTTAATTTTTACGTGTCTATGAGGATCTATGAGCGAGTGAGGCAAACAACAAAATTCAAGACCAGAACAAAGAGCTGTTGAAAAAATATCTTTATTAGGCTGCTGTCAATCATTAAAACACAATTGGTAAACATGAAAAACATATACCAACTTACATATGAAAATCATTGCTTTAATATTCAACAATTATCCCATTTTACATCATTATCTCTCATTGAGAGGAAATCGAAATCCATTTGTGGATATTACTAAAAGTTCTGGTCGGATAAACATTGTTTCTTTCACCTAGACTAACAACCAATTAGTGTTATTGTGGTTGACGCTAGCAAAACGGCTAGACTGACTGCAGCAGAACGGGTGGCGCCAGACTTGGCTGCAGACTTTACACCACCAGGTGGTACCCCTTTCTCGTTTTCATTTCGCGGCTCCACAGAAAACGTCTTGGTTTTTGCAACTTTCTTTCGAGCAACATCATTATCGAACTGATACATCTCTTGAAATTGATCTTTTTCTGGTCGACCCTGGAATCGTGAGGGATCTTCTTGTACTCGACCCAGAGCACTCGGTCCTACTTCTCTCTGGTTCATCACTTCGTCTTTAACGTTTGCCAGTTCTTTCCATTTGATTGGGTTTCTGTTGCATTTATCTTCTGTACATGAACATTGATAGTGTTCGTTGGACAGGAATTTAAGCCGCCATGAAAAACCGAAACCTTCATCCATCATCACTTTGTTGATCAGACGGACAGAATTTTCATCGTAGAGACACCCGTCTTCGGTGTTGGCAGGGTCATTGCTATCCTTGTCGCTATCATGTTGGCAATGGCGTATGATTTTAATGAGATCATAATTAAAATTCACATCCAAACGAGCTGCATGGACCGTTGATTTCTGAACTTCTACAATACATCGTGAGCAAGATTCGTGCAAGAAGCTATCGGCGAGGTTCCCACTTTCACATTCTTCTGTAACGGGTAGCCTGCTTTTTCCATGGTGCTCATTCAAATATGCAGTTTTATACGGCTCAAAATGATATGTATAGTCTTGGTAAGTTAGATTTTTGGCAGGAATGAGCTTGTAAACTTTGCAAAAGTAACAGTTTAAGCCGAATGTGCTGACAACAAAGGATGCACCGAGAAAGACTGCGAGAGCTGCCTTGTTCATGTCCCTGTTTCACTGAGATGTTGTCTACATCTTCAATTGATACTCACGCTGGTTTGTTGTCTACATCTTCAATTGATAAGCACGCTGGTTTGCGTATTACAACATTGTTTATATTGACAGTACAGTAGCAGTACTACTGCAGCGAGTAAAGAGTACTATATTTTATCACGTTCCTCTAATTCGACAGAATTTCAAGGAAATGATTGATTGCGATTGACGTTCTGCTTCACAACGTTTGACGTGAATAGAACGTGTGTCATGGAACAAGGTCACCAATTTTGCACTAATCAGACCTTTATTTATTTATTAGTTCATGCCTTTTTAGAGACAAAATATACGGATAAGTATATATGTAACAATGCACGAATAGAAAAGATATTGATGGAATATCATGTTAAACCATGCAGACTTTAAAAGTCTTTAAAAACATACCGAATATCACTTCTTTATCACGGAGTGAAGTTTAGGTCTGGACAGTCATAGAGCGTATTATGTTTGAAATCTTAAATAAACAATCATTCTTAATTTTAATGCAATACTCGCACAGAATTCATAAATTGAAAAAAATTGAAAATTATTTGGGCATCTAAATAAGTATATACAAAATATTATCTATAAATTGAGTATATTAAGTATACTAATTTAAGTGGATTTTTGAATATACACAGATTTCACATGGTTATTCTATACCAATATAAATACTGCATACAGATATCTATCTCTGAGGTCCGATTCCATTAATGATGAACTTCATTGCACTTACGTTCTCACCTGTCAAAATAAAACCTTCTTCAATGGACGCTCAAGACCTCTTTTGTTCAATCTCCAAATACATTCCATAAAAACAACAGATCTTTGAGGATTTTTGTATACCAATTTGTAAAATATTAACATCAGAGAAACTACTACCAGAGTATAATTGTGATATTGCATTTATACAGCTTATATACTTCCAACTCTTCTATCATTATAAACAGGTGACGGTATACCTTAATATTAAAAGCTACACATACTTTGGAATACACACAGGTGACATTTTCAATGTAGGTAGACCAATAAATGGCCATAACATTGGGAAATTAATTAGATTGTTCTCTAGGGCATATTGCCATCAACTATGACGTCAGGCTACGGCAACCGGCTGGACGTGCGATAGTCCCGCCAGGACCCGGTGATCTTCACCCCACATTCAGCACCACGAGCCCGGGGATTAAGGCAGTTTAGCTGGGTAATTGGAGACTCCTCTATTAGGAGATGGCCCAGTGTGCTCTATATAGTTTGTGTACTGCTTTGTGTGCTGCACTTAGTGTGAAACTGTTCAAACATAGCACATTTTCTGTGAAGCAAAAACAGTTTGGGTGACACAAAACGAAGTTTGTGTTAAATGTAACACAGTTTATGTGAAATAAAACAATTTGTTTGTATTGCTTAGCTCGGTAGTGCACGTGTAAAGCAGTAGCACACGCAAAACTCACAACCTAAAGATGGCAATATGCAATTTTACAAAGTAGAAGTTAGCTAAGAATGACTATGGAATTGACGATTCACAAATTCACACCTCCTTCACAATGGTCATTGCGTATACATTCCATCATATATAACGTACACATCCCATCACATATACTTCAACCAAGCACAGATCTGATGATGAACCTGAATTGCCGGATGAAAGAGCGGATCAATCTAATGGATCTGGACTTCCCCATCATTCTGGATCCAACTAATGTAATGCATCTGGAGTCCTCATCATTCTGTGAGCATCAAGTGGATCTGGCAATCCGTCCTAATCCTGTTATGGCTGCTCTCTGGCGCTAAATGCAAACGTTGCTCCACCAGACTCGTTCATTAAGGCTGCGACTGTTCAACACTAAACTCACTCCTCTGCAGACTTTGGCCTTTGCTGTTAAAAATGCAAAGATCGTGGTATTTATAGTGTAGGGCTCGTGTTAAGTCTCTATAGACACGGCTGTTACGCACAGATTGCACTCTACTATGGCATAACGGTGAAAGCTGTCAACATTTCAAATGGTGTGCATTGCAGCTGCTATTTTGTGAAGCATTTGCGTGTAATACAATTCACATCATACATACGTCAGCCAGTAAGCCAGTCAGCCACCCACCCAGCCAACGAGCCAGCCAGTCAATCAGCCACCCAGCCACCCAGTCAGTCAGCCAACCAGCCAGTCAACCAGACACACACACACACACAACAAAAGGCCAACTACAAGAAACACATGCATATACAAAGACAGCGACACATAGCCAGACGGACAGTCAGGCAATGACCCACCCACACCACCACCCACATCACCCCAACACCCCCTGAAGTAGCCCCCATAATCCACTTAGCGTGCTTTGGCTGCCCGGTCCCGCTGGTAACCTTGTTAGCGGCCTTATTTATCGCCCAGTCGGCACGGCAGCCGGCCGAGCTCTGGCAAGGAGATGGGAGGAGGGGGCGGGGGTGGGGGGGGGGGACTCACGGGAGCCGTCCACGGAATCATACCCGCCGCCGCCACCGCCGTCTATATGTCAGAGGGATGAAACGCGCGTATTTATGGCCCGGCCCGGATTAATTCTGGGGCTATGTAGTAAGTGAGGAAATGTGTGCAGGGGAAGTGCTATTTCACGCGGGTAGTGAGATAGATGGAGCACATTAAAGGCAATTGGTGGGGGACTAATGTGTTAAATTGTGGTGATGGGAGTATGGGGGTGGGATGAGGTGTAGGACAATTAAGGAGCATCTAACTTTGGATCCATTAGAGAGAATTAAGTAGGCAACAATAGGTCATGTGAGACTGTTTTCTAGTCAGAATGCTCTATTATTAAATGGTGATGACTTTTTTTCTTTTCATGTACAGGCAAAATGGGTGTTTTGGGTGTTTGAGCGACATTATGCCTAAATCCCAGATCCAAAATGAGCCCTACACCACCCTCTGCACGCATGACTCATGCATACAACTTCAAGCAAAGCTATTGGCCTAACCAAACTATAGAGATATGCCTAACACTCCGCATGTCTACACAACACCCTTAGTCATTACATAGAAATGGCTGTCATATACCTGTAAACTGAGCACCAATATAGACCTCTCGTGTTGTAAACATATCCGTGTACCATTGGCAGCTAAAAGCATTCCCCTGCCATTATCCGCCACGTGAGATGTGCTTTTAGTTCTCCTGTTTGACAGTGTAGGCAAAATGGTCATATAAAACACCATATCACTTTGTCCCTGGCTATAGCTACACGGGATCACGGCACATAAGGCAAGGCCTTTGAAAATAGTGGTTGAATAGGGCAAATAGGGCTTTTGAAACTGTAGCCACTGACGTCAAGTATTGATGGTGTTTTGTTCAAGTCATGTGAGATTGACGATTATAGCATACAGGTGCAACACTTTGTTAGTTTTTAATGTCAGCCATTTGAAATCAAAAACTAAAAATCAATTTACACAAAAACACAATTGTGTTGCTCAGTCATTTATGTGCTGTGTATGCATGGTGTTGAGATATTCAAAGTACTTTATTATATGCCCGCTTTACAGAGAACATCTGTTTCTATGAGCCATGCGTCTTCTGGTCCATCCATACTGGGGGGCGGGGGTGGGGGTGACACAGGGGTCCTGAGATCCATGATCCACTATATTTTGACACCTAATACCCATATTCCACTATAAATTCTCATGTTATATGTTCCAGTCTGAAAATGATCCCAAACAAACAATTTTGAGCATAATTTATCGGCAATTCTTTATGGCGTGGAAAGACTCGTAAAATTGGGTCAAAACACTGTAAAATCGCGACAATGGTGTGAAAATGAATTTGGGAATTGCCACATTCCATGTTCCACTATAACTTCCTATGTTCCCATCGTCATATCTCACGTCTATATACGCAATATAAACAAGAACTTGTGAAGGCAGTATGAGTGATCAAGCCGTGAAAACCGACGATGCTATGTTCCATGTTCCACTATTTTTACCCCATGTTCCACTATCCTGTGTCATCCCACTCATACTAGCAGATCAAAGTTTTTCAATGGGTTTCAAATTTGCTGGCAGACATGTAAGGGAAAATGTAAGGAAAAATATGAGCATGACATTGGTGTGGCGGGGGTGCGCCCCCTGGATCAGCCTGTCAGTAAGCCACAGTTCCCGTTGGTAATGTTCTTTCCTGTGAGCTGGCAAACTAGCCACTGGGTGTGGATTGGTTTCATATGGAATTCAAGTAATTTCCCGTCTCTGCATTCAATGCTCCATGTGTCACAAGCGGCGTATAATTCTCTGTTTGCTACGAGCAAATTGTCATCACTGACAATTAAATCACCCAGCTTACATTGGGGATGATGTCATTTTGTGGCTCTGCAGATGTTGTTAGAGCATTTATTGGTCACAAAGGCGTCGGATATTACATTGGCATGTTTGGATTAAGACCATAATGTGGCTGGCTTCAAGTGGTTGTAATAGAAAAGTGGTCTCTTTGTGGAGGTTTATGGTCGTATATGGTCGAAATATGGTTTTATTATGAAGATGATCTTTTTACGGTTGGGCTTAATTGTAGTATATATAGGTTCTGTCATGCAATTTGGAAATAGCCATGATACAACATTATAAGTTTGCAAATTAACATTCAATGAGATGGGGAAAAACAATACACTGTACCAATGATACCAATGACCTGGCGTGAATGCTCCGTCTCTAAACCACAATAACAGTGAATTGCGACTGTAAAAATAAGCACATTTTCATTTATTTTTAAATATTCACATTCATTGCATAGGCTTAAAGTACTGAAAAAGGCCTGTGTAAAAATAAGCACATTTACATCTACTTTTAAATATTCACATTCATTGCATAGGCGTAAAGTAATGAAAGAGGCCTGTGTATTTTGCCTCCCCTTCAATAACGTTAATGTTGCTCTCCTCAAAGAGAGGGTGCTATTGGCGGAGATTGGCAGCACGGTTAAGCCTCCTTCACCATCTGCTCAAAGACACCAATTATAGATAAGACTTTCCCACGAGCTTCATCAAAGACTTAGTGAGAATGGCAGCAGTTGGAGGTTTTTAATATGATAGAAAAAACTCATTTGTGTAGGGAGAAATGCTTCAGACTTTGCCACATTTGGAGTGTGTGATAGAACAAAAATCATTTCCGTACTAATTTAGCTTCATTTAGCGATTTTTGATATGATAGAAAAACGCATTCTCCCTACTTTTGTAGGGAGAAATGTTTCAGACTGTGCCACAGTTGGAGTGTATGATAGAACATTTTCGTAATAATTTAGCTTCATTTTGCTGCATCAATTACGCTATTTTGACCTTTGATATCAGTGATTTTGTTGTGCTTTTGGCATGTCTGTGTTGGAAAATTGACAAATACTTCACAGTGGGCAATTATAGATAACAATATCTTGGGAATTGTGACAACGGACTTCCAATTACCGTAGATCTGTTGATTTATTATCTTCATTAGAACCTCCAATTAGTTCCATCTCTCTTTTGAAACCACCTCTATAATATGACCTCTCAAACTTCGAAACCTTTACTTCATGAAGAGACCAGCATGGACCTCCATAAAGAGATCACCACTCTAACGAGACCACTTGCGAAGACCAGTTCCAATGGTAGGCTTAATGTCCTGTACAATAATTCATGTGATTGCAATACCATATGCATTCAATGAAAATAGAGAATGCGCGGTCAAGCGGCCATCTTGGACACCGTCTTGTACAAACACTTTTCCAGTGGTACAACTTTGGTAAACTTTTAGTATATTATAAAGTATACTGTCCCCTACCATAATAGGTTAAGAACCCTTTGTAGCATTTTTGTTATTGTTGTTGTTGTTGGGGGGTTGGTAAACTGTATTTTTATCTGACTATTTGTACGTTTGCAGCACGTGCGTGCGTGCCTGTGACAATCCTTAAAGACTGCCTCACCAAGAACCCTAGACCCTGTTGAATTCTAAACCCTGACTAGAAGAGGTCGGTCATAGGAGAAACGATTACCTGCGTATGGTGCAATTAAAGGATTCACCAGATCTAAAACCACGGGCTGGAGCCAGTATTGTGGCCGGGCACGCTTAGCTCTTGACGTAAAGCTCCTGGAAGTGAGCATCAAAGGCATACGCATGGCTTGACAAAGAGAGGATAAGCTCAAAGTGTGTGCGTGTAGGATTAACGAAATGGATTCATTCAGAGGTCAGATATTTCTCTGATATAAGCCACTTTTACTCAATTGATATGCAGTTTTTTCTCCTACAATGCAAAAATATTTCTAGTTTCACGACTGACAATTTTCAGTGCATATAATTATAATCCATACTAGTTGGCTTCAAACTATGTTAAATGCATAATACAAAGAGCCTATGTAATTGTTGACTACAGGGTATCAAATATTTACATGTTTACATGAACACTGTCAATACATGTATGTGACTCATCGCCGATATATGTCAGAGAGTGAGAATATCATTGCCTATGTGTGCTGTACTCGGTTATTTGAGATACATACTTGCTTATATACACCTATCATGATAACTATGTGAGCATACAAACAAAGGGCGGGTCCATCCTACACATGTATATATCGTCCATCAGATAAAGTCCACGATCAATAGTGTCCAACTCTGGAGCAGCATAAATGCAATAACTAGATCTTGGGCAACCACGTGTGAGTTTAGTATATGAATACGATAATTGCTTGTAGAACGACTGTCTTGTGTATAACAATAACTGTCCCTATAATTACTTCTTAGAATTACATTTAGGTATTGGGTCACGTGATATGCACTGTATGTTGTAAATTCAATTAGTGGGTGGGAGTGTTGTGGTGGGTTTATAAGGAGTCAAGACATCCAACTACCCTCTTTTTGCCCTTATTTCCCATATTCCCCTCTTTGCTTGTTTCCCACTTCCCACATTTCTCATAATTTATTCCACAGCCCTCCTTTTAGCCTTTCCCCACATCTAATCTCACTTCCTTAAAATACCACACCCATCTTTTTTCTTATTGTTTTCACCCCCAATTATCATTTCCAGCATGTGTCCGACATGTCATACTTCCCTATATCCCAACATAAACCAGCCATGTACACGCACATAGGCGGCAAATCTTCAAAACCAACCCCAAACCACGGAACTGATTTTGCTCACTTTTTCCTGTGTATGGGTTTAATTTCACTATGGGGACATGATTACAGCATATTGTGTTGCATTGCCCACTGATTGGATTTCAATATTATAACTCACGAGGCTTTTCATGTAAATTGCATTATTTACCCCCATAAAAGCAGTATAAACGCAAAAACTAAACACTTTGCCAACAGGGTATGTCGACATGAAATATTTGTTCTGCTTCAGGGATAATAGGGCCGGCAATTTTTTTTCCATCGGGTCCTTGCACGGCCCTTAATTACGGTAATATTCCTTTCCTGAAAATTTACCCAGTTTCGGCCGTGAACTTTAGAAACCAGCCGGCCACGGCACTAAGGGGCATCCGGGGGACCCATACCCTCATTCATCCCCACTCCGGCCCAGTGGACCCCTTTGCCCTGCGCCGCGTGGACTCTATCGTCCTCTCTAATGAGCCGATGCCGCCTCCTGATAGTGTCGGTCCGACTCACGTGGGGCGGGCGGAGTATTGGCTAATGTCTTCTGGTTGGGGGCTTATCTTTTCAACATGGATTACATTTTCAGTTGAACCTCTCTAATAAGACCACCGTAATGGCTAGCATCCAGTAGTGTCATGAGAGAGGTTGTCTCATTATGGAGGCACTATTGAACCATACATGTATTTTCAGCTGGCATATTATTACAGAAATCATATGTACAGCAGAACCTATCTATTAGGACCACCTTTGTCGAGACTTGTGTTAGGTGAACAAAATAGAGAGGTGGTCTCTATACAGAGGTTCATTTTGGTAGCTTTATGAAGGTTTGCACCATAAAATTATTCCTATTATAGAGATGGTCACAATATAGAGGTGGTCTTAATTGGAGATTTCCCTGTAGATCCAACCACATTTTATTTAATGGAGGTCACCCATGACCGATGCATCTACCCCCCCCCCCACTGACTGATGGCCGCCGCCCCGGCACGCGGCCCCCGTGGCCTCGTTCTGATCTCATCACCCATTACTGCTGATTCAAACTGAGATTGCGACGGCGCCGACTGGCGTGTGTCCTGGGCCTGCTAATGTACAAGTTGGATGGGGTGGGGTGTTATAATGGGATTGGATGTAACTCTGAATGTACGAGCTACTAGATGATTCACTATGTCTATATGTGCAGTTGACTTTCCATCATTTTAAGACACCAGGCTGTTGGCAAACTTGTCACTCTCTGTCATGTTGTCACATGTTGTATGTATTTGCTTTTCTTCTCAAATTCATGGGGATATACTATAATTTGCTAATCACTCACATTAACCTTGATTCGCCTTGCATATACAAGTTTATATGTTTAGCCTTAGCGTGAAAGTGCCACGGGGCAGTGTGCAAGCAGCTAGGGAATGAGTTTGTTCAACAGTCCACTACAGGACAACCGTGATTTGTATTCACCAACTTCGGGTCACGAATCCAACTCTCTATCACGTCGGCCACAGAAGCGGGTAAAAAAAATCTCATTTTCACCTAAAAGTTCGTTTCTCATTTTTAATATTATCTGTTTAGGTTAGTCATCTATTTTCTTAAAGTTTAGTTTCGTTTTTTTAAGTTTTTCAAATATCCCTCTTTTAACCCCCAGAACACTTTCCCATTTTGAGGATGGACCCCAACCGGCGGTAGAGCAAGCTACATCCTATCTCAATTTGTTCAGTAGGTGCTCAGGCTTTTGGAAAGTGTAGATGTACTCAAAATATCTGGAGAGTACATATATCAAATCTCCCGTTTCTATGGTAACCTCTATTTTCATACACCCAATCGTGAGTATCACGGCTTTCCCATTCACACAGTCTTCAAACTCCATGCTTATTTTCAAGAAGTAGTAAGCCCGAATAGATAATGACGATACACCTTTATATATGCGATAAAACATTTCAATTACGAACTTAAGAATCTACAGCACCAACTCGTAGACTCATAAAACTTTTCACATATGTAGAAGAAGATATCAGTCTACAAATTGCAGTTTAGTTTCTTATCAAAGGTTTTCCATATATGGTCGCAATAATTCAAAATGGCGGCTATTTTAGTCAAACAGTCCATGTTCTGTTCTCTTTTGTGTACATTACGACGGATTACATTACGACGGATGAGTCATCCAAAACATCCACAAGATCAAACATTCCAATACAGTAGAACCTCCAATTAAAACCACCTTCCTATTGCCGCCACCTCTAATAACAAGACCACTTCTCCCAG
Organism: Streblospio benedicti; assembly: GCA_019095985.1. Taxonomy (NCBI): domain Eukaryota; kingdom Metazoa; phylum Annelida; class Polychaeta; order Spionida; family Spionidae; genus Streblospio; species Streblospio benedicti. Next base: position 4,321,315 of record CM032659.1, on the reverse strand, counting down.
TCTCAAACCTTCATCTAAAGTGACCACCACCATAAATCTCCATACAAAGACCACCTGTTCATTGAGACCACTTCACTGTGTGGTCTTAACAACAGACAGGTTCTACTGCAGCAGCTAACCACTGCACTAAACACACACACACACATCATCACAGACAGCACGCTATTATAAAACCATTAAGCAATCTCCCCCAAACCGTGCATCAAACCCCACAAAGGCGGCTCTATGCTGTGTTTGATTTTTACCCCATGAAAAGCTGTCGTTCTTGTGATGTAATTACTGGTCGATTTCGGCCATTACTGTTTCTGTGAGATGGGATCAAAGACAGAGATGGAAAAAAGTAATGGGAAGCAGGCGCCGTGTTTACTCCGCGTGTCTCTGCGGCTTCTCTAGCCGGGCTTAGCCTATCACGTGACCTTTGCGCATGCGCCGCAGTGATGATGAAAATGCGTGGTAAAGTATATGCAAGTTGTTTTATTTTGGACATTACAGATGGTCTCATTTTGATGTCTGGTTTAGTCTTGTTTTGTAGTTTTTGTAGACTTATTTTGTTTTGTCGTTTCAGATTCCATAAATAATGAATAATTTAGAGTAATTAGAAAGTGTGTTAAAGTTGTTGGTTGATGTTGTGTGGTAGAATTAGTCACAATCCTCATTTGCTCTTTAGATATAGGCTACACTTGAAATGTGCACACTGATGACAAGAGTGTTATTAGGTTTTCAGAAAAGGAGATGGGGGTCAGGAACTCATGGTTTCGTACGCGTAATCAATAGCGAACATGCCAAAACCCTATGAAAATATGGTATTTTGGTGAGGATATGTAGGCGCACCCCTGCGCCACCCCTGGATTTCCTTTCGAGTGTTGCTGGCTTTAACAAGAAAACCGATTAAGTACGACATCGTTTGAAAGTTGAGCTTCGTGGATGCTAGTGTGATTTACACCTAAAAGCCTATAAATAAGTAGCAAATAGATTTGCGATGGAATTAAAATTACCAAATACGTGATATGTTTGTGGATTTCAAATGTGGCTTTGATCATCTAAATAGAGGACGGTTTGTCCCTATTGCGGCACTGGTCAGTTGTAGGTGTCATGTAAGATTGACAAACACATTTTGTCAAAGACACGTGCATCACAAAACGCACACAATAGCTCATTTCAAAATAAACGATGCGCTCACAATGCTTTACCCTTCCCAAAGAGGCAGTACTTGAAGTCACGTGATCAAACGAGACAGGCGCCATTAATCACGTGACTGTCAGGTAATCCGGGGCTGCCAACATTAATCATCATCTCTGTCAAATAGTATCACTGTTAGTAGCCTCATGATACTGTAATCTGGGGTCGCCACACTGTCATTCATCATTATTGATGCGTAATACAATAAAACCTCCTCTCAAAGAAACTAATCTCTTAGCTGTGGGTCACATCATGCGTAGATCAGGGGGTTTTAGTTGTTTTTTTTTCTAAGGGCTTCTGTGGCTAGGGAGTTGTATTCGGGGTCAGAAGGTCGTGCGTTCGATTCCCGGTGGGTTAAATAGGTACAGGTCAGGGTAGTGAACGCATATGTGAAACAAAAATTACCTCTCGTAGAGAGTGTTACCTAAGATATCCATTTTAAAGGCCATTTGATTGCCTTTATTTCTTGAAATTCCTCACCAGTTTCAGTGCTGCCATCCAAATATGGGAGGAAATGTTAAATTACGGGCGTACAAACTTACGGACATACAAACAAATGAAATGTGTTCATTCATAGATTGTGTAGAGCCAGAGTGTGCCACCTACACACAGAAGTGAAGAATAACTTGTGGACTGGTCGTAAATTTGCTTCAAATAAGTATGTTCCCTTTAACGTTTGATACATAATACATAAACTTTGCGCTTTTTGGATCACACACATAACATGTAAAATATTGTTTTTTTAAAAAAAAACACAACAACAATGATATAAATGATATACAAGTTATTCTTTGCTTGTGTACATAATCATTACGTACACATGTCTATTAAAAAGGATAAAATCACAAAGGGCAAAATTTAGTGTCCTTCCCTCTATAGTGAACATTTCCTTATGATAAACTATGTGTAAAGCCGCTTCAAACCTTAACAGTGTAGTTCTTGCAGTTTATTAATCATAAAATTGTGAGGATGAAAAGGTTAATATGCTGCACCTGAACACCTGGGCCATGGTTGTGCTATTGTTATGTGACCTTGGTGCGTAAAAGGGTGATCAAAAGAGTGCACAAGTGAGGAGTAGTGCGTTGTGACTAGAAATTGTAAATGTTTAATTTTGCCTATAAATTCTATAGTTAAAGAGAATTTAAGAAACAAATATTATAATAAAACATTAAATTTTGTTTTATATTCAAATTTATAATTATATATCTTGAATTGTATTTTTCTATTAAACAAATTAGCAAAATTAGAAGAAAATTAAATAACAAGTTATACTATATAATATGGTATTTCAATTATTAGGGAGTGTTGAGAATTTTAAAAACAATTAATTGGCTATTTCTTACGGGATATAATTAATCAACATTTCAAGGATATGACATTATCGTGATTAGTTCATTTAAGTCACTTGATTACATTGTGCAGGACTATCATTGAATTTTGAAAACTTCAGATCCAATGGCAAACCACAGTGATGTGCAAATGAATTCTATTTCAAATAAGAAATCATTCCGGCAAACTGAGGATCTAAAATCACAGACAGGAATACGACATGGCGTGAAACCATATGAGTGTAGTGAGTGTGGAATGTGTTTTAGTAAAAGAGGCGACTTGACCAGGCACATGAGATTTCACACTAGGGAGAAAAAACATCAGTGCACAGTGTGTGAGAAATCATTCAGTGGAAGTGGAACTCTGTCAGATCATATGAGAATCCACACCGGTGAGAAACCTTTCAAGTGTGGTCAATGTGAAAAGTGTTTCAGTCAAAAAGGCAGCTTGGTTACGCACATGAGAATCCACACTGGGGAGAAAGATTATGTGTGCAGTGTGTGTGAGAAATCATTTAACCAAAGTGGACATCTGAAATCCCACATGAGAACTCATTCTGGTGACAAACCTTATGAATGTAGTCAATGTGGCAAGTGTTTTAGTCACAGTAGCACGTTGACCAACCACATGAGAATCCACACTGGGGAGAAAGAATATCATTGTACAGTGTGTGATAAATCATTTAGAGGAAGTGGACATCTGAAATCTCACATGTTAACCCATTCTGGTGAAAAACCTTATGAGTGTAGTCAATGTGGCAAGTGTTTCAGGGTCAGTGGCCACTTGACCAGACACATGAAAATCCACACTGGTGAGAAAGAACATCAGTGTACAGTGTGTGAGAAATCATTCAGTCAAAAAGGATATCTAGAATCCCATATGAGAACCCACACTGGCAAGAAACCTTATGGTTGTGGAGTTTGCGATAAAAGCTTCTCTCACAGGTCTGATGTTGTGAGGCATATGCGCACTCACACAGGAGAGAAACCACACAAGTGTGATCAGTGTGGGAAATGTTTTGCTGCAAGTTCTAAACTGAAGATCCACAAGCGCTCACACTCTGGTGAGAAGCCCTTTTACTGCCATATTTGTCACAAATCATTTACACATGGAAGCAACTTGAAAAGGCACCATATGAATTTGCATGCCAAGAAGTGAGCTGTTATTACTCATCATTTGTGCTATTGTATTTAGAGTAATTTAGCAGGATAGACTAATCCCTGAAATTTCACCACTAGGCCGTATCAAGCTTTTATAGATGCCTGCCCAGAGCAAGTTTGTGTCAGTCTAATTTATGGATTCTGCTTGTACAATATAAATACTTTTGTTCCCTATTCGATGAATTAAAAGTTCAATATGTAAAAGCACAAACCCATAACTGCAGTTATGGGTGTCTGGTAAAAGTAATTTTAAACAGATTGATTAACTGAAATATATAAAGAACTACTGTAAAACTAGAATATTTCGTGGCTATTAAAGTTTGCGATTTTCATATATAAATTATTTTGTGACAATTTAATTTAGCGATTTTGGTCCATCCTTGACCTACTTTACATAGGCTATTAATGTTTACTTACTATTTAATAGGTTCAGGATTAGGTGGAAAAGTGCTACTCGTCAGCAGGACTAGTAACCCGCAAATATCTACTCGTCCTGCAAAAAATGTACTCGTCCTCCTTGTACAAACTCTATATCTGTATGACAAATTATTCAGAATTGCTCCTCGTCAAAAGGACGAGTTTCTAAAAATTAGCACTCGTCCTCCACTCGTTTTTATTAGTCAAGACGAGCGGTCGAGTGGCTAATCCTGACCCTGATTTAATTTTGAGTTTTTGCACCTACCCACAAAATTCGCAAATTAAATCATGCACAAACATTTGTAGTTTTACAGTGACTCTATCTATAGTATGCAGCTATGTAATTGTCTTTGAATATATCTCCTGTTAGTTGAAATAAATTTAGTACAAATCTGACCATTATAGTTTTATTTTGTTTTCATTTTCATACAAGATGTTTTTATTTTTCTATGATGTAAACAAACAATATAAATGTAAATAAGCATAATCATTGCTGTTGAAATATGTATTGTTAAATAAATTCAGTACAAATCTGACAAAAAAAAATATGTGAATGATTAACATGCCTGCACTACGGTTGCTCCCCAGGGAGTTGAGAAAGAGGATGCCAATGACCTGGTGTAAAATGTAAAGTCATGAGAGCACTAGAATCATTACTATACACCAACACATTTAGCACACGTCAGCCACGCTACACAGCCACATGTATAATATGACCAAGGATACTATATGTCATAAAACTTCTATATTTCAATCAATATGCTATCCTTGATATGCCTCAGAATACGGTCATTACGGTTCACCTGAGTGAGCTACTGCAGTCAATCTCCACACGAGCATAACATGGTCAATCACCATGAAAATACACGGGTACAATTAATCTTAACGCTACTCCATGTAAAATGTATCCCCATATCTTTCCAGCAATATATTGTAACGGCCCTCATTGGACCTTCTCTGGTGCCAGGGATCCACCAGCAGGGAACACAATAAAAAACCCTTTACTATATTTATGTCTAATAGGTCTTGTTTAGGTTCATAATATTGTGGAAGCCATACAACCAACTGATTACACATAACAAATGGTAAGTTACACTACTTCCGGGTAGCCATGACAGGTCACGTGATGTCAACACACACTCTTTGACCAAGGAGATATCCAGTGTCCTTCACCTTTAGGCTGGACATCACATTGACCACAGTCTGCACTAGTCCGTTCGCCCGCCGTCCGCCCTTGATCCACACTAGACTGCACGTACACCTCCCGCCGCCGGCGCTATAAAAGGCGGCAGCAAACAGCGGTCGAGGTCCACTTGATCTTGACCACCGATCGACCTATGATCACGACCTTAACTCTGCTCCTCTTGACCACCGTTGCCGACCTCGCTTTCCTCGTACCGATCACGATCTCGACCACGACCTCGCTTGATAGCTCCGACCCGATCACCGTTGCCGACCACGTCTGCCCACTCGACCGTGACACCGAACCTCGACCAGTCCCAGGCTTCGATCGTTCGCGGGAACAGCCGTGCCAGGCCCAAGGAAGGAGAAAATGTAAATAAACCTACTATATTCCCAATGTAATGTAACCCGTGTTTGATAGCTAATAAGGAGTTGAATAAATCAAGTATTTTGTCACCGTCTTCGCACACAAAACCTCGCATCTCTCACCCCTGAATACAAGAAACCTGCTACAATATATTACACTGTTTTTGCTTAGATAAAATATATTTGAATTATCAGGAAAATGGCAGGTGGTATTTTTGTTGTGTGTAATGGTCAGTTTCGGACAGAACGCAGGTGGACATCTTTGAAAGAGGTCTAAATAAAGTCTCCTATACATTATTCTATATAGTATACAGGAAAATGGGTTAAATAAGAGTGAATCGCGTCCACATAAGACAGTTGCCATTTAATATGTCTAAAGAGACGAACCGCCAAAATTCTTGCATTCTCAACCATTATCCCTTGAGGTCTATATGGTCCGGGCTGCAATACTTTGTAACGGCATTGGTGACGCAACAGCCCCGATTGAAAAAGGACCCCCGCGGGACATTGTCTACTGGTGGTCACTATGGTCATTTGTTTACCTGGGGCGCCAAATTAAATGTTAACCTATGTAATGCTTGGCGCTATAACGAACATTGTCAACTGGTCAGCTATTTACTGTCGAATTCCGAGGCTAGCGTATAATACGACGCTTTGAAAAACAAAGACAATTATGTACTAAATCAGTACAAAATGACGTAACCTGGCAAGTGACGTCACTTTCAAATTTACAGGTTAACACTCTTCCGATGCAGGACAAGGCTAAAATTTGAAAGGGCTTAATTTAGGTTTTGGAATATTTGTTCATTAATTTTGCAAAACATTTATGAAAATTCTTTCTCAAATAAAATTGTAGTTTAGTAACCAAACGGGCACTTTTGTTTATTTACTCTTTAAAAATACTAAGAGTTATTCCTGGCAGCCCTCGTGCAGAGAGGTTTAGGGAATATTTCTTAAAGGTCAAAGGTTAATATAAGTAAATTGGTTCACCCCTCTGTGACCTCACTGTGACCTCACACTGCCCTATACATTTCAAGTTTTACACCCAACTTCCCTTTTCCGGACTACATTTGTGAAAATGGTGAGTGTTGTTATTCATTCGTAAAAATCCTGTAACATCGGATTCATAACTGAATTTTGTAGACCAATATAAATAAGGATACGTACAGAATGGTATTGGCTAAATTATTAACTACCTTTGAAGGTGTTTTCGGATAGAGCAACATGCGTAAATTGTGCATGAATTGTGCATGAATTTCAAAATCTTCATGCGAATTCACGTGATTACTCAAAACAAGATTCATTTGTGTATGTGTATGTTGTATTGGAATACTTTGATTTGTCCACAAGGCACAAATCGTAATTGTTAAGTAGGACATATAAGTAGACTCGTGTTGCATGATCGTAGGTATTCGTGAATTGATACTAGTATACTGTAAATGGTGATGTTTGGTTTATTTTCAGAGTGACGGTACGGCCACGATTAGAACTCGCAAGTTCTTGAACAACCGCCTGCTCTGCAGAAAGCAGATGGTAAGTTAGCTGAATATATGGTCAACATTGATGTTCATTGTTTTCAATACAGTAGAACCTCTCTATTAAGAGCACTTGTGGTACCGACATTAAGTGGTCTCAAGAGAGAGGTGGTCTTTGTATGGAGGTTCCCATTGAAATCATTTTGAAGGATTGGGACCGAGAAAGGTGTTCTTACTACAGAGGTGGTCTTTATTGGAGGTTCTGCTGTATTTGTTCAGTTATGCACAGCTGTACGCCGGGAAACTCCACTAAAACCCTGCAGCATTTCAGTGTGGTCTTGCAGGTAATTAATTATTCAGTCTCAAAGATAAAAAAACAGTTACATTTTTGTATATTTCATGGGACGAAAATAAGATTGTTTCATTGACAACTGACAATCATTCAGAAAGGAATACAATCGAATCTCCAATTAAGACCATCTCTATATTGAGACCACTTTTTTTAATCAGTCCCACACGAGCCTCTATAATAAGACCACTTTTCATCGTCTCATACCTCTAATAAAACTTACTCTATAGAAACCACTATTGGAGACCACTTTTTAATCAGTCCCACTGGTATATAGTGTGTAGCCTACACACTAACAGACATTTCTTTCAAAATAATAATACACATGCCATTCTCTACTATTCATAGCGATGAAACATGACGTTTCGCCATGGTAACTACATGGCTACATCGGATGGTGAGCTGTATGGGTCTGAATCTTCACTCTAACACTTGTTGTCCACCAGGTGGTTGACGTGCTGCACTCTGGCCGGGCCACAGTCAGCAAGACGGAGGTCCGTGAGAAGCTGGCGCGCATGTACAAAACCACGCCCGACGTCTGCTTCGTGTTCGGCTTCCGCACGAACTTCGGCGGCGGCAAGACGACGGGCTTCGGTCTCATCTACGACTCGCTGGACTACGCCAAGAAGTTTGAGCCCAAATACAGACTTGCCAGAGTGAGTACAATGTATTTGTTGGCATTGCTATGTTTCTTCCTTCCGGTTTTTGGCCTCCTTTTTTTCTTTAGAAGATTGTATAATACAGCCCAAATACTGACTTGCAAAAGTGAGTACAATGCAACTTCAATTAAGACCACCTATCCACTGAGATTACCTCTATAATAGGACCACTTTTCATATTCCCAAACTTTCATAAAGCAACCAAAATGAACTTCTGTATAGAGCCCACCACTCTATTGTGACATTTTTCCCAAAGGTGGTCTTAATAGAAAGGTTTTGCTGTATTTGGTGGCATTGCTATGTTTCTTTCTTCCTGTTTGTAGCCCTCGTTTTTTTTTTCTTTAGAAGATTGTATAACAATACAGACGAGAAGGAGATTTTAAGAATGTTGTTGAAATATATCTTGAAAAGTGATGTATTAATAAATCGTGTTATAGACATATACTTTTTCATATGATTAAATTGCATTGCATTTAGAGCCACGAATACGGGGAAAATCACGCATGTCCAATTGTCCGTAAGACGGGTATTCTGAAAAATATTAATGTCTTATGATTTATGCTTCCAACTCATCAAACTCCATGTAAATGCAATTGAAAGTGATCAGGGGTGACTGAAAATACTCGTCTATTGGACAAATAACTAAAGACAATTAACACTTGGCCCTGATAGTCTTCTGGTGTTTCATCTGTCAAATCTGGGTGATTACTATGTCCAGTCTACTCTGGATGCGTTGTCATTAATCTGAATGTATATCTCTTTAATTGTAAGCTTGTATTTAAGTACAGTACAACCTCCAATTAAGACCACCTATATCAGAAAACCCCTTTTCAGGGTCGCACACCTTCATAAAGCTACCAAAATGAGCCTCTATATTTAGACCAACTAACACTGGTCCCAAAAGGTGGTCCTAATGGAGAGGTTCTACTGTATTGTGTTTTGTTGATCTGAATTGGATTTTGTACATTTCGCCAATACAACTCTTCACTCTTTTTCTAGCATGGACTCTACCACAGGGAAAGAATCGCTCGCAAACAGCGCAAGGAGAGAAAGAACCGACAGAAGAAGGTCCGCGGCACCAAGAAGGCCAAGATCGGGGCAGGGAAGAAGTAGAAGGCAGGTTAAATATAACTCTTGTCTGTTCAATTTGATTATTTGCAATATATGTAATCAACCGTACATTTTCAAAGCTACTACAGTTAATTAAGTGATATCGTATTGTATCATGGTTTGACGTGATTTCCAAATCAATTGATATTAATTTATAACATAAGCTAAAAAGACGTTGTTTTATGTTTGTGTAATTTGTATCCCTAGCTATAATCGCATAGATTTCCAAATCATATTAATTGTAACATAGGCACTAGATTCTTTGTTTGCAGATGCCCGGCGATGGAGACTTTTTCTTTCCAATTTTGTGTCTGCTTGGATATTATAGACCTACAGTCTAATCAAAGAATTGTATATTTGTGAAATGAATCTTACATGTAGAGAGTGTTTGTGGAGTATGCTGTTGTTGTTGTTTTTTTTTTATGTCTGTGTCATGTGTATTCAATATTTCAAAATAAAGTGTAAACAATATACTTAACATGTTTTTACATCGTATTCTTCATTAGTTGCAGATACATGTATTTTAATTACATGTACGTTGTAATTGGCTGTTTTAGCCCGTATAAAGTTAAACCTGTACCTGTGGACACACCCTATTAAGGATGCATGTCTACACGTTTCACTTCTCTCAACTGTGTCCACTTAAGACAGGTGTGGGGAGGGGGACTTTTAAGATTCCCACATACCATAGTCTACACGAGTGATACTTTCAAAACTACTTTACAAGGTTTTCTGAAGTTTCTGGTCACATTTACTATATTTAAGAACAACATAAATATGCATCAAATGAGAAGTCTGTAAGTCATTTATCATTTGTAGCATGCATTGTAGTTGAACCATATGCTTATCAGATAGGGTAAGAATAAATAAGATAGTGTGAGCATACGCATCAAATGTGGCCCTGTGCACATGTACCCTTAGTGCCGCCATGCAAACAGGGCCAATGAAGCGGGGCACCAGTCTTTACTGAACGTCAGAAGCCGGCAGGCAATGAACACATTCAGTCGATCTTTGCAGCAAGTCCTCTCTAGAGGTTTGTTTTGGTAGATTTATGAAGGTTTGAGATCATAAAAAAAGTGGTCGCGTACCATCCCACAATGTTACGTCCGGCGTTTTAGCACACACTCATGACACTGACGAAATATTTGATAACTATGAAAAAACTAATACATCCCGTCTTATTTGATGCATTACTATCTATTTTAGAATATAATTTATAGGTGCATAACGGCCCCAAAAATGCAAACGCACGAGAAGCGTCACTGGTTTTCTGCACGGGGCCGTCACACTTATAAAATATATTCGTCTGCATTTTTGGGGCCGTTATGCAACCTAAATAAATTATATTCTAACTTCAAAATAAAAGATAGTAATGTGTATAAAAAGGGCTTTTATATGTTCGACAAATCATACTTATTTTGAAATTCTTACAGGGATTCTGTCACATGATAGTTGCTTCCTTGGCTCTATTTGCCAAGTTAATACACTTTTTGCCATCTCAGCCTAGAAAGCTGAGATATATTTCAAAATCAAAAAAATCATAATTTATGTTTGTAAAATATTTTTTGGATAGTATGAAAAAAAGGCCGTTTTATATGTTCGAGTCAAATCATACTTATATTTGACTATAGTCTATGGGGTTATTCTGTCAAAATGATCATGACCATAGCTGACCTTTCAATATATTATTCTCCATACAATGTTTAATCATTTTACGAAATTCTATGGTTGAAATCTGCGTAAGAAAGATTTGCGAGGGCCTTATGTTGATCAAAGTCTGTAGAGACTATTCATGTAACAATATTCTTATGTTTGTTTTAGGTTACATTGTTGTATAAAACCAATCATGAACATACATGTCCTTTTAACATGGTATTGTCCATACAATATTGTATTTACGTCTGTGATGGAGACAGATCTATATTAGCCCCTACAAGACTTCCCAGAGACATATTAAATTCAAATAATGAGTATCAGATATATTTATCTTAATGTTCAAATAACTATTTCATACATCTTAGACCAAGGATTTCACTTTTAGGCATGGGTATGAGTTGAAAGTTCTTATGTTACCAGTCTTTATATACTCTAGAGTATGGAATAGGTTAAGTTAGTTTCTTGAATATAGATCTTGGCTAAGTCACTTTCCTTGTAAAATGGAGAAAGCATCACAATATTTGAATATTCCTTTTAAAGCATATGACTACAATGTTAATGTAAAGACATTACTTTGATTGATAATTTAATATTTTTGACAACCTATCATAGCATACTATGATATAACATCTTTTCATTTTCAGGAACTTACTAAGAATTATGGATTGACCAGAAATGTAAAGTCAGACATGAAAAAATGGTTCAAAAATTCCTAAATATCACCTCTGTAACAGCTGATAAAACCTGCTTGATTTGTACAAGAAGGACTTAAAATGTACAAAAAATATTTGTAAACAGAAAATTTCATCAGTCAAATAGATCTCATTAGAGAATTAGATCTTTACTAACATTAAAAAACACATATGTAGTTTGCAATTTGCATCTCAACTTGTGAATTCTAAGACTCATATGGTAAAGTTCAAGTCTGGGAACAAAGATACTTCTACTTATATTATGATATAAGTACACAGAAGCAATTATTAATTTTGTTTTGTTTTGTTTAAATTCATTCTGAATTTGTTGTGTTGTATCAGTTTTTTTTTTTTAATTTGTTGCATATGAATAGACAGTGGTGAAAACAATTTCTTGCACTTCTCTGAAGCATTACAAATGCAGATACCAACATGGAAGTGTAATATGGAGAGGTTCTATGCATATATCATATATCATCATTCATTATCTAATTATAGAATCAAATGATGTCAAGCTCAAATTAGCATGTATATAGAATTACAGTATGTACCTCTTTCATCCATATTGAAAGCAAGTTTTGTTGAATAATAAAAGCTAAATTCAAAACAAACCTGATATGTTATAGATGTCATAATAAACTCAATAGTATGATCAAGTATTTTTGTTGTTAATGTACATATTAATATAAATATCCCTTGACATGAACAAAAGAATACTTAGAAGGTAGTCTTGTAAAGTAATTTTTAAGTGAATAGTAAATGCATAATGTTGTAGTTTTCAGGTTTTATGAATTACTTGTTAGGACGGTGTAAATTACATGGGGTGTCCTTTATTTTTAAGATATTCAATTGGAGTTGGTTGGATGGGCCATCTAATAATTCATCCATTTTGGAGATGGAGGTTCAAGATAATTTTGTACATTTTATTCACCTGCAATAACAACAGATTACAGTTTTGTAACTTATTTTTGGGGGAGTACCGAGAACGACATTAAATATTTGTTCCCTAAAAGCGTCTTTTTTCAAATTGCCATATACCATAACTTGTTATCATTATTTCATAAACCATCATGAGTATTAGATATATACTGTATACGAAAACAACATGTTTGTACCTATATACATGCATTATGAATCCAGATTCAAATGATAGATTTCTGAAGGAGACGGATGAGAAGTAGACTGGGCAGCCAGGCCACACTCAAATTGAAGAAATAATTGGGACCTTTCCAAACAAATCTAAGATTTGATTGATTGTTGATTGATTGAAAATTGTATTATAGAAAACAAGCCAACCAGTGATTTTGGGAGTTGATGGAAAGACTTGACGTCTTATGTTTGTCTGCCCATCACAACCTCCCTTGCTTAATTGTAATGAACACTCCCTTTTAGTATATTTCATCCTATAATATAATTTGACACATTTTATGAAAGATAATTATGCTGCTTACTTGAAAAATATTCTATCATTTTTATAAACTCATACTTATAGTTTAGGTTTTGCAAATGATATATCTACACTGTATTTGATATGGCAACAGTATGTGGGACATTGCTCTTTAGCTTTAGATCTATGCTTTAATAGTTATCTACTAATACTGGTGTTGTTAGATGTAGATCTAGATTTTTAGATAGCCTAGGAAGGTATTTCAAAATGTCCTAAACACAAAAAGATATAAAGGTGGCTATGTTATTCTTCTAGCATTTAAAATGCCTTGTAAAAGGCTGATTGTTTTAGGCCTTTAACTCATATAGGGAACACATAGATCTACCATATATGTTATGTGCAAGCTCACATATTAAAATAAACTGTGAACAGATTTAAAAATTGTATGTGTTGCCGAATTTCATGACGTGTATCAAAGTTTGTCAAATATTCATTGAAAACAAGAATGATGCCAAAATGTGGAAGCCTTATGACAAGGCTAACTTAAGTGTCCTACATTTAGATGATGACCTCTTTCCATACGTCTCTAGACGTATAAAAACGGGGTCAGGGTCAGAGAGTACTTCTAAGAAATCTATTGCAGGTGGTTTTATGTACTACCAAATGTGTACTATAGTACATGGTTTGAACGGTGAGAAGTTGCAGATTTCGAATTTCTAGCCAAAAAACAGAACTTCTAGACTTGGAACGTTTCAAATCTGCTGCAAAGTTAAAGTAGAGTGTTTTTACAAGGACGTCGTGTGTTTAGCCATCCTATTTCCAAACCAGGTCGTGTCATATAACCATATTTACAGATGTTGTTTGGATGGATAAAATCTTTGTGATCTGTAAATTTCATGGGAAAGAGACACTGGAGACAGAAGTTACAGCACTGTATGCGACGGATTATGAGAACTAGAGGTCCATCTTTGGGTCTTGATTTATTCATATGAAATGATTACTATGGCAAAAACAAACAAGCGTGTCGCAAAGAGGAGCAATTGAAATATATGCATGTGCAATATGAACATGATTAGATTAATACTTTTTATGTGAGAGGCTTTTACTTTGAAAAAGTGCATTTTTTGCACTCCTAAAAAGAGGGATTATTT
>CM032659.1:4281337-4301085 GCA_019095985.1 Streblospio benedicti | reverse complement strand
ATCTTCACACTGAGTATCATCATTAAAGAAGGCATATCATAGCTCAAAAGTATCATATATATTACAAATACGCCAGTCTTAGAAGTGCGTTATGAATGAACTACAATATTTTGGGGTATGACTTTTGCAAATCGTACTATAATTACCGGTGCTTTTCCTGAAGTCAAAATGACACAACCGCATACAATAATAGCCTGAGATTCCCCCTCCCCCGAGGAAGTATCCGGGTTATCAGGTTTAACAGGCCAGGTTTGTGTGTGTGTGGGGGGGACCCTTGAGTGCCGTCCCCACGTGCTTTGGCAACAAACCCGTATTCAATGTAATTGATAACTCAGTTACCGCTGTGTTGTATGCTCCCCAGGGAAGTAAGAAAGGCGGTATTATAGAGTAACCAGGCCATAGACAGGGCCTGTAAATCCATGGGGGCGGGGGGGGCGCAGAGGGCCAAAGTCTCAGCCTTTTCACCAAACGAATGTCATTTTCAAGGTTTTTCATCTCTGCGAGACTCCGTGTATGAAACTCACAAAATCCTATGTGTCCAACCCCCAAAACCTTCCGAAAATCTGGATCTGCCAGTGAAAGATTCCCATGGATCATGTGATCTACTGTCGAGGCAACTGAGCGTACACTATAAAACTCATACACGAGGGTACCATGGTATAGCAAAAAATGTTATTAGGGATTTCGACCTAAATCTGAATGAGCGTGAATTATGAACTGTCTGTATTTAAAGTGTATGAAATGTCATGCAACCTACAGTCACAATTCCCATTGATTGTTCTAAGTCAATAAAACATATTGGTGACTGGTGATCTACCAGGAACAAAAATGTAGGTGATTAGATTTTCATCCAGGCTATATCATATACTCCTCGCCTCATCCATATCCACACCCGTTGCTCCTACACGTTAATTAGGGACAGGTAATTGGGTTGAAAGAGTGAGTGAGTGAGTTGATTGTGTGGGTGATTAGCATTGTGCACTGAATATGCTGCCGGTGCAAGTATGTGAGAAATGATCAATTGATGGTCAATAAATGTGCCAATGACGTGGTGTAAAACGTTTTTCAACACCGGCAGAACATTCACATATATCAGCGAACAATGCTAATCACTCACACAATCACTCCCTCACTCTTGAATTAACGTACAGGTGCCACGGAGCTGTGTACAACTACCTAGACATGAGTTTGCTCATCACCCACCACCAGACAGGGAAATGAACCTACGACCTTCTGGTCACGAGTCCAACTTCCTATCTATTCGGCCACAGGAGCACACCTTTTCATGCCCCCTGATCCCTATCCAACTTGCAGCCAATGACCTGGTGTAAAATATTAAGTCGTGAAACTATATACCACTACAGTAGAAATTCCAAATAAGACCATCTCTCTAATAAGACCGTTTCTTTCAGTCCCAAGTCTTTACAAATAGACCAATTCAAACCCCATAATAAGACCACCTCTCAAATGAGACCAGTTGAGGCCAGTCACCAGGGTTTTCTTAATAGAGAGGTCATACTGTACCAGTGTTGGAAATTCATGACCAGAAAGTGTCTGACACCAGGGCAGGTAACCTTTGATAGTTGAATGAAAGTTACTTGCCCTGACAATATTATTCAAAAAGAGTGAGAGGGCATCTTCATAAAAAAGTAAAATAAAATAAAATGACATGGGTATCCTTTTTGGTGGGATTTGTAACATTCTAGATCAAAATCAACTATGAAACTGCATGTGTGTCAAAGTCAATAGGCAAAGTTGTTCATGAACGAAATACGGATTTTGATGTTGAAAATCCATAGTCTAAACTTGTCTGACATCAGAACAAGTAACTCTAAAAGTTACTTGTCCTGAATAAAAGTTACTTGCTCTGGGTGGACGGGTGGATAGCCATTTCCAACACTAACTGTAGATTTCCATCTCCCTCCCAGCGTGCTGCTGTCTGTGCGCGGCATGCTGGCGCTGCTCGCCGCGCTGCTCGCGCTGTACGTCGTGCTGGACGCGGCGCGCCGCCTGCCGCTCCACGCCGCCCGGGCCGGGCGCTACGTGGTGGTCGCCGGCGCAGACCACCTGTGGGGTTCATTCATGGAGCAAACCACCTGTAACCCAAACAGCTAATAAATGCTTTTACGTTAAAGAACCCAAAGACCTTCTGGAATTTGAATATAATGTACTAAAGCCCAATGGACCCTCTTCTCTAAACCTTGGAGAAACCTAAATATACGAATATTGCCAAAAGTCATGAAAAAAACCTTTGAAATCAATTTTTAACAAAAATATCACTATGGTTCTGCAAAAAGAAAAATAAGTTTGAAATATAACAAATAATTATTGAAAAGCTGTGAAAATCAAAGCAATTGAAGTTCATGCGTGAAACAAATAACTAATACGTATACAAAAATAATCAAAAACTATACTTCATAAACAATTAAATAATTCCGTTTTTCGAAAAAAAAAAAAATTAACGACCAAATAAAGGACCTATCTCATAAACATAAATTCAGTAAGCATTTTATCATACTGTTGAGGATTAATTCATTTGAGAAAAAGCAACAAAAGAAATATCAATACATTTCAAAATGGAAACTATGAGTCACATACAAAATTTATCATATATCTTTAAGATTTGGATGTGGAGGCATCGCAGCTTTTGCCTCGTTTAGGTTTGGCGGCCATTTTGTTTCCGCCATTACGATTGAACACATTTCTGCTAATATCTTTGTATCTAAAAGTCAGTTAGTAGAGTTGCACTCCCCATCACGAAAGCACAAAGTTGTGCATTTTAAGCTAGCTTTTTTACACTTGCAGGCTACATTGCAATCCTTTTTACATTGACAACATGATAACTCCTGTGCTGACGTTCTGGGCGGTGGTAAAGTTGACTCCATATGGACTCCAGCCAGTACAGTGTTTCCAGCCCCATTGCGTAGGAGATGGCAGACTTTGTATTCTATTCACATATTGAGCCTAAACAAATGCACCTTGAAATGATGCTCTTGCAATATGTTGTTTAAATGCATCTAGAGTTGGTGGAATATGTTCATGGCTCATTTCATGGCACTGGTATTTCTTTGTTCCAAACATAGATGATGAGTCCCTGAAAAAAAGAAATTATGCAACAACTATAATTTAAGACATGAAACTCTATTAGCTGCCAGATTCATCAACAGTAATTCCAACAGTGTTGGTTTTTAAAACAGACAAGTTTTAAGTACCAAAACCTATTGGTACTCAAACTCATACTTTCCAGACCTTGAAATAAACGATGTTATTGCAGCGGAAATCAGGTAACAGGTAATTACAAATTAAATTATGAAAATAGATATTCGATCAATCAATCAATCAGATCCTAAGTTTATTTGAGCGGGCCCTAATTATTCCTCATTCAGAGGATGTTGCCTGGCTGCCCAGTCTACATCTCAATCGTCCTCTCCAAGCCTTTTGGTCACCAGGATCTATCAGACCCGTGCTCAATCTTTCTACATGACCGCATCTCCAGTCTGTTTTGGTCTTCCCTTTCCTATCCTTCCTTCTATTTCAAGTTTTCTTACTTTGCTAATCCAGCCAGAGCTGCGCTCAACCTAATCTTGCCATCTCAGTCTCCCTTTACGAAGCACACTATCAATATCTGTGATACACAATTTCTCCAAAAGGCTCTCTGTACTTGTATCATTGTTAAACTTGAAGGATAACGCGTATTTCTCTAGCTTTTTTATTGGTCACTTGATGATTACAGAACTCTCTCAATCACGCCTGGATCATCCCTAAATACTCTTAGACTATTCCGTTCAGTGTCGTATGGTCAGTGTACGGTCACACTGCACATCCAGCAGATCATAGCTCTGTCAATTCTTCTCACATGATTTACAGTACTGGAAGATGCTACCCACGTCTCAGACCCATGAATCATAGCACTGCGTAGACAGATTTAATACACTCTACCTCTTGAAGAAAAGGAATGTGCCATGGTGGTTTGGCAGTTTGGCAGGAGCTCACAAAATTTGCCCGATGCATATATCCTTGAATGAGTTCATCGTTTGGTTATATGAATAAATCAACATATTTCTTCAATCGCAACACTAAATTTACCTTATTATTTGCAGTTTTGGACCATCGACTGTGTCTATCCTCAGAATCTCACACTACGCATATCAGTCAGACGGACAAAACTGTAGCAAAACTGGTTAAGTAAGTTAGGCCTCCAGTACGCCCCGACTCATTGTAGCATGGTCACAGAGTATAAATTGCCCCCTACTATAAGTTGGACTGGAGTAGTTTAAGTTTCCTTTGGCTGCACACACCTTGATAGGCTTAGTTGTTGTTCTATGGCCACTGTAGGATTAGAGAACTAGTACTCTGCTGCACTGGTGCAGAGCCAAATAGCGGCAGTTCTCTCTTAGATTCTGGATGAGCAAGTAGGGTTCTTGACCTATTCTTCAGAGTAGACCCTCATTCACTTGTACCACTAAGGCTTGCCTGAAGCACTGCGTGTCAGCACTGCCTGGTGTGAAGTCCTCGTAAAGAGGTCTCTCTTGAAGCCCAGGGGGTGAACACCATCTCAGCAGTAGGTGACCGAAAGCCAGGCCTTGACATATGTGGAGAGCTACTGAACACAACGAGGAGCTGTCATAGAGAAGCGCAAGACCACCCCGGGGTTGTAGGTGGGCTACTGCTTGCCGCGTCACCCCAGGGACGAAGCGGTCAAGTGGAAGGTAGTGATTGCACAAGGCCGGGCAGTGGCTTATACTGTCAATTTCTTCACTTTTGGAGCTAACTCACAGTCTCCATCACTGGACAACATATCACCTAAGTAACAAAACTCTCACAACCTCTAACTTATGTTCACCTACTGTTGACCTCCTTGATTAGCCTTACACCTAGGATATGTAGTCAGGATCAGGTTTGAGAATACCCTCAATTCCGCTGCACCTTTTGTGTACCCAGCATACACAACTGCCACAGTAACTGGAGTGTCTCGCTACCCCTATACTTCCAAAAGACCTTATATCGAAGTGTTTATTTCTATTATTGCATAAACCACCCATGTCAACCATACATAATAAGTTCAAAGATTAAGAGCAAGTACAATTTTGACAGCCTCTAGCTCGAATAGATTCATGTCCGATCATTTAAAGGTCTTCTGATAGGCTACGCTACACTTTGCAGCCATACAGCATTACAGCACATGAGTATTCTCCACCTTTGAGAAATTTATTTAGGTGTGACCCAGCGACAACCACAGTGTTTTGTTTATACAATTACATATAGATCCCACATGTCAACGAAAGCCAGGTGGGCACCCTTGGCTTTTCATCCTGGTCTGCTTATCACACTGAACAGTTTCAGTCACAAGGTGCAGAGGTCATTTATTTGTACCCTGCTATATCAGCAAAGCTTCCACTTTTCTCTGCAAAGTCAAAATCACATTCAGTTGCAATAATCAGTGACTCATTGGATGAAATCAAACTAGCTGTTGAAAAAAAATTTAGGCCAAATACCTATCATGACCAACCCCTCTACCAGTATTGAATCGTTTGTAAAAAGTGACAAATACATGTCACACGAAACATATTCCACCAACTCTAGATGTATTGAAACAACATATTGCAAGAGAATCATTTCAAGGTGCATTTGTTCAGAATAGAATACAAAGTCTGCCATCTCCTACGCAATGAGGCTGGAAACATGGTATTGGCTGGAGTCCATTAGGAGTCAACTTTACCACCGTCCATAACGTCAGCACAGGAGTTATTATGTTGTGGATGCAAAAGGGGTGCAATGTAAGATACAAGTGTAAAAAAAGCTAACTTAAAATGCACTGCTGTGTGCTTTCCTGATGGGGAGTGCATCTCTACTAACTGACTGAATATGCAGCTTTTGTTACCAATTACGGGTACCATTTATAGTTATGGGTACCATGATATATGATTTCCAGCAATAAAACTCCATTCAAATAATCTTTTGTACGGTTTATGGTAATAATTGACCTTCAAAACATAGGAAAATATACTACATTGACATTGATATCTCTTTTAGATACAAAGATATTAGCAGAAATGTGTTCAATCGTAATGGCGGAAACAAAATGGCCGCCAAACCTAAACGAGGCAAAAGCTGCGATGCCTCCACATCCAAATCTTAAAGATATATGTTTCTCCTCATCTGTGCCAAATTTCACGCTTTTAACACGACTTGCCTAATTATTACCCCTATCCCTCGAGAAGCAACCCCCCCCATAGGGGCATTATCACTGGGTCCTACAATTGTTTATACTGACGTACTATGCGTTGATATTGATGCGTACTAGCGTCCCACAGGGCCGATGTGTGCATCAAATCCATCCAAGAGGCTTGGTAACACTTACTGGCTTCATAACAGCTATGTAAGTCACCCTGACTGTTCAATTACGTTAAACAACACTTGGTTTTCTGACTGTGTGGCAGTAGATAAATCACCCTGTTGACTGGGGCGGTAGCTGGCTGTCTCTCCATGAATGTCCCCAACCTTCCTTCTCTTTGTGAAGTGTAGATTAAAGTATTAATTCAAGTATTAGCAATCAACCCCCATGTATGTGAGGACTAAGGACTGTGGACATGCTATTTATCCATATCACTTACTTTAAACACTATATACCTTATGCATTTACCAAGTATATGTGCTTGATACTATGTACTCTACCACTATAATACTACACTACCATACTATACTCTCCCACTCTGCAGGCCTGTGGGCGGTGGTCAGCACCCTGGGGTACCTTGGCGCCCTGGGGCCGGTGGACTGGCTGCACCGTGCGGACTACCAGGCCGTCATGGACGCCAACGTCGTCGGCGTCATAGGTCAGTACGGTCACCATCATTATCAAGGGCTCACTTTGTTGCTTAAAACTTACTTTTCAGCACTTGACATCTTCCCAATTAGGGGTCGTAGTTCAGTGGAAAAGGTACCATGAATACCGTAAATCTTCTATTAACGGCTGGGCTTCCTTCTGCTGGAGTTGGCGTTTATTAGAGGCGGGCGTTTAATGGAGGTAGGCAGTTAATAAAGTAGGTAAGACTCAGCGTTCTTGTTTCAAACAATGCATGATTTTTTTAGAAGCTTTACACAATGCAACCTCGTTATAATGCGTTATGAAATTGAAACACACACATACATATTGATGATCAAATGCTTTGACAAGAGGTTGAGGGCGGTGTTTATTAGAGGTAGGGCTTTAACAGAATACCTGCCAGCTCAGGGGGCGTTAAATAGAGGTAGGCTGCTACTAGAGATAGGGCAGTATTAAAAAGATTTGCAGTATCAAGGTTCACTTTGTTACTTAAAACTTACTTTTGAACCATTGATATCTTCCCAATAAGTTAATACATTATTAGGTGATACTGACAGGTCAAAAGTCAGTCTAAATAAGCGAGAGTGCTTTGTGCTGATTGGCTAGTTTTCTAGTTCGTGTTTAAGCTTGGGAATAACATAGAGGGGGCGGGGTTCATGAACTGTATATTGCTATAAAGTATGTCAATATAATAAAAAAGTTACAGATTTTTCATGTTTCCATTGCCTATTCTAGCGAAATATATGTTTGTTGTAAGCTTACTTTGTTCTCAACCAGAATGCAAGACAACATCTTATTGATTTTCATTTTAAATTTCACTCAACACCAACATTCATACATTTCAATAATCGGCCGTTTTCAACTGCAAGATACCCTATACAATGTGACTCATGTCACTAGTGTATATGTACCTCTACCGTACCATGTGCAAGCTCCATTTCAATGCCTCTCTATCAAAAACACCTGCCTTACGTGGACACGTTAACTTCTCCCAATACAAAGCCGTCCACACAAAACAAATCCCACCGTCATTTCCAACACACACCTGTATAGTCAGAGCCCGGGGGTGGGGGATATTTTGAAGTCCACCAGCTATGAAAACTCTATGTTACTGAGGACAGCATCTATAAAGTACCTGTCTTCCCATCCCAGGCTTCTCATTTGCCATTTTCATGTTTTTTTTTAACTCTCAATTCAACTGCCCCATGTTAAAAGCTAGTGGAGTGTAAGTCTAACGGCAGCTATGAAACACCAAATCTGTGTCATACCCAGCTACGAAATAGTGTTGTTTAGTGAAAATTAGCTATGGCATTGTGCAGTGAAAGCTTTCGGGAGGGGGGTGGAGGGGGGGGGGTCCCCGTCTGATAGAAAGGGACGTGCCCCCCACCCCTGGGGAGTCAGAGTCCTTCATGCACAACCTGACAGTGTACCATTTTGAGTTGATTTGATTTGATTTATTTCGTTCATCACAGGCATATTAATACTACAAAGTAAATAATAGATTACAGATATGTAAAAAAAATAAATATAGAAGTAAAATTTTATTTAAGACAAATATGATGACACAAATGAACCATGTGACAAACAAGGAGCACTAAAAAGATATCCATTTAAAATGGAGAGTCTTATTTCCATAGTGACCCGGTGGAACATCTGTGAAACATGGAAAAAAACAATTACAACTGACTAGAAATGATAATGCCATAGAACATAATAATTACAATAATACTGATTAACCTTTTTACGTCATCGGCAGCGTATATTCTTATTACTCTTTTATAAAAAGGTCCATATAATATTTTTATTTTTGATTTAAAAAGACGCCAAACAATTTGACTTTCGTATTGGTAGAGGCAGACTATTCCAATATCCATTCCATCTTACCCCTCCTGCTGTAGACCTGGTGACGACGCTGCTGCCGCTGGTGGCGCTGTCGGCGGGTGCGTCGGGGCTTTTGCCGCGTGGTGGTGCAGGCCGGCCTTCGCGCGCCTCTAGATGCCGACCGTGGCCCCACTGTTCAGCAAGGGCCGCGCCTCAGCAGCCTTGTCGGACGCATCCATTTTGCAGGTCGGTAGCCGCAATACGCCCAGATCAGATACTATTACGACCACCTTTGCGACTAGTGTTAGGTGGTCAGCAACAGAGAGGGGGTTTCTTTATGGGGGTGATTTTTTGGTTGTAGTTGTAGATTAAAAGGGGTTCTATTAAGTGCAGGTCGGTACCGCCAAAACAGATTATAGAGGTGGTAATATGTAATACAACCTTTGCTTTGAACACTTTGTTTAGGATCACATTAGGGATTAGTGTTTATAGAGGGGGTTAAACCACCAAATGAACTCAATATAGGAGCATCACTTCTAAATTTATTTTGGGACCGAACGTTTCAGTAAGTCCAACGGGAAGACATGATGTCTCTACCACTTAGAGAACACTGGTTCTGTATAAGACCACCTTTAACATGGTGGGAGTGGTCCACTTGTGTTTTTATGAAGGTTCATTTATGTAAGACATGAGACATGATATTTATACACATCATCTTAAAAAAATCTAAATTGTGAACAAGAATGTAAATTGAGACATCATATTTATACCAACTATTGAAACTTGCATAACTTAACACCCCATTATGTTGAGACATGATATTAATACTGTTATCCATAACACTACTATGTTGTTCTCTAACACTATCCGTACCCACCATGCAGGCCTGTGGGCTGGGCCGTTAAGTGACTCAGTGCCTTGGATTACCTGGTTTTCCAAAAAAGGGTGGGATTGAGGGTGGGGGAGCACTTGAGACAAGCTCATAGCACAAATTATTAGTTAAAGCTCATAGGTTTCATACGCACGATCGATAGTGAACAAGGGAAAAAAAAAATGAAAAAAAGTATTTTGGTGGGAAAATGGGGGTTTGGGGTGTCTACTGTCCCCCCCCCATCCCTTGGACACTGCCTTTGACAGTGGAACGTTTCCATAAAGACCACCGCGAGAATTAATGGTCTCTAGTACAGTACAACATCCTACTCAGCAAGATTCAATTGTGCATAGCTAATACAAATTAATTTCAAAAACAACCTCAAAACTAGAGTTAAGATAAGAATATATAGTCCCTTCTGTAGGGGCAATGTTTCCACCCGAAAAGTACCAAAAGGTTGTTATACATTTTTAGAAAGGGCTGTATCCATAGATTATGAAAATCAATTTCTTGTGTGCAGCTGTTGGTGGAACAAAGCGTACTGCTTGATTGAAAATGGGTACCTAAGAAAAATTCTACTTATTAAAAATAAGCTGTATCTCAGAAAATGGTGTAATGCATGTTATAGAAAGCAGTGATGATTATCTAATTACATTTTCTACATGCCTATGGGCGTCTAAAACAAAACCAATACAAAATTTATTCTGAAATGTCTGTTTAAACTAAAAATTAATGAGTATTTTCGGGGGCTCATCTCACGGAATTTGAGATGCAGTAAAATTTTGTTGAAAAAGTTTTTTCTATGATTGCACAGTACATGAAAAGTATCATATGTGATATGTATCTGATGGGAAAATCATCTAGGATTCATATAAATCAAATTTGAATCCTCTAGCTCTCTTATAGTACATTTACCGACCCCTACCCTATACATATATGTATACATATAACACAATGGCCCCAATTTCCCATACAAACACAGACAAGCTCATCAACATTGTGTCAACTACAGATATTATCGTACTTTCTCCCTGTGGCAGGCGGTGCGTGCGTGAGCTGGGCGTGACGGTGCACACGGTGGAGCTGGGTCTGCACGGCGTCACGGCCCCGGGGGACGTGGCGCGGGCGCTGCGGGACGGCTGGCAGCGCGCCGAGCCTGGCGTGCGGGAGGCGTACGGCGACGGCTACGTCACCGCGTGTGAGTGGTGCACTAGTCTACACCGTGTGTGTGTATGGGGCAGCGTGTGGGTGTGTGTGTTTGTGTGTGTGGAGTGCGTGTGTGTGTGTGTATATGTGTGTGTGATGTGCATGTGTCACGTGTGTGTGCATCTGTGTGTGTGTGCGTGTTTGTGTGCATATGTGTCCATAAATTGTATGTGTGTGTATGCGTGCTTGCGTGTGTACTGTGTGTGTGTGTGGAACTGTGTGTGTGTGTGTGTAAGTGTGTGTGTGTCTGAAACTTTATGTTATCTGTGTGTGTCTATGTGTGTGTGTGTGTAACTGTGTGTGTGTTGTGTGTGTGATGTGAAGTCCATATAGGATTGTTAATCAGTTATTGCTTTGTGTAGATTAGAAACTAAAATGTGTGCTATACTCCTGTGCTGCAGTAAAACAACAACCTTAACAAGGCATACTGCAATATTTATATAATCTAATCGGTATTGAAACACCCTGCTTATACTGACTTAACAGAAGTCATATAGGCACCCACTTTCAGATAATTGAGGGGGGTGTATTCCTGTTTTCAGATGTGAAAGAATTGCCCTTCATCTCTCTTATTAGAAATGAGAATGGGAGTCCATTCTCTTTGGGAATTTTGAGACCATTATGAAACTGTGAACTTGTGAAATGAGAATGGTTAGAAAATTAATGAGAATGGCCTTGGATTGTTGCTGAGATTTGAGAATGGGGTAGGGTATATTTCCCCATTAATCAGTTATTGCTTTGGTTACAGGCATCCAGAACGTGCTGTACGGCGTGCTGCAGTACCTCACGGCGCATGACGTAGACGGCGTGGTGACGTCGTACGTGCACGCAGTCTCGGCGTGTACCCACGTGGCACGGCCCGCATGGGACACGCGATACGTGTGGTACCCACTTCAGGTCAGTGCCAGTGGTATTCTCGGTCAACCCAGACCCTTCTCTTACTCACTTACTTTCCATCCATCATGCGTGGGCAATTTACTGGTGGAATCCACGTTCAAAAGTGTGATTCCTTATACACGTGGATATTTGGTCATGGTAAAAAGGTGGAGCCAGCAAAATTTTTACACGTGAACTGGTGGTGGAAATATGGGGATATTTCTGTGTCCTTTCTACGTGGATATGTGTGGGACAATTTACAAGTCTTTTCTACGTGGATTATGCACTTTATTTTCGACATCGGTTCGAATGGTCAGAGAAGTCATTTTGCAAGATGTTCTTCTGTCACTTCTTGCCATCCTACAATAATACCATACCATCAGACAATCAAAAACAACATAAAGCAAACAAAAATATATATTATAATGCTCACATTCAATGATGTCCAATCCGGAACCGGCTTACCAGAATTAAACGTCCAGAAAACATGGTCTGAAAGACGTGATACATGGTGAAGACGTAACTGTGCTTCGGCTTTATAAAATCTTATTTTTCCAAATCGGTTTATGGTTTTTCCCGATAAAGTTTCATGTTGGCAGGCAATCTGAAAAAAATGTTGTGTGGTTAAACCGATACTGTTTTTTGTGTGTTGGTGTGTGTTATGTGTTGTTAAAACGATGTGTGTGTGTGTGTGTGTGTGTGTGAGAGAGAGAAGTTTGAAAATGTATTTTACATCATCTAATATTTGTTTTGTTTTGTTTTCAAATCTAGCTGCTACCTGATTGGCTGAGTGATCTACTTTTCGATTGGTTGACTAGAAAGAGGCCAAGTGCGCAATCATGCAAGAACAGAAACACTAAGAAACGGAAAAATACATTTTTCAAATGCAAAATCAGTTGATGATTTATGCCTAGTGTGGCACGGTATTCAATCCTAACTCAGGGAACCTATACGTTTGATACATACATCTTTATATGAAACATAATTATTTTTTAAAATGCAGTGCAATTAAATAGGTGACTGAAGTGATAACTGCATCAATGGTGATGAGCATATTTTCATCTAATTAAAAAAGATGATTGCACATTTAATGTGCCTCTTTAGTGTTCATGTTGCTCACAATATGCATATATTTTTGTTCTTTGATCACCAAGCGCATTTCATTATTGTACGTGTAGTGTTTTTTGAGAAGATATATATTGCCTTTTAAACCAATTTTATTTGATTTATAAAACATAACAGCAAAGAGCATTATCAAGTTAAACAATCTTTGATAGCAGTGTGGTCGACTGAATCAAAGACCAGCTTAAAATCAATAAAGCAAGTGTAAAAATGCTTTTTCTTGTTCAGAGTACATGTACTTGTCAATCAATGATGTTAAATGATGTTAAATGTGATCGCTCATACGGGCTTTTTGTTTGAATCCAATATTTTGTCTTTCATCAATTAAGTTGTTTCTTTACAAGACAGCTTCAATTCTCCTATTCAATGTGTTATTGAACAGTTCACCCAAACAGCATAATTAAAATAGTAACATATTTGTTAAATTAATCAGACTTTTTTAGGGGTCCGTTCGTTCAAGGGTATTTTTGTAATATATCTTTATCCGCTTGGAATTTCTTCTTTTCCTTTTAAGTAGCTGTCACCCTATATCTTGTCTTTATCAGTACCGAAGATTTTTTTTAATTAAATATCAAGACGTACATAAAATATTGCCCGCATGGACCCCACCCCAAACTTTAAAATGGCAGGGTGCAATGGAATTTTTTTATTGAAGGCCTTTAATGAAAACCACCTCATATCTTCCCATTATCAAGAATGAAAATTAGTTTCTTTGGTTAGCATACATGTCTAATACAAAAAGCAATTTTATTGGGGCCAAATGGACCCCAGACACGATGGGTACAGAGAATACAGAGCTGTTCGATAATTTGACCTATTAAAATATGTATATAATAAAAACATAACTCTTTATTTGTTATTTTTTTTTCTGACACAGTCATTATTAACACATGGATGTATTTGTATCACAGAAAGATCATGAATTGAAAAGAAAATCACATCAAAAATTGGGGTCCCAACCCCTATTGTACTATTAAAGGTGTTTTTTACTGAGTTGAGCAGCAGCAGTTCTTGCATGATTATTATTATATTCTGGTGTCTGCTGTATTAAAAAACTCAAAAGTTATGACAATTTGTTTTATCAACGTTTTCGGTGCTCAAACACCCTCCTCAGATATAATGACAAACCTTCTAGAAAAACATGGCAGAGATGTTGCCTCACAGTTTCCCACATTCAACTGATTTAAAGCAATTGATTCTACGTTTGCCCTCTGGTTGAGCTAAAATTCTACCACAAAAGCACTGTCCTGATTATCACATCCACAATGCAAACAAACTGGATGTGATGTTTTTTTCTGTAGCTTGTCACAATGAAGTTTTTGTTTTGTTTCAACAATGTCACACATACAATATTCATAACCGTTTTGTAGTATATACCTTAATTCTCATTACTTCATATTATAGTATGTACCACCGTTTGCTACCACACACAGTGTTTTGTGCGTGATTCATCAGATGAAATGTTTTTTTCCTCTCACTCAGCTTTTTCATGGTGTTAAGAAATACTCAAATGGTTTTATAATGTCTTTTCAAATATTGTAACATTGATCATAACAATTAACAATACAAATTCAAATAAAAAAGTCACAGTTTGATACTGTCAACTCTCTACCTCAGTTCATAGCTCACTATTTTTGCATGAGATGAGCCCAACACCAAGAGGTGCAGCACATTGTCCGCGACCCCCATCCTCGTAATTCCCTCCCCCTCCCCCAGCGGAATGTCTATTGTCTGCATCAAGTCGCCCGTGGCCCACGAGTGCAGGTGCACGGTGCGGGAGTCCTCCAGCAGCACGGCGAGCAGGTCGGGAGAGACGCTCACCAGGGCCACCCGAAAAAAAGGAAAAGTACGGCAGGTGGACCTCGTGCAGTAGCTTTACTCCCCTGTAACACACAATGAGGGGGGTATGATAAGCCTTCCTGAAAATATGTTAGTGATGTGTCTCTGTTGGGGTGAATAATTTAGCATATTAAACAAGAGTTTACACAGATAACAAAAATTTTGCATGGTTTAGAGTCGTGATTCTAATGTGCTCTCAAGACTTTACTTTTACACTTTACATGGGGGTGATGGAGATGCATTAGTTCTGCACCAGTCTAGATGGGGATGGGGTAAAAAGGGTTGGGGAGAGAAGGTGGGTTGGCGGCGGTAGGGAAGGGTAGGGGAAGAGTGGAATATTTTGAATCTGCTCCGCACGTCTTTACTAGGGTTAGCAGAAGCTGGAGGGAAGGATATCAGAGGGGGTCAATAATTGCCATATTGAGTACATGTAAATGTGTATATGGCTGTGACATATGACAATGGGAGGAAGGTGATGAAAGTCTATTTATTTCTGTCACAGACCTGTTGACTGATGGGGCTGGATTGAGGGATGTGGGACAGGGGGAAGGATGGGGATGGAGGAGCATTTAATGTGTTCCGAAGATTAAATCTATTTCAACCTGAGCAACGTCGGATAAACAGCCAGTTTTATCATAAGGCACTAAAGCAACATACACGTAAACGAAAGCAGTTCATAGTATAGTTAGTCCTTTCATTGCGCGAGATTGCATCCAATCTCGCAGAGTATAAGTTCCCTTTGTAAGGTTGCACTGGAGTAAGCGGTAAGATCCCCTGAGTTACACACACCTTGTTTTGTTCCTTCTCTTAAGCCCACAGTAGGATTAGAGACTCCGTAAACTACGGTACTGAGAACGGCCATTAGGTCTCAGGGCCGGTAACCTATTATCGATGAGAAGAGGCCCTTTTTTAGTTGTTTTGAAGAGGTTAGCCGGTGGCTACCTCTCCTCACTGCACCTGGACCCGTGTGACTTCATGAAGGGGATGCCCTGATCATTGCGTGTCAGCACCAGTGCGAAATTCCCTCGACCAGGTGCCCATCGTGAAAAACCCAGGGTAGTAGGGACCACCAGGTCAGCATCGTCATTGAGTCCATAAACATCTGTTCCTGAGACGGCGTCGTCGCCCGTATGTGGAATACCAGTTAATCTGTCACAACGAGTTAGAGGTGTGCAATTGTAGCATTGGAGCATCGTCATTGGAGTCCTACGCCGATCATAGTCACGCTGTCCCGGTGTCCCGTACCTCGCAGACCGAAAGAACAGGACAAAACCGGAGAGTTTTTGCTTCGTCGCGTCGCCCGACCCAATAGCGGTCCTGTTGGGGCCTTGCAAACTATACCTTACGTACCGATTATATGTTATCAACCCCGTGCATACCGACTCTACAGTTGTTTACATATGTCACATAATATGAAAAGTAATGATTCACTGGTGGGACACGTTGCACGCTACAAACAACGAGAACCCAGGGAGAAGATGCGCAAAAAAGCTTTTGGCTTCACTCCGGTCTGTGGGAGAAGATGCGCAGCGGCGATGTGGCCAGAGCTTGCCTCCTCACAGAGCGAGTACCGCTCCCCATCCGATACCAGGGTAACTGCCTGGAACAGCAGATGATGCAGGGATCTTTTATTCTTACTTCATGTTGAGCACTCATTCAGATAAATTGCACATCATTTGATACTAGTAAGTGTTAAATCCATTATAATGTAATTATGATTATGATGGTCAGTTTAACAATGACCACCAAAAGAGTCTAACACTGGCCTTTCCCTGGGTGTGGTCAGTGTAAAAGTGACCGTCACAGTCCACCACTGCACCTACCTGGGTGTTGTCCTCAATGGATCGCAAGTAGAGGTGATCACGCTCCCGATCATGATAGCCCACGTCCCTGCTGGTGACGCCGACCGCGACGGAGTTGCGGTCCTCCGTCCACCTGGGGATCTCCTGCCCAGTGGCACTGTCCACCAGCACTGTCTCCCAAAGATCCAACACGATCTTGTCCCCAGCGGGCATCTCGTACTTCCAGCATTCCGCCACCATCCCCTCAGGCAGTGACGTGGACCACAATTTGCGGGACTGCAAACATAACACACTGTCGTAATCCAGTTGTGCAAGAAATGTAATAGCTACTTAAAAGTATCTATATCAGAAACAAGATCTTTAAGCACTCATAAATTGGAAAGTGCCCAAAATCAAATCACTTTGGTATCGCCTTATACCTCATAGTTGCGTAAAGTTTGAATGAAATCAGATCATCAGTAAACGCTCTAGCTTGTCTGGAGTTATACATCGATACATTGATAGATAGAAACGAAGTGAATGCACGGCTTTGCATATGGAATAAAAATGACAATGCTTGCTTTTGACGATTCCGATTTTCAAAATGGTCTCAATTATCTTTCGAGTGTCGCTTGAGCAGACACGCCCCTAGCGGCCACAGAAAAATACACACTCTCTCTCTCTTATACTGCTACACTCGCAGTCCCACCCCACCCTACGTATATACATATACAATACCTGAGTGACGCCGTCCATGGCCGGGGAGAGCCCCCACTTCTCCAGGGTGTTGGCCTCTCTGTTCCCCAGCACCAGGGAGTTGCCCACCAGACTGATGTATGTTGCCGTAGCGTACGCCGGGAGCGTGAACTCTGAGATGCGCCTCAGCTGGACGGGGATGGCGAGCCGCGGGAGCTGAAATACATTTTTTATCCTCAAGAAAACCACCACTTCCATTTCTGTGACAACAAACGCACATGTGCCGTATTGACCCGAACATTTCAAAAGCAGGGTTTTTTGGCGTATAGGGCTTTTCGTGCGCGGTGTTGCTATGTTAAAACCCCAGGAATCTTTCATTAGCATCCAAAACCTGTCCAGTGTGTTATACAATGATGAATATGTAATGATTTTTTAATTAGTTACTAACAAAATATAATAACTTTAATTACTGGAATATCATCTCAAAAACGTCCATTTTTCCCGTGCGTTGAAATGGTCACCTGTCAATGTTGTCACATTGGGTGATCACGTGACGTGTGACGCTGGGTTGACGTGAGTTTTTAATTTTTATTTATTGTAAACCACACTTACTTATGCCAGCTGTTCTTGACATGCACCAATGCTCATGAGACGATGTACATTGTTACGATGGTTAATGATTTGAAAATTAGTTATCTCATTGTTATCTAATATATTTTCCCAAGTTTGCTTGTAGGATACAATTATATTCTTCCCCCGCTCTCTTTTCTATGACAGACAAGCTCCTACCTACTATATTGACATAGCTGAAGACAGCCTGGTGCTTGGGATGATGGTATCATTCTGGTCTCACAACCTTGGAGTCATCAGTTCGAGTCCCGTAAGGGCTACTCGATACAGTCAAAATGGAAGCATACGTCTACGTAGCTATGTCAATACATAGTAGGTAGTAAGGAGTCAGGAAACAGTTACTGAGAAAGTAGCAAGCACCTGTAGTGGGTGCTGCAGTGGTGGGTGCGCCGCCGCCGCCACCACACGCGGTGTCTGTTGGTGAGTCGCATGTTGTTTTCTCTGTAGCAACAACAATACAGAAATTAAAAATGTTAATGAAATAGTATCGTTCTTTTTGTTACGAATTGCCAAGCAAACAAACGAACGTTTTAGAAGATTTTATTTATTACACAGCATTACTATAGCTTTGACACACACACAAAAAATAGATGAAAGTTAGAATAGTTGTATAATGTATATATACCCATAGTGTACACTAGCATTGACCAAAAATGTGAGTGTTTATGCAAATATATATCATAATGTACACGTACCCACGCATGCCGGGTGCGGGTACTGCCATGTACCTGTTCCCGGGTTACAAAAATTATGTTGGTGTCGAGCAGGCTTCAACTCGAAGCCCACGTCACAGGTATAACTGTGGGTGAAGAGAAACAACAATAGAGAGCAAGAGGACAGAATAAAACTTTATAAGGCATAGTCTGATGTTTTTTTTTGTCTATGCAGATTTGTGAAACGTACTATGTCACGGTGCTTCCCAAATGAAAACTCATGGTTCCTTATCGATATATGTTATCCTAGCATGTATATAGTATGAAATCTGATTTTAATGCTTGAACATTGTCTAATTGGTTCGACAATTGGTTCGACAACGTNTTTCCATTACCTTTAAACAATGTGAGTTGAAATGATCCAACGACGCAATATGAAGCCCAAATATTATGTGCGAATGCTAATTTGTATGATGGTATTTTTATAATTCATTTTTATTTTTTTTTTTAAAATACTATAATATACTGAAAAATTATTTTTTATATATTTTCTATGAATCTTGCTTTTACAAATAACAGAAGAACAATTTTAAAAAGAAAAAGAAGAAGAAATATTACATATAAATATTACTAAACATAATGAACCTAGATGGAGAGTGCACACTGACCTGATTATTTGGCCTCTTCTGGAGATCGACCCGTGTTTGAGTCGCACCTCTGGGCATCGACTCAGGTCAGAGGCGGCGGCTGCAAAATACACACATTTTTGACACAATAAACACGTCTTATTACAATGAAAAAAATCTAATTGTAGTTCTTGTCTAAAACCAGCAGGTGGCTACAAACAATTACATTCTGGGAAAAAATAGACAAACAGTATCAGTCTTTATCATTTCTTTCTGCCACGCCGTAGCATCACAGAGCTTTGATTGATTGAGACTGCACCACGTGGGTAAAAATTGTTGTGACTATTTTGAGACACCTTTGACGATGTTACCTAAATATTTCATATGAGACAGCGAAAAAGCTTCATGCATATACAAAACAGCCACGTACGTGCTTGGTTTGTTTGTCTACTTATTTCCCATATGATTCTTAGTTATACGAAAACTGGTGCATACCACAAAATCTTTTTGTTACGTTAGTGTACTATTTTAATATCACACTCTATCAATGAATTTCAGGTCCTATCCTGACCTACAGCACACGTGTCACATACAATTACATGTAGCTATTTTTATGGATTGCGAGGGGCACTTTTGACCTTGCGGTCGTGTTCGGCGTCTTGAGGTCTGCAGCGTCTGCGGCGTTTTACGCATGCAGTGACAAAAACGTGCAGTTGTGAGCACTGCCTCCGTGTGTTAATGAGTGCATCGCCACTGGGGATTATTTCATTGGGGTGGCCGTGATATCAACATGCATCGAACGTG
>CM032659.1:4242138-4268343 GCA_019095985.1 Streblospio benedicti | reverse complement strand
GCAGCAGCAGTGAAGGCAGACGACAGTTCTCACAATGACAGCCACGGCGCTCCCACGGTGTTTTAAAAGGACCAAACGCATCCTGAAGCTACACAGTCTGTCGTGATTCGTAAACATAAACAGTCTAGAATAGCGTCTGTTTTATAGTGGGTGGCATAGTCTCGATCATCTAGAATCTTGTACGGCTGCTACCTACCATAGCCTCGGACACCCAGGCTGGTATTATATCCAGCTTGGGAGGATTGGTAACCGTGAGTGGTGATAGGAAATTTGAGTAGCCCCGATCCCGAAGGCGGGATGGGTGTAACACCAATAACAGGGTCGGTGATGGATTGGATATCATACCATCCTGGGTGGCCGGGGCTATGGGGGGTCTGGCCAGAGTAACAGTCAACCTTCTCCATATACATCTCTGTCTTTAAAAAACCTAAAAGCAAACAGTACATGGTCAGTTTTTTAAGGATAGTATTTTTTCAATATCCATTCCATATATTAACGTGAAATCAGTATGTTCTTTGCCTTTATATATTTTGTCAATTCTATAATGTGATATCGTTTGATTGCTCCTTGTTTTATTTGTCACATGGTTTAAATCTTTCTTTATACATGCACATATCTTTTCTATTTTTTATGTTTACTTATTCATTTACTTACTAATTTTTACGCATCCTGATAGAGGTTGTACTGTATTACATAATTTTGTCATTCTGATGCGATGTTAAAACCGAGAAAATAACTTCGTTTTAGACTTGGCACGTTTCAATAGGAGAAATCAAATCACCTGTTTTTGTAACTTGAGATTGTTTTTGCAATCCGGTCGCAGTCCAGATTAACATGTTATTTTTTGGTGTTTTAAAAGGAGGAAAGTATACAGAACGCAATGTTAGACAGGCTGTGTTTACAACCAAAGGCTGTTTTTGACAATGCAAAGTGTAAACTGAATCCAAACATGTAAAACTGACAACCTTTTCACTGGGGATAAGAGAAAGTAGCTTCTTTGTCACTGAAACTGTTCTAAAGACACATCACTTAAAGATGATACAAATAATTAAGAGTTAACATCACAAATATTGAAGTCTTCAATTTGAAGATGATAAATGGTATAATTGTACTGTACGATAAGGGACCATTCAGCATTTATGACAGGGTGGGGGGTGGAGGATTTTAGGACGGACCATGAACTTTTGTCACAATGTTTGGAGGGGGGGGTATTTTTTCACACACTTTTGGGGGGGGAGGGCTCAATTTTGTCACATAAAATTTACCCCTATTTTTTTAGAGATTCTGTACTAAAATTTACTGTTTTTTATATTATGGATATCCATCAAATATAATTTTAGTTAACCAACAATGAATGCATTAACTGTTGGGGGTCGGGTGGGTGGGGGTGGGGGGTCAACAATTTTTGTCACGTGAAATTGAGGGGGGTTACCAATTTTTTACAGAGGTTTGAGAAAGGGCTATTAATTTTTTCACAGCAATTTTGGAAAATCCTCCTACCACACCCTGTCACAAATTCTGAATGGTCCCTAAAAGTAAGTTTCTTACCTGTGTGCCCATACACATTAAGAATCACAGGTCACATATATTAATAAATTAGGGACCAGTCAGTATTTATGACAGGGTGGGCTAGGAGGATTTTAGGGCGGGCCATGAACATTTTGTCACAATGTTTGGATTGGGGGCTATCAATTTTGTCACACACTTTTGAGCGGGGGATATCAATTTTTTCACAGAAAATTTACACCTATTTTATAGATTCTGAACTAAAATTTACTGCTTTTGTATTATGGATATCCATCAAATAGGATAAGGGTTAACTGACAATGATTACATTAACTGTTAGTGGTGGTGGGTCATCAATTTTTATCACATGAAATTGAGGGAGGTTACCAATTTTTTCACAGCATTTTTAGAAAATCCTCCTACCCCACCCTGTCATAAATACTGAATGGTCCCTTATAATAAACTACTCTCTGATGAAACATTTCAGGGGTCATATCTTGATATCTGGGTTTGAAACTGTACTGGTCAAGTACCTGCCTAGTAATTTGAGACTCGATGATCCAGACTCCTTCACAACTACTAGTCTTTATCAGTCAGATCATTGTTGGTTATTCAAGTACTCGAACGCAACAGTGCAATAAAAATACATTGGTTGAATGAGACTACTTCAGATCCAGGCAACCTCGATCATCTAAAAATGTCTGAAAATACAGGACTGTCATACTAGTTGATCGAGACTACGGCTTACGTTACTCGTTCTAAGAAAAACGTTGCTCGTTCCACGAAATACGTTTCATCACACACATAAACGTAAATCGTCACATGATTGATACGTAATTCATCATTGGCTAGGTTACTGCTGATATAGAAGAAGCGATTTATCTTTGAAAAGGCGACAATGAATTATTTTATTGCTTATTATGTAATTTTTAACACTAAATAGTTTGCACCATGTTTAAAGTGGGTGCATTATTTATGCTGCCGGCTGCGGGTGAGTGGATTTCAATCATTCAAAGTATTTTTTTTATCAAATAAACTTATGTCTTGTGTTATAGTCAGATAAATCGATACATTTTGACTGCGTAGTAATAGAAAGCCAAATCTATTTTCATATTACACTAGTAAATGAGTGATTAAATTTACCCTCACATCCGAGATTTATAATTTGAGTTCCACAAAATTGAATAGATTTGTTAATGATTTATCTTCATTTCTCGTAGCATTAGTGTGTATAATCTGTCACATAGCCAGTCACTGCAACATTGTGAATACTAGTTCACTATGGCGAGGAAATGAGACTTCCAATGTACATTGTACCAAAAGTTAAGTCCCATGGACAGAAAACGTTTAAATATTGTAGCATTAAATATTGGAATAGTCTGCCTCTACCAATATGAAAGTCAAACTGTTTGGTGTCTTTTAAATCAAAATGTAAGAAATATTATATGGACCATTTCATAAAAGAGTAATAAGAATACATTTGTTAAAAGGTTAATCATTAGTAATGCAATTATTATGTTCTATGGCACCAATACTAGTCAGTTGTTTTTCCATGTTTTTTTCACCGAGGTCCACTATGGAAATAAGACTCTCCATTTTAAATGGATATCTTTTTAGTGCTCCTTGTTTGTCACATGGTTCTTTTGTTAATTATATTTGTATATCTCTATTCAATTTTTACTTCTATTTATATTTTTTACTTATTTGTAATCTTTTATTTACTTTGTAATTAATATGCCTGTGATACACGAAATAAATCAAATCAAATCAAAATGTTGATCTGCATTTCAGTGGTCCACATTGCATATGTGGTGTCGGGCATGATCCACACTGAAAGCGAGAAGGAGGAGGATGCAGAAGGACAACAAACAGAATCAGTTAATGGAAATGCAGTTGGCGCAAATCATCAAAAAACTGATGATGAAATTGTTAGAGAACAATTTGAACAAATAAAAGCAGAAAGGCAGCAGAAGAAAGATGATGAAGAAAGACAGAAGGCACAGAAGGAAAAAGATGAACAGATAAAAAAGGCACAGGAGGAAAAAGATGAACAGATAAAGAAGGCACAGGAGGAAAAAGATGAAGAGTTTTTCAGAGAAGTATATGAAAAAATGATATCCGAATGGGAGCAGATGGATGGAGATGAAAAAAGAAAGAAAGAGAAGGAAATAGATGATATCATTGTGAGATGGGAAATACGAAAAATAAAAGAGAAGAAGGAATAAATCAACAACAGAAGAGACTGCAGATGAAAGAGAAAGGAACGTTGAAACTCCCATTCGTTATGCCCGTTACAGAGCAGATTTGTTTAAAATGAAATAATTCCAAGACCTGCAGTCATGTATGAAAAAAGCCGAAGTACCTCTGTTTGATTATTCATGCACCTTTAAAAGAAGATGAAATAAATAAATTGTCTGATGATGCTTGAAAGAAAGGTCTGAAAAAAGTGCGCAGAGTAGAGTTGTGGTTTTCAATTCCAGAAGATAAAGTCAACAATTTGCATGATTTTTTCATACATTGGACACCAGACAAATACGGTGAATCTGAAAGTGATATTGGTCCTGAACTATGTGGTTTTGTTGTTGTCGATGAGGATGGTAGATGTGATAATGAGACTGATGATATTGAGTTCATAGATGATCATTATTCTAAATCAGTTGGAAAGAAAAGTCTTTCTCGTTCATGCTCCACAACATGGGAGATTGTGCGAAAAAATGAGGCAAGGCGGCGAATATTAGAGGCAGAAGAGGAAAATCTGTCACCGCCAGAACTAAATGAAAAATCGTCTATTCTGACAGATTCAGATGTTGCAACTTTGAACAGCGTTCTTTTACCCCGTTGACAGGTACATAGAGATGCAAGCAGGTGACAGCTAGGATTCCATGCGGCTCAGGTATTAATTTGATCGGACTGCTGAAGTTGGCTTTTCTCCGTCGCGAGCTGTGCGGCTCTGTTGAGGAATCTGTTACGGCCCAGGCTGTTTCAGAATTCCCTGGATGTCCGCCTTTTCATAGCCAGTTTGAAAAGTTAAACGACACCTTTCGTGATGTTGGTACATTGAGACGCAACCTGGTGACAACTTAGGAAGAAGGGAAGATTTGATCCTACAACCGAGTGGCAAGTCGATGAGAGGCAGTCGGATTATATGTCATTTGAAAGAAAGTAGCATGTCGTTTGTCACCAAAACTCGAGAAAACATATCAATAATGGTTTCAGGCAGTGATTATCTATATTGTGATGGAACTGTTTATAATTTTAATCCAGTGCTTGGATTTTGGCAATATGTTTGATGGAAGGATTTTCATTTCAATGATTCGTTGTGCAACTATGCATTGTTGCATAGTTGACAAGCGTATCTAAGTATTGTGTAGCAATTTCTACATTCCAGTGGAATGATGTTAGCATAGTTCTGGATCAGTCACATATTTGCACCTTGGGTTTTGACATAGTAAGCTCATAGGCTTTTATAGAACTAACAGTTGTTTTTATTTGGTAATGTATATCGAGCATGATTTGTTAATGCAAGTATTAATAAAGCAACTGGTTTGTTTACATTCATTTATTGTGCAATAAATAGTGTTGTGGTTATGAAGAAGATATGGACCATTGGTCTACTATGTTTGTGCAATCAGGTCACTTGAACAGATTTGCTGGTACCAAATGGTACTAAGGAGGGTATGAAAAAGAATGATGGTATTAGTGGATGGTGTATAAACTCTCAGATTAGTCTACACTATGCCAATTATGAAAGTTTAGAATTTGTGTACAATGTATCTGTATAGGTGCAATTATTGCAGTAATCGATATTTTTATTTTCATTGGTAGATGTGGTCGCTATCATTCAGACATGTGCTTTCATACTAATTCCCACTTAAGTTTGTGACTTCTCTGTAAAAATGTGTCGGAATGACAGTGCCTGCACCTAAATCTTAGAAGCTAGATTTTTGTTAAAGTTCATATAATATACTGGATTATGTCTGTGATAAATTTTCATTTGAGCATTGTTCTGTACGTGATATTTCCCCATGTTTGACTGGTGGAGGAATATTTGTTATTTTTTTTAGAAAGTGCTGTATTTGACATGGCTTTTTTAAAACCAATGAGTTTACAATTCGAGCTGGCATAACTTATCAAGATAGCTAAGAGTTTCAAAATATTTGCACAAAATAAAGATGCTTACATGTTAAGTTCAACTGAATCAACCGATTTTAACATCTGTAAAGGTAAAATGTTAATTTAATTTTTCTAAGATCCTAGTTTAGCTTTCTGACAGTGTGACGTTGGCAACCCTGAATTTGTATGATGATTAGTCATTGTGTATTATATGTTTGTATGATGTGAAAAAAAATCAAATAGTATTATTGGCCATAGGAATTCTTGTTATTATTACTATTCAATGTACATTGTTTAATCGATTATTTGATTGTGGTACACTTAATTTTAGCATACTAGTGTGTGCATTGCTTGATAAGTTATAAATTTAACTATTTTAAACATGAAGCTTGAAAAATTGGTCAATGCTTTATTATGCAATTTTGTACAGCAATAATTTACTCATGAATGATGTTTTATGTGTGAAAAACAATTCACATGCGTGGAATGTTGGCATTGATTTCGGCATTTATATATGACTTGAAGATGAGCAACTGCTGATCTTCCACTGTTAAAATTACTGGACAATTTAACTTTGTGGAGCTGAATAATATTTAGAGAGCTCTTATCTTTGGCCAAATTCAAACCAGCATTATGCACTTTTGATTTTGCAAAGAATGTAATACATGTTAGTGGGATTAAAGTGTGAGTAATAAATCATAAACCAAATGATTTTAAAAGCGATATGAAAGTGTCATGAAAAGTAAATAATATTTGGACTTGTAACTTGTTATTTATATATAATACATGGTTATCTTGAAGTTGATTGGACAATATATGATTTTTTTTCATATTCTGGACAAGTATTGTTGTGCTGACATTAATTTTTTAAAAGACTTATTTTGATTGAAGCGTTAGAATTAGAATTCTCCTTCGGGCAAAAGTTATGTCTCTAGGATGAAGGATGTGAATCATTGAGTAACAAAGTGTTAACATATCTGTCCTTGTTATATAATAAGAATTAAATTGTGTCTCTGGCTGTACTAGTTCATTTATTGTTATATGAACCATTCCTATGAATAGACTTGTGTAATAGGCAACTAAATATTGATAGAGTAAAGCAGTTAGTAAGGCACGCATACCGGGTATGCAAATGAACTGATAGAAATTTACAGCACAACATCATGAATCTGTTATGAGAAAATCAGCAAAATTGTATGACATTTTATTAATTGTATGAATTTTCTGGAAACGTTTTTCAAAAAGTTGAAAATAGCATTGAAGAGGTTATGTTCTGCAGGTTATTATATCTGGATGATATTAATAGTTTGCAAATTTCAATGAATATGTGATTCTTAAGTTCTGTATTTGCACACTATTGACTGTTAACAACATGAAAGTGTATCCCAATGTACATTTGTATTTTTTTATAGAATTTGCTATCGGTTCAATTATTTTCATGTGGCAAGTGGCAAGATAGGTTGGAATATGTGTAGATATGTAGTCTGTAAATTTGAATCAGATGTTATTTTGTGGATTAAAAGTAGCCTTGTGTGTACTAGAATGTAACAAATGCACATTCAACTGTTATGAAAGCTTTGTTTTGTTTTGGTAATAAAATTGTGTGAAAAGTTAATGCAATGTTGAATGCTTGTACTGGGTACTTACTGTTACTGTATTTGCAGTTTTGAGATATAATGACATTGAATGTGGCAAGGTATATGTATAGTTCTATATTGTTATATATCTGAAAATAAAAATAGCAGTTATAAAAAAAAAAATAATATACAATGAATAAAAATGAATATAGCAAAAATCAATAGTCATAACTGTCTCACAATATTGTCTTCAATAAATGCTAATTTTATGGAAACCAGAATGACTTGCATTTACTAGGAGTTTTATTGTCCACTGAACATCTGTAAACATCCATGAATCTAAGGAACACAAATACGCACAAAATGATTATACAATGAATAAAAATGAATAAAGCAAAAATCAATCGTCATAACTGTCTCACAATATTGTCTTCAATAAATGCCAATACACTAGCAATGTCTCCACCAATCATCAATAGGAAGTGATCTTTTCTCATTTATCACAAACCAAATTTATAACAACAACTGATATATGTATATCAAAAATACATCAACAACAAGTTTACTCTAACCATCTTCCTTATAAGACAATTAACCCTTGGTAACGTGACAGTTCTACCCTTTCAGTAATATTAATCAACAATGTATGTGCTATTCTCCTTCAAATACCACTAATACAGAACAGCCTTTAACAATACTCATATTAAATGCATCACAAATATATTACAATAAAACACAAGTAGCTTAGATTACTCTACATTTCATTTAACTCAACACTCTCAAGAAGCATTAAATCTCAAATACCAATTCCATAAACAATTGATACAAATGAATGATTATTTCAATATCTAACAATCAACATAATACACTTACAACTTTTAGCTCCTCTAAACACTTTAAGCCCACATTATTTCACTGTATTTCATTGTGTTGACAGTGAGGCATGACATGATCAGCATGACTCAAAGAATAACTGTTTAAAATGTAAAAAATTCTTGGTTATGCTTTACATTTGTACCTTCTAGATGTGCCTTATTTTCAATGTTGTAAAGAGGTATACCGGGTACATGATTTTAAAGTTACCAGAAGGGTAAATTGTGATCATGCTTGTAAAAGTAATTATCTACTTTTTGGAGAATATAATCATGAATGTTATTTTTCTAAAACAGAAAAAGCATCAGATATATTATTCTTATGATATCGGTTAGTGAAAGTATAGAAAAAGAATTTTTGTTTTTTTCCAAAAGTATTTCTGATTTGTTCCAGTATTTTTGTATGTAGTGGCTATAGTTTTACAGCCTGTTTAAGTATGAAAAATACATCAAATACCTTAGAAATAAACTGGAGAAATGCTAATTCAAACCAGTCTGTTTTTTGCAGACTTTATTTTACCAGTCTACATGATAAATGTAGAATACCAAAATCAACTGTTGATATAACATAGGGCAAGCCTATTAATCTTGTTTTGAACAAGCATTTTACAACTATTTATTGTTTATGAAACTTTTTAATGATCAATCCGAATTTATATTAATGAAGTTGTTATTTAATAGTTGATTTAAACAGTAAGTTTATCGGAAATATTGTGTTGTCTAGTTTTAGTCTTTTACGGTCAAAAGTTCAGTACTTTGCACAGTACATGTTTTAAGATACAGAATTTTTGTCGAATCATAGATGTTACTTTTAGTCTTTTA
This sequence comes from Streblospio benedicti, assembly GCA_019095985.1. Classification (NCBI taxonomy): domain Eukaryota; kingdom Metazoa; phylum Annelida; class Polychaeta; order Spionida; family Spionidae; genus Streblospio; species Streblospio benedicti. Next base: position 4,259,453 of record CM032659.1, on the reverse strand, counting down.
GTTTATAAACCTGATTAGCTCATATAATACCATGCATTTCATTCATTACCCTTCCTTCTTTGAATGTGTTTAATCACTTTGAACTTTACAGCTCATGAGATGTAAGATATTATTTTTCATATATATTTTTTCTTAAAAGTTCAATTTTCAAAGAATGTTGAGAATTTGGAGATCGAATGCATTGTTTCCATATTGCTTGTTTTGCAATTTGGACTGTGGCATTCATGAACAATTGCTCAAGTATGAATCATAGAGGTGAATGGAAATGCATGAATGGATTGTATGAGTATTTTATTTTGTACATAATTGTGTGATCCTCTGCTACAATGAGTAGCAGATTCTTAAAGTTTCTTGAAATACTCAATTTTGATACTCAAAAAACTTAGATACAATATATTCTATTTAGTGAATGTTTTAGAAAGACATATTTACATAATGGTTTAGGATTCATTTTTAGATTAACAAATATGGAACTTGGTGTACCTAACTGCTTTATACATTTTATTTGATGATATTTTCCATTCAAAAAGAAATTGCAAGAAAGAATTGTAGCCCAGCTGATACACACGATCAAGATCAAATGAAGTTTGGGTGACTTCTCTTGTTCTTTGATACATTTTGTTGTTTAAAATCCAGCGTATTACTGTGTTCTTTGAATATATAAGGCCTTTAGAATAAATGCTGTGCATGTTTATGAATGTAATATAAGTATTTTGAACACATGATGAATTATATATATTTATACAAGACACCAGAGGTGTCTTCAAAACAAAGTTTTGTAATATTTTAAAAAATGAATCTCATGTAAGTATTTGAGTGATGTACATCTGCATGGTTGCTAGTATTTACAATGTCCACTGAATTCTGGAGTAATCTCTCATGCATAATACGTTTCAAAATTTCATCAATTTTTCTGTGCAAAGAAATGTGCCTTTAACAGGTCTTCAATCGGATTTAACTTTCTTAGGTGGTATTCATTGTGCAATATACTGTAAACAGGAATAAGATCTTATTCCTGCTGTAAACTAATGTACATGTGCAATGATAATCTATGGTAGATTGTACAAAGTATTGTCATAGATGATTCTTCTTGTTAAAAAATAGTGCTGTTAGGATTTGTTCTGATGCTAACAGATTATTTTGCTATTGCTGAACAAAAATCGCTTTTCCAAATCATCAGCTTCATATCAAAATGTATTCCTTATAAGAATAGTGTTTTTTTTTTGTACGTAAGTTACAGTTTTTGTGCAATTTTTGATCGTGCCACATTGAAAAAACGCAGTCAGTTAGCATCAGCAATATTTGTACAAACACAATTGTGTTTAATCATAGAAATTTTAGTTTATGCATAGTGAACGAACGACTGAAATAAATATTACACGTACATGTATGTTGCTTGTCCTTACTTATGAAGCATTTCATTACTAAAATGTACAATTCAGATATATATGATTTGTGTTGCATCTTTAATTGCTATTTTACAGCATTACATATGTATGTATATTGTTATGAAAATAGTAAATAACAATGTTTTGCAATGTAAAAAAATAAGTATATAGTAAAACAAGCAATAATATCAGAAAATGGTCCAATATACCCAAGATTGAAGTTGTAGGCCTAATCTGGAGGCCTTTACAAAGTATCCATGCATAGCTATACAGGGTATTATACACAGTAGGAGTATATTTGTCATAGGGGTATAGCGGATGCCCGGCCAAAAGTCTGCCCTGTAGTACTACATTGTAACTATAGTCATCCCTATGTGCATACACATTGCTTAATACATGTAGTATCATTGAACAATCAATTGGCATTTGAAAATATGTTTCAACCATTTACGAATACCTTTTAAATGAAATATTTATGAAATGATAAGCATTAATTATTAAGATTACTGGTAAAGAGCAAGTGTATCACAATATTTTTTTTTTCTTTTTTTAAATATAAGATTTATTGTTCGTATTATTTTGATAATAAAAATGCATATCATAATTTCAGTGTTTATAAACATGATAAACATATCTTTCAATAATAACAAACTATTGTTAATAAAACACAATATGGAATACCTGAATATATTTATTTCATAATTTTATATGTAATACAAATATATACTAACAGTACATTTCTTAATATCAATAATAAATGCCTTGTTACATTCATTTAAAGCAATTCAATAGAATATCCTACAGTGTACATAAAATTACAAAACTTATTATTCTTTTTATCAAACTTTTTACATCCCACCCTTTACATTACCCTGTTAGTTTAATCATGGTGAGGTGAGAAATATGAGGAACTACACATACATGTATAATGTAAATTGAAGACTTTGATACCACTTCATAATACCCACAATATAGATAAGTCACATTAGAAACATGTGTTTAGGCTTTTTACTTAACAATTCTGTAACAATAGAAAATAGTGTTTGATACTTATTCAAACGATATTGAGACATAGTATTTGATATATATATAATGTAAAATACTTTGTAATATAATCTGTTTACTTCTCGTTTCTTATTTAACTATGCCATATCAAATTTTAACAACTGTCCGTAAACTAGAAAAATCAACTACAACTACAATATATATCAAGAATCCTCAACAAACTAAAGAAATATTTCCACATTAAGGAAAAAGAAACAGTTGTCACTAATACATTGCAAACACTTTTAAGTCTAGAACAGCTCAAATCCCAGAACATTTTTTTTTAAATTATATGTTTATTTAATAACAGAATTTACATTTCATACATTCAAGGTAATTAAGTAACTGTTCCATTAACAAAATAAAATACACATTCAAAGTATACAATTGCAAATTAACAACAATTTGAGATTGATTTCTTATAACTTAATATGACTGACAACATTCATTTGATATGTGAAAGAAGGTTTTATCATATTTCCGACAATATTTGATTAATATAATATTTATTTGACTAGCTTTAGACTACATTTTTTCCAAAATAACAGAATATGCAGCTAACATCCTTCTAATACTATGTGCTTTATAGTCAGAGGTCTTTTATCAAACTTACACAAGGAATTTTCTTTAAAAATGGAATATGCTATTAGTGATAAAATAAAGTTCAGAGCATTAATCTTTTCAGTTAAGTCATATCCTATAAACCCACATACAACTGATTTCTATACTATATTATACCCAATAATACGAGATACTTCCATCCATACAGTGTATTTGATATGTGGACATTTTCATATAACATGTTTCACTGTTTCTATATCTTTACACAATTTTTTTATTTGCTTTCCATTTGTTCAGTATGTAACCACAAGGAAATATATTATGTAATAATTTCAAATTAAAAATATTAAAATCATTAAATCCAATAAAACATATTTTTGGGGTATAAATGCTCCTCAAATTTTGTTTAATATTTTCAAAATTGAATTCTCTGGAATATACAGTTTCCATATGAGGCCAAACATTGCATTTATTTAATAAAAGGCTGTAGAAAAATTTACTATTCTTATTTCTAATATTGTGAAATTTGTTATCAGCAATAATAAGAAACAGCTTGGTTTGATACAGTGTACTTGTATATTTAGCCAGTGTGGGATCAACATGGCGGACTCTTTTCATTATGTACCTTTTGAAGATATAGCATTCTCGTAAAATGTTAGACTTATCTTTTATGAGATCATAGATATAGTTTTCATCTATAAAATTACCTTCAATACTTACAAGGTCTTTCACATACATGATATTTGATTTTTCCCACTTTTTGAAATACAAGTTATCGTTGCCCATTTTAAAGTATTCATTTCCCCACAGAGGCTGTTGAAATAATTCAGAAGGAGTAAGTGTATCACAATATTAAAGTTGATTGCCTAGAAATCATTGATCAGACAGAAAGTCTGATTCAAATTTTAAACTTGCAGACTTGACAGTCAACATATTTCTTTTTTCAGATTGTAATGAAAAGTGTCACTTTAGGAAAGGAACCCATGTGGTCATATTTTGAAATCTACCAAAAGACAGAGGAACATGTATCTATCACACTTGTGACCATGAACTTGATTCTCTGCTCGAATCTGATTCTGATGAAGATTCTGAAGATGATTCCTGAAAATAGAATGAAGAAAAAAAAATGTTATATCAGCTAAAACTAGCGCATCACATAATTTTGCAACTTGGATTCAGACAACCACCCATAATTTATAAAACATTTATAATACATTTTGAAAACTTTGTCTAACTATTTTAGGATGAATGTTGAACTTCAAGTGTCCATATCATTTTTTATTGTATTTTGTATTATCACTTGTAAATATGTGAGACAAATATTGAAATCCGTTTTGGTTACTAAGAAAGTAATAATGGAAAGAACCAATTTTGTAAATTTGCATTATAGCTTAACGTTTAAGATATTTATTATAAATTGTCTTGTTTTAAACTGTCTTTCATAAAAGACTACACCAGTAGATACTGGTAGGTTGGTCTGACATATTGAGTCTTTAGATGCAAGTTTTCTATGGAACCATTTAACTATAACAAACATAAAACTACATATATAAGACAAATCGGAAATTGGAAATAATAACCTCATTCCTGCTCCGATCTGCAAGATGCATTTTATCATCAGCTTGTTGCTTTTTCCTTTTCCTTAAGACTACGGCTCCCACTATCAGTGCAAGCAGAGCCACACCTCCAACTGCACCTCCAATTATTGCTGTCATGTCCATTTTATCATTTCCTGTTTCTACAGCAGAGGCTGCTTCGCTCAATGCACTACAGGCTGAACCTTTAAACCCTTCTTGACAGCCACTGGGACATTCGCCTGTGACATGATCACAAGCAGCCTCCCCATAACAGTGGCATTCTTCAGCACAGTCTTGCCCGAAAGTGCCTTTAGTGCATTGCTCTGCACAGTCCACACCCGTGAATCCAGCAGCACATGCAGCTTGCTCACAAAACCTGCCAGTGAACTCTGGTGGACAATAACACTTAAAGCGCAGTACGCCATCTTGCATACTATCTTCGCAACTAGCACTGTTTCTACATGGATTCTGACGGCATTCTGTGATTTCAGTTTCGCAGTTGGATCCCGTATAATCTGGTTCACATAAACATGTGAATCCATCTTTAGTATTACTACAAGTGCCTAAGTTGTGACATGGACTGCTCTTGCAAGCGCCAAGGCTAAAGCCACATTGTTCAGCTGTGTATTCTGAAAGACATGATTCACAGTTGATTCCTGTCCAATATTTATGACATTTGCACACGTATCTACCAACTAAATCATCACAAGTAGAGCCATGCTCACAGGGGCTGCTGTTACATTCATTCACTTCTTTATCGCAATGGTTTCCTTCAAAGCCAGTTTTACAGGTACACTCATAATTGTTGAACATATCAGAGCAGGATGCCCCATTTTGGCAAGGCTTGCTTTCACACCCATTGATTGCTTTATCACAATAGCGTCCACCATACCCTGTTTTACAGGAGCACATAACATTATTAATTCCATCTGTACACGTTGCACTATTCATACAGGGCTTGCTGGCACATTCGTCTATGTCAGTTTCACACCTGGAACCTTTGTAGCCTCTTTTACAGGCGCACGTGTAGCTGTTTATGTTGTCTGTACATGAGCCTCCATGGTGACATGGATTGCTTGAGCATTCATCAACATTGACATCACAATCTTTGCCTACAAATCCAGCAGAGCACTCACAGTAGTAGTCAGCCATATCATAGACAACCATTCTCGAATCAGAAAGAGTCCCAGCCCATTTTTAGTATGGCTGCCCCTGTCTATAATCAAAATAAAGTTTAAAAGCTAGTTCATGACAAAACGTCGAATCAGAAGGGTCTGCAAATGTCTCATTCATTTTGAGGTCCTCACAAAATATAGCTTTGATACTTGTAAACACACATTTCCATCATTTCTCATTTTGATTGACTACCAACAGGTTTCATTTTCATTAGCATGAATTCATTATGAATCCATTATGAATCTTTTAAAGGTTACTTGTTGACTTTTTACACATGTGGATACTTCTGTAGTGTCAAGTTGTGAAAAAAAAATTGGTTGCACTAATGGAGATTTCTTATGTAGATTTCTTAGCAGCTGAGCTAGTGCTGAAAAAAGTAAAATGATTTCTTTGATTAAAAATATATAATTCACATTTATTATGTCATTAGTTCTGCTTGTCTACATGTGTACATGGTAATTTGTTAATATATGAACATAAATGGTCACTAAAATCTTTCAACAATCTGTATTAGATATGGTCTACTTGACAGTTAGATAATGTAATGTAGTGTGTCTCCTTCATGGCGGTATGATAGTTTGAGTACAGGATGATGGAAGCCAGTTGGAACCTTTCCCAGTTTCTAACGGAGTGAATATGACTTGGTCCTGGCCCCTTCATTGTTCACTATGATGTTCTATGACATGTTATCAGATACCATTAGTGGCACAACCATTGTTTAAACATAATATATAGGATGGGTGTGCAATGTTCAAAATACTAGATCTACTCAACATAGTACCCGCTTTTCGCTGCTAGCTGCAAAACGGAACTTGTGGGTCGCATGTCGTCGCCCGAATTCCATATTCCTGTGATGCTGTGGCGTGACCCCAGGGGCGTGACGTCTGGCGATCTCCTGACACTGCTGTTGTAGTCTGTATAACTATACTATATATAGATAAACACTATTACTAATCCAGGCTTATATAAGTTATGGTTATGCTGGACCCCGGTAAGTCCACTGCTCTTGCACAAGTCACGTGCCTTCTTTGCTACTGGATCTTCCATCCCTGCACGTCAAATGATATATCTTCATTTTACGAAACAAATTGCATATTTATCCAAATAAACGCGTATATTATTGTTTTCATATAATATTTACATAAAATATGCAATCGTTACAACACAAAGTAAATATTAGGTACTACTTTAAGGTACTACTTAAAGTAGTACTTATTTGTCCAGGTTTTCTAAGAAGCACCAACGTTTGACGTAAGCATAAATCACAACGTCCTCCATTACCTCGACTGCGATCTTTCTGTTCTCCATCAACCAAACCCTATGTGGTGGTCATATGCCCCAAGGTGGTATACGCTCAATAGTTTTCCTAATATGAAACATTTTTAGGGACACCAACTAGTGATAAGTTAGTGCTTTATAACGGACTTATTTAAGTCATCTCCTGCAGGCGCTCTTAATACGTAGACCACAAAAAACACAGGTTTTCAATAGGCGTTTTTATTTGTTAGCCTAATCTAAGCCTAATGGCATCGATAAACCGTGCAATTGTAGCCGTAGAAATATTTAGATAGCTTCATGCGTTGCACTTCGGAACCCGTAGTGTTCAAAATCGACCATAAATTACATCTAAAATTTGAAATTCTGGAGTTATCTTTGGGGCAGAATCAGTTATTAACATTGAGTAATAGAATCATGTTTTGTTGAGTAGGACTGATATTCATTGTAAGTGTGTATTTATGTTCTGTATGCATTCAAAGGCGTGTTAGAAGTTTGGGACCACAGGACTGGTTACTGGTCGCCAAAAGACAAAGCTTCTTTGAACACCTTTGAAGTTCTAAATTGCATTTCGGCTACAAAATTAAACAATCCTTGACCGGGGTTCTTGTAGTTCTCCACCATGTAGACAACATGTTTTACATTTACATGAAGAATGTTAAATGTATTGTTAATATCTGTGTAACAGGTAAGTGGTAGTTTGTCGCTTAATATGTTTGATTGTCTATTCTTACCACTGAAGTAAACCAAATCTTTTATTAAAAGTTTTTAAAAGTTTTTAATTTCACAAAAAAACTTTTCATCTCTATAGAGACCTTTTCAATTTACAATAAAAAATAGTACTTCTAAAACACTATACTATTCAAAAACCAAAACATAAAATACTTCCCATATTAAAGTACAGACTTATTCAATTTATGCTCCGCAATTTTAAGGCATAAAATAAATATAAATAAATATAATTTTTAACAATTGTTTTATATTTTTACCTTTAATGTATTTTATATAAAGTTTGGATGAAATGATATTTTCTGTTCATGGTTTATGGCAAGATCCTACCCACTATATTCTGTTTTTATTTGTTCCAATGTTTTGTGTATATTATTACATAAAGTCTCATAAATGTTTACTATTTATTCCGTTAAAAAGAAAAAAAAAAAAAAAAAAAAAAGGGCAATATAATCTAAGAAATGAAATTTTTCTTATTTTATGTTTTGGTTTTTAAATAGTATATGGTTTTTAGAAGAACTATTTTTATTGTAAATTGAAAAGGTCTCTATAGAAATGAAAAGCGTTTTTTTGTGAAATTAAAAACTTTTAAAAAATGTTAATAAAAAATTTGGTTTACTTCAGTGGTAAGAATAGACAATCAAACATATTATATGAATGTTAAAAATTCTAAGATGATATTTTAAAGATGATGTTACATGACATTTATTTACCAGGGTCTTATACACATGTTTCTATAATTTCGGTAAATATGTTCACGTACATGTTCCCCAGAAATGGCGCACACAAACTATCAGCGGAGTACTTAAATAGTATGACGTGAGATGTAACTGAAGTTGGAAATAATAGTGAGACACAAAACAGTATATGCTTTGTTTCCTTATTTATTCTTGTTTACAATAAACCTCAGATCTGCCACGATGACGTCTGCGTAAACCCTCGATCAGCCGCAGTGACGTCTCCACCGTCTACAGACCCGGCCTGATCAGAAAACCTGAAACAGTAAAAAACTTCCAGGTCATTTTTCAGAGAAGTCCAGGATGTTCTGGTGGGTTTGGGAGAATACATATTTAACGAGAACACAATTGATATCCAAAAGTCACCTCAAACATATGTGGTGGGTTTATAAAGAAGTGGGTGTGTGGGTGTGCCTTATAATTCGTTGGATGTGTGAAAAAAAAATAGGCCACCCAAAACACAGGGATGTTGGAGTTTTTAACGTACACAATTATAAACACACACACACACACACACACACATACACACACAACACAATACACAACACATCACGCACAACAAATGTACACACACTTAAATACACACATTTTCTAATATAATTAGATACAACTATCACACCACTTATATTGTTTTATAAAATTGCAAAAACATATAGTATAAACACAATATAGTAACTTTTCATTTTTTTTAAGTGATATATAAAGAAATGTACTTATTTATACTTAAATACTTTGTGCATTTTTTAATAAAAATACAACTAAAACACACCAATAAAAAAAAGTTACCAAGAAAATTGTTGAAGTGTGAATCGCTGTCATAAAGAGTAGAGTCGTCATAGTAGTTCCTGAACCTCACCTGAAGAACACAGAATCACTGCATAATCAAAGTCATTGCACCTAATATCATAAACATTCACAATCGTAATGTAGGCATCAATATATTTGTTGGGGTTGTTGAACTGACATACAAATGATAAATCCACACCTGGTCGCCGGCTGCACAGTGCACTATGGCGTGAGCACTGCTGGAAAATCCCGTTGTGGGGTCTCCTCTGTTATGAACCAGCACAATAGGTTTATCACCGCTGCTGGATGTGTGGTACAAATTAGCTCGAAAAAGCTCATATGGAACATCTCCTCCCCTTATAAAATGTACCAATGAACATGTAGTGCCCGGTGACTGGGCACGTGTATCTGTTGCTCGAGGGATCCCATCCTCCAGAGGTACCGCTGGGCTTGAAATCGGAGAACACGTGATGAAACTTGATTGTATCACCTGCATTGTACTCTTCGATTTGGTTAGCAGCAACAGAGAAGCCAACATGGCCAGACTCCCGATCATTCAGAACGGAGATCTGCTGGCTGGACGTCGATACATTCGTCTGAAGGTCAACAAGATCCATTTCAACGTGAGAAACAACGTTTACGAGCTCAGACATCTTGGATTTCATGGCTTCATTCTCTCTTTGGACCTCAGCATTCTCTCTGCGTACCTCAGAAATCTCTCTTTGGACCTCAGCATTCTCTCTGCAACCTCAGAAATCTCTCTTTGGACCTCAGCATTCTCTCTGCGAACCTCAGAAATCTCTCTTTGGACCTCAGCATTCTCTCTGCGAACCTCAGAAATCTCTCTTTGGACATCAGCATTCTCTCTGCGAACCTCAGAAATCTCTCTTTGGACCTCAGCATTCTTTCTCTGAACATTTCCATTCTCTAGTCTGACCTCAGAAATTTCTCTTTGGATTGCAGCATTTTCACTTTTGACCTCAACATTTGCTTCTTGTAGCTCTGAGATCTTTGATTTCATGGCTGTATTCTCTCTTTGTAGGTCTCTGATCATCTTCACTGCATCTGTGAGAGAGATTTGCTCATCACGATCAGCCAAGGCGACTGAACAACAAAGCAAAGATGAGAGACAGAAGAGAATCATCGTGACGCGCATCGTTCAGCCGAAGTGGCGATGTTCCTCCTCCAAGGTGTGGACTTATTTTTCTTGTGTTGATTTTGTTAAATGAAGATATTGGGGCCAAAGGTGCAGACACAGTGGATCACCGCTGTAATAAAAATGTTTAGTGTAGGCCTTTTTTTTAAAAATATAAACAGATGATTAAATTTATTTCTGGTGTTAATTATCATAGGTTATAGTACAAAATAAGAATGGTCTGACATTTTGGATATTTCAAATGTTCTTATAGACATATTTGATTTTTGCTACAAAATTTGTCAAATGACATCTATCATTATGTAAAAAGATCTATCATCATGAATATCAATTATTGACTGTACACCTTGGTCACAATCAGATCATATTCTATATTAAACTCTTGTTATGTGCATATTTTGTGTTCCCAGACATGTTTATTTGTACTGTTATTCATCTCAGGATCTCAACCGTATATAATATTAACAAAGCATTAACTTGTGCCAGATTTTTATGGTGCAAGAACTAAGGAAAATCATCGTTACGGTGTTTCATTTAAAAATCATCTTTAAAAATATGGTATTGTAGCATTTAGATTGAATATATGAATAGTTGCTATAACCGTTTAAATACAAAATATTGTAAACAATTTGCTTGTCACGGCAGCAATCTGTAAGCAAAATGGGTTAGTACATGCAATCAGGAGACACTTACTGGTCTCTACAACGCTATGATCGTATAAATATCATATTCGGATGGACTGGTACGTCTCCTTGTGGAGGGACTTCGCACTGATGCTGGCGACAACAAGCCTCGTAGCCCGCGTACAGTTCACGAAATACCAATCAAATGTGCCCACACGCACGTACAAACATACGTGCGTATGTCTACCTTCAATCGGGGGGAGTTTAGACAAGGAAAGGGGCCCAAATCGAAGATTTGAGGGTGCTAGTACCTACTAAGTGGTCGCTTCCAAAGTGCAAGCGCCGGAAGGACCATCACTGTGCGTGGTCCATTAAGGTAGCTAACGGTGCCAATGCTAGTCACCTCTAACTAATTTTTGCTCACAAAACGTTGTAGCCCCACGATATAAACACAGTGCATAACCAAGCGAACAATACAGCAACACAAGTACATGTATCTGTCATCAAAGATTTATCAATCTAAGCATTATTAGATCTTTGTATTGCCGAATAATTCGGGCTTATTATTAAAAAAAAAAAACTGCTTGCCGGCGGTGCCAAATAGATTCCCGTAAACCCACGATTTATCATTATGTAAAATCTTCAAATGCCAAAGACATGTTTTGATGAACTTCATTTTTTAGCCTCAATGAAACACACAATGCCATCTGATTTTGACCAAGACATATAGACAAACACAACTGTATAAATTACATAATGATTGAAAAGAAATAAAACTTCACATGAAAATAACTTAAATTGTGTACTTACTGATAGCATCCAAAGTTTCTGCTGTGAATGAGTCGGCAATCAGCAGCCTTTTATAGATAGAAGCGGTGTTTGACCTGCCTTATCAGTGGCCTTATCTACAACACAGTTCATATACACGTGTATCAATGATGACACATTTAGAGCGAGTGCCATTGTCTAGACAATTAAATAATTCCACGTCATTTTCAACTCAGGCCAACTAAATTTACAACATGGGTTATGACCATGATATTGGCTCTTGTTACCGGTACGATTGTGCAAACAGCCAGAGGTGAATAGGCAGCTGATCGTCCTGATGAGAGTTCAGTGCCATGTATTAAAGGATGGCGTATAATGCATGTGATACGGCGTGTGCATTCTGTCATGGATTCTGCTATGAGCTCGCGGAATCATGCTCTCACGTCTGTCATGAGGCAATTTGCTACATCATATCTCATAGAATTGCTACATTACATATGCCATGTGATGAGTCTCTGCACATTACCCCCACCCCCACCCTGCCATCCACCGTGCAGACTTTAATGGCTCGGAATTATGTCAATTATAACTGTTAGTGACAATTAAAGGTTTGGTGAATTCAGTGGAGTAGCGCAAGATGATACTAACAAGAGTTATCCGGAAAAGTAGAAGTGCTATTACGTACATAAAAAGATAAACATTAAAAAAGCATAGCTACCCATGTACATGTACATTTCATAAGATAAAAGGACATTCTTAGTCCGGGTAGCACTGTTTAAGGCAATCACGTTTACGTGGTACACATGTCTGATGCCAAATATATAACTTGTGGTGCAATCTGACCCCTGATGACACGACACTGTTAAATTTATAATATGTAGTTTCTTTAATAAAACCTCTCTTTGCACACTCGTGACTGCCTTATATCAAGCACGCTTCGACAAGTAAAATTATATATGTGTAGCTCGGGAGAGGCTAGCCAATCCTAAAAGATTCTAGTTCCCGTGCTAGATCCAGATATTTTGGGAGGAATGTGAGGCGTCCTTGCCAAACGGCCCAGCCTTGCGTGTGTTTTGAGAGTTGATGTGGTCGTGTGTGATTTCGCCTGCTCTTTTTAAAGGGGGTGGGGGTCATGTATTATTCAATGATTGCAATGATTTTGTGTGATTTCGTTAACTCTGATTTATGCTCTCATTGCAAAGATTGTGACTGACTGACTATATTTTCTTGGGTAGTGAGCTTAATTACAGTTTTCTAAGTTAAGGTGTGCTGCTTTCATTATTCATAGTAGTATTAGTAATATTGAATAAATAAAAAAAAATATGCAGCAGCAGCAGCAGCAGCAGCAGCAGCAGCAGCAGCAGCAGCAGAATATTATTAATAAAAGTAGATCAAAATTGCCCTTGGCGAATTGGATGACAAACTGTCAAGAAAAAGATGATTTCTTTTAATGAAAGTATATATGGCTTTCCACTCTAAATCGGGGCCACAACGAGGTTGGGTCAGTGCGACCCTCACAGCCGACACCCTCCCCGCCAGGGAGATAATACACTGTTCCTACACCCATCAAGGCATCAACAATCAACAATTACCCTTTCCCATGATGAATTCTTACTTCACCCGCATCGTCAAATCGAACACACACACAACCTGCACCCTATCCCATATTTTGTCCGTTTTACATATTCATCTAGTCATGAATTTCAAAAGAAAACTTTATTACGTTTTGTGCTTTTTGGCAATGCCAAGAGCACTATTTTGGATTCAACAAACAACTTTGCTATTTTTCTTCAAGTGGCTTATCAGAAGCAAGTGAACTCAATAACTGTCGAGTAAAATACTTAAACTATAAGGTGCCATTTAGAAAATAAACCCAAATGGAAATGCATTTTACATGCCAAACTCTACTATCCAAACGGCAATATATATTTTGACTTAATGTTATACTTGTGTGGAATAAAAAAAGGGGGGGAATTCGAGAATAGTAGACCTATTTTTTTTTTTTTTTTTGTTTTTTTTTTTCTTTTGTTTGCTTTTCTTTCTTAAAATTCTAAAACAAAGAATAAAAATATTACATCAAATCAAATTGTTTTACTGTTCCACCTCACACCAGCATTTCTTACCCCCACCCCACCCCCCTCCAACTTTGATATTTTTCTAAGATATTTTTTTCTAAGATATTTATAATTTACTTAGTATATTTCCACTCCCTGTAGGTGCCTGTTTCGTCCACACTGTTGTCTATTCTTTTGACAGATCCACATCACCACACGACCTGCATGAGAGTGTAGAAACAGTGGGGGACCTCAAATACTCAGAACCAATATTACTGTTGGACATTTTTGTTTCTCCACATCTTATCATTGCCTAACTCTTGATTACGTTTGTCTACCTGTGCACATTCATTTTATCTTGTTGAAGCATATGTATGCAGACAGTGATAAGTATTTTTGATTATTTTATTGATTTATGAATTTTCAAAAACTTCAGCTGTCGTCCTCATTATGAGTCCAAAAGTCAATTGTTATCCAAAAATGGAAGAGCAAGACATAAAACATCCAATCATAGTCATTCTCGCACACTGCATGACATCAAAGCTAGACAATCTCTATAATATAATAAGACATTTTCTTGAAGTCTGAGACCTTCAAATAGAAACTGCTACTGGTAACCTAAGGGGACCATATACCTACTGAGACCATGTGAGTCCGGTCCAACTTGCAATCGGCGAGAGTTCCTCTCTACATATCATGTTCAATACTGTTGTTAACTGGTATGGATTCATTTTATATACTTATTTTTTTTTTCTTCTTTTGCTTATTCCAACCAAATATACCAAAAACATATATATTTCCTTTAATATTTATTTAAATTTCGGCACAACAGTGCCAACAGTGCCTTTGACAAGGGCACTGTTGTGCCAAAATCTTTTGATTTTCTGATTTTGCACATAGAGAAGGGAACCAATAAGTAACAAATCCCATAAGGGGATTTTATACTCTGCATTACATGCCTATTACTAAACAATTATTTTGGATATTTCTTTTTTATTTTAGTTTATTGTTTGAAAAAAAATAAGCATATATTTGAGGAGAAATATGAACACATAATATGATACACATACAATATGCAATGAACCTTACTTACCAAATATTAAGTTCTTTTTATTTGCAATAAGTATATTGCCTCTATCGTTCTACTTGTGGACCAATTGTTTTTGTGCACATTCTTATGAAATAATCACACTAAAATACATTTTTGTTTGTAAAGTTACTGCATTGTTGTTTAGAAGTTACCCACCAGTAGTGTATATACTGGGTATTATCCCTATTATTCTGGTAATATCCCTATCTTACACATGCTTTGAGTAAAACGAAATGTTCAACATTAATTGAGCTGCCCATTTAAACACACATATCTCAACATCTCCAAACTATAGCTTTGCTACAACGTCCATTTTGATGTTCTGAGGTTTGATCAGATGTACGAAAACAAAAAATAAATTGTGTCCTATACTAG
The DNA here is from genome assembly GCA_019095985.1 of Streblospio benedicti. Lineage (NCBI taxonomy): Eukaryota > Metazoa > Annelida > Polychaeta > Spionida > Spionidae > Streblospio > Streblospio benedicti. The sequence continues at coordinate 4,244,114 of CM032659.1, read as the reverse complement.
TCTTAATATATATTCTCTTTTTTAGTATTTTAAATGTGATGTTTGTAAACCGAAAAGCTCAAAGGTTAAGTACATATATCAAAAGTTTGAGGAAACATACTTATTTCAAAGGAAAAAAATCTTCATTTAATGATAATTATCTAGGTCGGCCCCGGCATCAAATATAAACATTTTACATCTATAAAAAGTTATTAAGCACTTTTCATTTTAGTATGGCTGATAATATAGTATATTGACAGTGATTTATATTCACCATTCAAGTTTATCTCAATAAATTTTTTCATTAAAATCAAAGATCAAATAAATAAGTAACAGTAGAACCACCTCTATAATAAGACCAACCATTTTTTGTAACATTCCACATGTATTAATTGGTTCATAAACAGACCACCTCTCTATATTACACAGTAGAACCTCCAGCATAGACCACCTTTATAGATATTGTGTTTCATTTGGCCAGGTTGTGCTTGCACTATTTCTAAAAACCTGATAGTTCATTGAAATTATTGATGGTGTGTGTAAAGCCCAATGCTTGCACTATGTTTAACAATTCAAAAACCACCTTTATATATATCCTTGTTTAGAACTAAAAAAGTAGAAGAAAAACCTTTCATTCATTTGGCCCTTTCATGAGAACAAATAAACTATAATGGTCAGAAACAATACTAAATTTATTTAACAATACATATTACAACAGCAATGATTATGTATTTACATTTAATCTCTTAACTAAATCATAGAAAAATGAACACATCTTGCATGAAAATGGAAACAAAATAAAAAGATAATGGTCAGAATTGTACTAAATTTATTTAACAATACATTTTCAAATGATTATCGTTTAATTACATCTATATATTCAAAAATTAAAAAATAAGACACAATGTAAAAAAGAAATAAAACAATTTATTCATTTCAGTTACTAAAATTTATTTTAACAATAAATTTTTCAACCATAAATATTTTCAGGATATTTACATCTGTATTGCTTTTTACATATGTAAAATACAAACATCTTGTGTGAGAATGAAAACAAAATAAAACTATAATGGTCAGAATTGTACTAAATTTATTTAACAATACATTTTCAACAGCAATGATTATAAAAGCTTAATACATTTTTACAGGTGAAAATTTGTGTGAGAATGTTTAAAAATAAAACTATAATGGTCAGAATTGTACTAAATTTGATGTCAATACATTTTTCAACAGAAATGATTGTTTCATTTACATCTATATTCACAGAAAAAAAAATACACACATCTTGTAATAATGAAAACAAAAACTATAATTTTTTTCATATAGATAAAATAAAAGACAATTTATTGGATACTGTAGATAAAAATTAGTTCCTTCATAAATTTCAGTTAATCAATTTGTTATCAAATTTACATTTACCAGAAACCCATTTCACCATGGAATTCTGGTTTTACATATGAATTTTAATTCATAAATCTCTTAAAGCTATTTATAAAATCACAACCAGAATCCAACTTTAGACTGACACAAAATCCCGGCAGGTATATATAAAAGCTTTATACAGGTGGAGAATTCCACTTAGTCTAAATAAATTTCTCTAAATACAATAACACAAATGATGATGTTGAGTAATAACAGCTCACTTCTTGGCATGCAGAGTCATATGGTGCGTTTTCAAGCTGCTTCCTCGTGTAAAGGATTTGTGGCAAATATGACAGTAAAATGGCTTCTCACCAGAGTGTGTGTGCTTGTGTTACATCATTGAACTTTTCAGCAAAACATTTGCCACACTGATCACACTTGTAGGGCTTCTCTTCTGTGTGAGTGCGCATGTGAATAACAACATGAGATCTTTGAGAGAAACTTTTATCACAAACTCCACAACCATAAGGTTTCTTCCCAGAATGAGTTAACATGTGGGATTTCAGAGTTCCATTTGTCTGAATGATTTCTCACACACTGTACATTGATGTTCTTTTCCCCCAGTGTGGATTCTC
>CM032659.1:4209907-4233347 GCA_019095985.1 Streblospio benedicti | reverse complement strand
TAAGTTTTTTCAGCTCACTTAACCTAGTAAAATTAGCAGCTCAAAGAGACAGTGTCCTCATACGCGGAGTATTCAAATTCAGGTAATATTTGGAAGATTTGAAACAGTCTCCATAAAAGAATATCCATGGCACTTGTAAATAGGCCGAAAAATCTTATGGCTATGATCTGAATCACAAATGCATCCTCTTACTTCATATATTTTTTGGGCATTTACCATACGCCATCACTATAGCACAGAACACAACACAGGCCTGTGGTATCCACTTCATTTTGATAATGTATGTCTAATAACTTGTGAACACAGGCATTAGAGAAATACTGTAGCATATTTATTCGTTGTCACATTTTTGGTTTTCGGCATTTATGTATTTTTTGGAAGAAACTTAGTGATATTTAATCAAAAAAAAAACAGATTTGATGAAAAATGTGTTGAATCTCTTGCACCAAGATTGTCAGCTTAACCAATGCAGAAAAGTTTCATTATTTCTTCCAATAGTTCAATGTCACCTGTTTCTCGTTCTATATATAAAATATGAGGTGGATTTGCAGAATAAATTTCATTTTCTTTCATTCTCAAGCCAACTTCTTGCATGTTATATACTCACGGTGTATTAGATGTTATTTGTATGAGTTTCATAAGAAATGTGAATTCACAAGCAGCAGAAATTTAGAAGCAAGTCGCTATTTAAATACAAGCCGTGCACATATTATCCTGCAAGGTTTTACATGTACATTGTACTGATAACGATTACGTGTTGTAGATATGCACATTATCCGGTCAATTTGGTATTAATTCCTGTAATCTATATAATTTTAGGTATTCACTTCATTGACAAAGTATATATTGTCCGGTAAAATATAACCTAATCAAACACAGTTCACATTGAAATTTGAATAACCGCCCACTGTTTTCACATATTTGCAGAAACGTTATCAACGCAAATGATGGTAAACTTAAAAACCGACAAAACTGATAAAACAATGCTTCAAAACTATGACCAAAAAGAACTGGGTTAATTGGACGACAGCTCCCTGGTATATTCGTGAAAGAATGAAATGGTGTGACCACCTACATGTAGCCTTTGGCTTGTTGCAAGACACGCTTCATGATCACACGGACAAGGGCTGGTGAATTCAGTCTCAATGAAACAGACACATGTCAAGCATTATCAATTACTTCAGGTGATCATTTATTAAGTATGTTGGACGTTCAAATCTCAAAATGATCATCTTACAATATTCAAGATAACCAAAATATGTTCAAAGTGTGTTCTAGGGAAATGGAACTAAACTCGACATAACAAAAAGAAATGAAAATACCAATGTGAAGAGGTTGCGCCCTAAAATGATTACATTATTTCTAAGATCACGAGCACATCCCGCCAGTGCAAAACAGTTGATGTTTTTTCCACGTGGAGTAGGTTTTCTATAAGGTGGCATTGTCAGACAGCGAAGGTATGAATTGTTAAACAATAGCTCAGCCTGCACGCACTGAGGTGTGCAATCTCAGCTGACTTTGGGGCCCACCTGCTCACTAATTAGCAGATAGCTGAAGAGATCTGCTTCCATTTTACCACATCGAGTGGCCCTGACGGGACTCGAATTCATGACTCTAAGTTTGTGAGATCAGATTGATATCACCCACCATCTCAAGAAGCCGGCTGTTAAAAGATTATGCTGGCAAATCATTGTTTCTGTAACCCCCAGTCTACATAGTAGGTCAGTTATCATCTTGACCCGGAGGTTGTGGGTTCGAATGCCACCTATGGAATTAAATTTTTGGTGTCCAATTTTTATGTCTTTGTTATCATATGAAACTTGTTAAATTATAGATACTGAGAATTTAAATTTTTCTTTATTGACTATTACAAGTCAGTAGGGTTGATAATGATTTGTAGATATGTAAGAGTTTATACTTCTCAATATTCTTAGGTTATTAAAAATCAAAACTGTCATGAAAACCCAATGACAAAAGAAAACAACGTATTTCTCTAAACATATTTATTGGATAGAAAAAAATAAGCAATAACTATACATGTTTGCAACGTTGAAAAAGCCTTTTATAGAGTATTTATTCTACTAATTGTCTTTGCTCATCTTCTATTGGATCATCCTCAATGTCCACATCATAAGGTTCTTGGTCAGGAGTCTTGGCTGCCTGAACCAACTTGGCCCAGAACAGCTTCTGACCATATTCATCCTCACTCCACTCAATGTATGTCTTGGTCTCCAGCAAAGTCTTCAACATTTTGGAGACACCAACTTTAGGCAACGGTTTTAAGAGAACTAACAACAGTAAGACATCTTTACCTTTAGAGAACAGCTTGTTCTGTGCCATCTGCATCTCAAAGTGACACCAAGTGCTTGCTAGAAAATTTGGAGATAGAATCAACATGGTGTGCCTGCTTTTTTCAATGCTTTCAATGATCTGATCAGTTATCAGCTCGCCAAACATGAAGTCTCTCAAGTGAAGACAGAGTTTGATGCCATGCTGCTCCTCCAGAGTAGGACGCAGTATGTCATCCACCCAATAATGATCTCTTTCATTGTATGACACAAACACATCATATCTGTAGTTTATTGCAACTTCAGTTCTGGTCTGATATTTTCTCCATAGTCGCCTAGATAAGAACACTTGGTAACGAAACCACCAGCGTTTGTGATAAAGGAAAAGGCAACTGGCAAAGAACAAAAAACTCGCAGGAACACTTATGCCAACAGATAGATATATGTAGAAATTTTCTCCCCTACACATGGCTTTAATATCACCTTCAGTCAGCGATAACAACTGAATCTTTCTTGAATATTTGTTAGTACAAAGAATATTATCCACATCAACCAAATCTATTCTGCTGTGCCTTTTAAAGAGTACCCATTCTACAAAGTCTTTATTGTCACAAATACAGAAGAAGTTATTGTTCGTTAAATATACATGAACACCCTTCTCAGATGTCGGTGAAATGTCATTCAGAAAGTTTGTTAACAATGTTGGGAGCGAATTTAATTGATTATTGCTTAAATCCAGATTTCGCATGGCTGAAGCATTGTAAATTATGGCTTCAAACTTTTCAAGGTAGTTATGACTTAGATTAAGAGTTTTCAGATTATATAAGTCTCGAAATATATTCTGGTTGAGCGATAGGATTTTGTTGGATGATAGATCCAGATTTATCAACTTTGACATACCTTCAAATATTTGAGCTGATTGGTTCTCAAACGTAAGATCATTCTTCGATAAATCAATTGAAATGAGATTTGGAAAGTTACGACCAAGATTGGGAGAAACTGTATCTAAGCCCGTGCGTCCAATTTTTAACACTGTGAGTTTATGTAGCCCTCTTATATCTGCCTGTATTAGTTTATCTATATTTGTATAGCTGTATTCCTTGTTTCTTCTTAAATCAATCAAATTAATCGTATTCCTTGAATGAAAACATAACGGTTTAGTGTACAGCATAGAGCTAATGTATATATCATCATAGATGTTCAAATAACTTAAGTAAAATTGTTTTAAATTCCCCACAGTTGGAATTACAAAGCAGCCTGCGCAATTTTCATCCAGCATTTCTCTAAAGGTGGTATCGCTTCACACGGGAATATCACGGAAATAATGTGGCATAACGATTTTTGTCAATAAACATGTGTCATTTGCGACCATGATTTGATTTCTAGTTTCATTGCATACAGCCTCATACACATAACAGAGATTTCTTTGCATGGCTACAAGACAGTAGTCGTATACTGTGCTTCCTCCACCGTACATGTTGCAAAATGAAGTTCTTTTTGTACGTTTCTCATTGAAAGACATCGCCAAAGAGGTAACCTGGGGTCCACCATGATCAAACTGACCATCAATCACACCAAAACCTTGATAGTCCAACTTAATGCCTGCCAGTCTGGGGTGAGTGATCATATCAATGAAAAAGCTGCTTTCAAATATGTGTATGAACATATTATTTTGTATACACAAGGGTTTTCAAATACTTTGCATACATGTTCAAGCCCGGGTGTAGTCCCTGCAGAGCATTATAGCCGAGATTTAATGTGTTAATTTTTTGGTTACGCAACGGATACAAAAGCTGGCTTAGATTGAAATATAATTGACCCATTGATGATGCAAAATCTAGAGTTTGAATGTTCCACAAATATAGAGTCGTAACACTTCCACTTTTCAAACCATATAATGTTGATGTTAGACTGGTGATGTTGACTCTCTTGGTATTCGATAAATCCAGAACTCTCAGAGACACTAAAGGTTCAAGTAATTCTGGCATTGCAACTTTCAAGTCCCAAATTACATTGATTTTAAGAGTTGTCAACTTTTGCAATGGCTGTAGGACATCTGTTTGGTTTGGTAGTAAGACCAACCTTCTATCTGTTCTGTCTGCTGGGAGGATTAGGTGTGTCAACTCATTGAGCCGTGTAAAATTAGCAGCCCCAAACAAGACAGTCTCTTCATGTGCGGTGTATTCAAACCGGACTGTAATATTTGGTAGGTGTGATACAGTCTCCAGAAATGAATCCCCATGACACTTGTAACTAGGACGAAAAACTTTACCTCCATTAGGATTACAAATACATCCTCTTACATCATATATTTTTGGGCAATCACCTTGGGTCAATACCATAGCACAGAGCACAACACAGGCATGTAGCATCCACTTCATTTTCATACTATATTGCTACTACTGCGTGGACAAAGGCCTTGACGGATCTACATGTAGTTCCAACAGAAATGTGTATTATGTGCCTTGTACCCTTTGACTTGTTCAGTATGTGCCTTGTATCCTTTGGTTTGTTCGTCACAGATCTTGTTATTAGTACTTGATATTAACTAGAATAGCTCAATCTACCAATACGTTGCATTTCAGCAGAACGAGGTGAAATTGTTGTATGTCTGGGAAAAAAACACTAAATCCGTCTTTGGACGCAGCAAAAAATGTTTAGGTTCGGAGCTGAAAATTTAAAAAAAAAAGATATTGAAAGTATTAAATTTATTCAATAAAACACAATCATATATATTCTATCTTTTTAATGATTTTTTCAGAATTTATTTATACATATATTCTCTTGATTCCCAAGTTTGAAAGAAATCTATGGAGCTAATGTCAAGAAACACACCAATAACATATTTGAAAATGCTGAATTTTGGCAAACATTCACTGCAACGTTAGCCAGCTTATTCTTTCATGAAATCAATTATGATTTTCAGCAATGCGTGCTTGATAGAAACTTACTCAAAAGATTAAACACAAAACAGATTTGATCAAAATTGGTCATATCTTTTTGACCAAAATTTCCATCTGCCAATATTAACCAATACAGCAGAGTTTAATAATTTCTTCCGAAAATGCACTATTTCATGGTTTTATGGCACATGTTTCCTGCACTATATATCGAACAATGAATGGGGTGGATTTGAGAATTCTCAGATAGAAAGAGACTCAAAACAACCCCCGCAGGTTTATTCCAATACTCACATAGTGCTAGATGTGGTGGACTTTAAAAAATATAAATTAACAGTCACAGCTAATGCAAAAGCATGCTTTAAAAGGTGCACAATTTGTACATATATTATCCTGAGAAGTCTTAGAAGATGACCATACCATTGTTATGCTGCAGTATACACAGGTATCCAGTCAATAAAACAAGCACTCTAACTAGCTATAGAAATACACAATATTATCAAGAGGTCTGGTGAAATATAAATGATCAAACAAGTTTCAGATGGAGATTTTAAGTTTACTATCCACTGTTTTCACATAATTACACACACGTTATCACTTAAACTGATAAAAACAGTACCTCTCAACATAACAAAAAACAGACTGATTTGATTGGCCTCTTCAGTGTTCATGACAAACAGAATAAAATGATGTGACTACATAACATTTGGTTGAGTGGGTCTTGATCGTTAAAGAGCACATTTAATATTTGTATTATCAGTTTGGTTGTTGATTCGCATGAACAATGAAATTGCCAGTTTACATCCTATAATGGTCTCGTTATTTTTGGAAATGATTGCAACGCATTATGGACACAATGTGATTATACATGTAAAAACTGTACCGTGTATATTCCTGACTTAAGTGGGAACTTTGTTATAGAGTGTTCACGTTTAACAAACATGAGGGAAACAATATAAGTTCTATTGACTGCTTGACCTGTTGCTGATTTAGACGCGATAGGCGTGTTACATGACACCCTTCATGATCACATGGTGAACTCCATGAAAATGAAACAAATATAATCAACTATTGAGCTGAATAGATAAAAAATCACGAATGACACCCCAAGGCTAAGATTAATATTTGGGGTGCCACACGGTGAAAATTAGTCTTTCCGCCTTTTCTTCGGGATGAGTTTGGAAAATCTTGTCCTGAAAAGTTGAGCAAATTTAGTTACATCATCGCCAACGCCACAATTCATGATCCCAATGGATGTCCCTTTATGAAAAGAAAGTCAAAGGTTTGATAGCAGACCAAACCCACGCAATCAAAATTCATAACTTGTGGCTACCTAACTACTTGTGAATTCAGTGTAAACAAAACAAATGTTATCAGCTATAGAGTGGATCATTTTATATGTTGGGGATCTAAGTGTAAAAACAACAGATACGATCAATTATCAGTTTGATAACCTTATGCCTTTCAGTGCTTTTTCATGATTTATACATGACTTTTTGTGATTTCAGTGTAAACATTAAACATTATTATCAATCCCATCAATTCTCTGCTTTCTCTAAGAATAGAAACGTTCTGTCTCGAAGCTGTAGATAATAACCAAATATACGAGATAACCAACAATAAGTATATTATCAGAATGTCGTTGAAGGATAACGAAGCTAACTTTGAAATATCAAAAAGGAATAAACGTATGAACTATCTATGAAGAGGTTCTACTGCAAATTGACTGCAATACTTTTAAGATTACGGACACACCCTAGCAGTGCAAAACAGTGAATGTTTTTCCACGTGGAGTAGATTTGCTATAAGGTGGCATTGTCAGACAGCAAAGGGTATGAATTGTTAAACAATAGCTCAGCCTGCACGCACTGAGCTGTGTAAGCTCTGCTGACTTGTGACTCCCACCTGCTCAGAAATCATACACACGGAAGCTGTCTCCCGAGTGCTGTATGGCAGAAAGTATAGTGTTGAGATTGCTAAGTAGATGGCATGAAAGCACCAGAAAGTTTAGAAACAACACGTGTACGTGTGTGTGTGCGTGCGTGCGTGCGTGCGCATGTGTGTGTCAACGTAGATTTTTTTAAATGCCAGTGGTGTATAATCTGGTGAGCCCTTGGAACTAGACCGCAAATAACCATGCTCGCGCTTTTACACTTTGAAGTGCAGTGGTGCATCTATATTAAGACCACCAATGCGCTGTCCTAAAGTGGTCTCATTAGAGAGATGGTATTTTTTAGGGAGGTTGATGCTGGTCTACTTCACGATGACTGCAACCCCGTGAAACGGTCCTATGATAGAGGCGGTCTCAACAAAGAGGCGAAGGATTGTAATACACCGTAGCTTCGCATGGCATAGGCAGATCCAGGGGGCGCGGGTTCATCCACCCACTCCCCTTTCTAACCAAAATACTTCAAGAAAATGGATCTGCCAATGTCATGGCATTGTAACTCCTGTTAATGTACACAGTGACAGACTCGCAGACGACAGCGTGCACGCCCATTGACTGGGTCACGGACGACGGATGCCGGGAGCATGCGCAGCTTTTGGCCTGAGCAAACAGCTATTTGCACCAGCATCCAGGCGCTCGTGTCGTGTGTGTGGACAGTTGCTACACTCGCGTCAATCAATGACACAGTTTTTGGGTTGTTTATTATGTAGCTGAGCACACATGCACATCCAGGTTATTAGAATATGGCGTATTGCGTGTGTTTGTGTTTGTGTGTGTGCCCATTTGTGTACATTAGAACCTCCAATAAGACCACCTCTCTATTGAGATCACCTCGATAATAAGACCTCTTTTCACGGTCACAAACTTTTATACAGCTACCAAAATGAACCTCTGTATAGAGACCACCTCTCTGTTGAGACCATCTTACACTGGTCTCAAAGGTGATCCTACTAGAGAGGTTAAGTCTGATACGTTAAGTCTATACGCCCGGCCTCATGTGATCCTCGGACGGGGCTATTGTTAAGAAACTCAAAATGTCCACACTGATTATTGTTATTTTCTATCATAGATACATCCACATCTAATTACATGTATGGCCTAGCATTCATTTCACAAGTTACTGAAAAGACAATGACGAGATAAATTTATGTTACTACTTATATGTGAATTTAAATGTGTGTTTTGTGTGTATGTGTGTTTCTTTTGATCACTGAATTGCCTGAATTCTATATCATTGATTTTCTTTGTACAATTAACAAATAAATAAATACTAAAAAAATACAGAAATTGCAAGACTGCTTATTAAGGCAGTGCAAAACATATTGCCATGTACCATACGCTGGCTAGATTATGATTCCCAGATCAAAAGTCCCAAAACTAGGGCACACTTCCCCTCTGAGGCTGACACGCGACATGACGAACGAGGTCCCTGGATTAGTGTGTGTTTGCGCGCGCAGATTGCCTGTTGACTTTGCTGTTGTTTTTGCGCCTGCGCGATGATGATTTCCGGCCACGTGGCCTGAAGCACCTGTTGCGTGTTTCTCCGTGTTATCAATGAGTATTTTTTTAGCGCAAAACGTGGGGTGATTAGTGCTATTTGCCTTACAGGACTGCGGAAAAACTCAATATTGATGATGTGTCTTTATTTCAGATAAAATATACAGTATATGTTATCCATAGTAAAAACAAAAAAATATTTACACTATATACATAAATAATTAAAAACATAATTTTAAAAGTTAATGGAACAATAATACTCTATGTACAACTTAATGAAATTAACAAATAATAGTATGGACACCAGATTGAGTAGACACAAATGTATAATTTGTCTTCTTAAAAGGTTGCTTACACACCTATTGTAGCTTTAAACTATATGTCAATGTTGTATGGAGTTCTTTTGTAAACTGCAGAATAAGAAGAATCGCAATTATTTATCATGAGAAGAACAGCTGCAGCTAATCTAGTAAATTTTGCACACAAAAAGGAAATAGAAAGTGTCCCCATTAGTGAAGTGTCACCATTTTTTAAATATTTTCAGTAACATTATAATAGAAACTGTAGAATAAAAAGGTGTCTATTGTTTCGGCGTGTGTTAGAATGATGTCCCGATATCGAGGTTTTACTGTAGGTCACTGTGCCAAAGAACAAAAAAAAAAACTATAAATGAAACCGTGTGCTACATCCCAAATGCTATGGGTACAGTAGCCGCTTTGCAATGTATCGCAAAACAGGCAAATAGTGTTATTATTGTTGTTCTTTGATGTTCTATACATTGCATCAAATTTGTTTGAGCAGATTGGGACAATGTGGTAAAAAGGAAATGAAGCAAACCTTCGTGCGAAAGTGAAAAATATCAATTCACAAAACAAAGTCACACTTGAGTAAACACAGAGACACGAGGATACACAATGCACAAAACCTTGTTCGAAAGCACCATTACTCCTTAGATAACGCGTCTGTGACAAAACAATGTGCCAACTATAGGAATGACTATAATAGAGTGTGACTTGTCTTCAGTTATCTGGAGTGTTTGTCCCTAGCTGGAAGCAAGGAACATACATAGCTATCATTCTCCCTTGGCTTCTAATATTGGTCGTAGACCTATACATGCCCCAACTCTGATTTGGGATTCACGAAGGATTAGAAGAGTGGTTTGGGGATACATAGATTCGATGTAAATGAACGTGGGTGTAGATCTAGAATTCTATATCTCGTCCGGTAGTCTGAAATAGAAACCTGTCTATCAAATGAGTGCCTATTATCATCAGTGCAGTCACAGCACTTTGAAGTTGTCTTTTCCTGAATTGCCACCATACCACGCCGGCATCGATCAAACTCCTCAAACCTGACACCAGCAGACTCCCTCGAGGGTGGGGGTGTAGGAGCGTCGGGCACGTCACCATTTACCCTGTCAATAACACTCTTGCCATGGACGCAGCGTCACCAGTGAATTGGGATGTGAGGATTTGGACAAGTATGTACTCTCTTGTAAACGGCATGAGAGTATGTTTTATTTCTTAATGAGTTGTGCATATTTTATTATTCCTAGCTGGCTGGAAATGAAGATACGATATTGATAGTGGGCATTCCAAGATGGCCTCCAAAAATGGCCGAATGTCAATCATCATCAGATAAAATAACCAATGATACATGTTGTATATAAAAAAGGCTACTAAAAACTAACATAACAAAATAACAGACCCAACTCATCCAGAAATTCTACATCCAACCAAACACGTTCAGACATTAAGCCCGTCATAATCAAGTTATGCAAACACTCTCGGCTGATGATATCCTGACCGGAATGAGTTTGAACTCCACGTGACCACGCCGTCTCACCGCGCATGCGCCAGTCGAGTTGATTGACAGCTCAATTAGCCCCGCCTATGGAATTACATCACGTGTCAGGCTCAATGGCGCACTCGTGTTGATGCAATTCTGCTCGATCAGGACTTGCCATCATCAGATCGCAAACCGTTGATGTCATAGTATTGTGTCTACATTCTTATGAATAATCCCAGTAGATGAGATGATGTTTTTACTCATTGCTTTTTATAAAAGCAAACATGTATGTGGATCAATATTAATTTATTAATCAGAAAGGTTGCATTGTATTTGGTTAAGCATATTAGGTATTTAAACAGTATCAATTTCTAGTCCATGTTTGCTGAACAATACTCTACTCTTATTGCCTGAGGAGAGTGGTAACCATTGACCCCTTAAACGCCAAAGTTTAAAACCTAAAAATGATAAACAAACATGGGGGGCATCAAAATTCTATTATAGTGCCAATGTGTCACATATCGCTAGGCTTACTCGATAAACGCGATTTTCATAACCATTATCATCTAACAGTGGTGTGGATTACACATGACCTGATTCCCCCAGTGAGTTTGTATTCATCAACGCTTTGTGATGTTTTCCTACACTCGTCCGAATGGGAGTGCACTCATAATGTACTCATAAATAGTGTAAACACAACGCACTCATAAATAGCGTAAAAAACGTGTTTGTTCAAACCTACATGATGTCCCAACTTACGATAAAGGTATTGCAGTAGAACACTATTTTTTTAGATAGACACTATTCGAGATAGCCATCTCATAATGATCTCTGTGTGGTTTAAGGGATTGAACTAGCATCGAAATAACAGAAAATTCGAGATTTGAAAAAGCGATGCTGCATAGCAACATGTAACTATCATGAGTTATATTAATATCGATGAGTAGACTATAGCATGCATTCTTTTGATATTTTTTCCTACGTTCATCTTCTTCACAGTCCCGTATCATACGAGAAAAAGTATACGTGAACGCACCGGCGATCTAAACCACATATTTCGTTTTTTGCAAAACTTTTTGTGTGATGTTGAGATAATAACAATTGATCATTTCCACATCTGCCAGTAAAATCAGCCACTTGTCAGTCATATCTCACTCAGTCGGCGGCTCAGATGTGTAGATCACGTTACTCAAGCTTGAACTCATACAGTAGAACCTTCAATTAAGACCACTTCTCTATTTAGACTACTTCTGTAATAAGCTCCCAAACCTCTATGTTGATTCATGGGGGTTTGAATACTATGAAGAGCAAGGTAAAAACTATTTTCTATGGATAATTTATTGAAACCCATTATCAAGCTTTCTTTTGCTTGATAAATTTTGGTTTTCAATAAATTATCCAAGGAAAATATGTTTTTGTATGCATAATAACTGAAGAGAGTTTTTGATCGGTAATATTCCAAAGATACCATCATCCCAAGCAGCGGATTTTGAGTCCTCAGTTTAGGTCATGACGTGCCACATTATATAGTCAAACAGAAGCTTTGGATTTCAAAACATATCTTCAGCGGTGTCTGTAAAATGCATACGCTACTTGAAGCAAAACCATACAAGTATCTGAATGTGCATTGCTATAGATGCTACATGCCACTCTTCACTGATGATCCTACCATATCTATATCCATCGTGCGACTGCCATTGAGAATAAGAGTTTTCAAACTGCAGCAGTTAATGTTTTTTCAATAAGATCAATACAGTTCAGACACCCCCCCTATACTGACACCACCTGTTTAATAAGAACTTTCCTCGTGTTCCCGAATCTCCATCATGAACATCTCTACAGAGAACGTGATGTCAGTCCCCATGTGCTCGTTATACAGGTTGTACAGTAAAACCTCCAATTAAGACCACCTCTCTATTGAAACCACATCTATAACAAGACCACGTTTCACGGTCTCAAACCTTCAAAAAACTACCACAATGAACCTCTGTATAGAGACCACCTCTCTATTGAGAGAGGTCCCAAATGTGGTCCTAATAGAGAGGCTCTACTGTACTGTGCTGAGTCCAATTTACGCCTGGTAGAGATTTCTATCTATTGTAATTACGAACTCCCGATATCGTCTGCAGCCTGGTGTCATCTCACTCTGTCTCCAGCTCAATATTTGGTGGCTCCTGCAGACTGAGTTTTGTCTCTTCAGACAGTTTTTGATGATTTGTGGGTTTGATATGGTGTGTGTTTTAGCTACGTTGGTGACAGCTTGCGCGATGGATGTGCACAGGGTGGAAGTAAGACTTGCTGATATATCTTTTCCACGTGTATGTGTGTGATTTGTCTTGTTACATTGACAATATCTGGCTTGGGTGTATGTCATCAAAGAGGTTATTGGATTTTCAATATTCCAACTCCTGATTTATGTAATGTATGTCCAGTGGGCCACTTATAGTCGAATGAAAATGTACGGGTTGTTTAAAGCCTTTCTCCCACTTGCAGTGCTATTTATGAATGGAGTAGCGGTGGTGGATTTCTTTATCTCCCACTCTTCCTAGACCACCTAATTTGCATAAATTTACTACGACGTATAAATCATCACATAGTCCTTAAAAAACTCCGTTAAAGTGGGAGAAATAGGGTATTGCATTATGTTTGAATGTGAGAAAAGAAAATATCTCACCTCGTGGACTTGTCACAGCTCTCGTTCGCTGCGCTCACCCAAGCTGACAACTCCACTCAGTGAGATATTATCTTACCTCCCATTCAAACCCATGCAATATCCTATTAATATTCGGCTATGTCTATTGTAATAACACTCAAGCTATAGAGACTGAAGAAAAATAAGTGGTTGACACTTATGTGCTGCACAAACCACATGAAATGTAGTTTGAAATTAGGTTTAAACAAGTCCATAAGACCATAGTTAGGGACAAAAGAATGCGAAAACCATAGAGTACACTTACCAACTCACTCTCAAGACTATGTTTTTACATTGTGTAATTGCCATTTAAAACGTTCTTCACAGATTAAATGAAAACAAAATGGACATGACCACAGTTAATCAACTGCCATATGACGCAGTAATGAATGAAGACCTGGCGTATCGGCTTTCACGGCGTCCGCTCCTGCCAAGTTTTACGGAAGCACAATGGCCAATCATCCAGGCCCCTGGTGCTGAGAGTGTGTTTTGCACGACCTACTACCACTATTACTACTACACAAACACTGCTGGTCTTGCCGCAGCAACCTTGCTGTTATGTAACAGAATGTTATGTCAATGTAAATGTGCTCATTTACAGTCGCAATTCGCTGTTATCGGACTGTGGAGACAGGAAAGCGATTTCCACTCTGGTATGACACTTGTGGAAGTTTCCCCTGTTGTAGTCTGCATATTTACAAACTATAAATTGAACTTTAATATTTCACTATCAATACCATACTATAATACTGTGTACTGTATTCTATGTTGTACTATGTATATCTTCTGATGGCCTTCTTGGAATCCTTTAGTTTGTACTAAGTTATTCTTGAAGCAACGTATATGTCAACACCTGTATCCATAAAATATTACACCCCCACCGCCCTTTCCAATGCCAATGTGTAGTAGAAGATGAACAAATGTTGTCTGGTAACACAACAACCTAAAAAGCGTCATGGAGCAAGGCTAACCACAGCTAATCTCAGATATGAATGGCTCGTAGCATTTCACGTTTTACTACGATGCTACTCACCAACAGTTAGGTTTTGTGCAGATTCTCTTTCATCATTTTTCATTTACGTTCGCGATGAGAGCTTGATTGCTTAAAATGAGAAGTGTTGAAATGCCGTGTGTGATAGAAGATTCCATTGGCATTTGAGTGTCAAGAATATTAATATTACCAGAAGACATTTGGTGTTCACGAAGTTATTGCTTGACACAAGATCTATCCTTGATGTAGCGAGGAAATCAAAGAATAGTGACATTGAAAATTGAATTACGATACAGATAAACAACACTTTAAATGTCACTGACTGTGAAATGGCGTGTCGAGGTGTAGCAACATTTTGATTGATATTTTAATAAAATGTGACATCAGTTGGCTTGCTAAGTACCTGGAAATTACAATGAGTATGTGATGTTAGACATTGAAAATATGGTATTTACATTTGACTTTAGCTTACGGACTTTATTAGAAATGAGCACAATACAAGATGGCATCAACAAGATTTATGTTGGGATGCGATTTTATTAGAGATGAGCAAAGATTTATATGATATTAAAAAAATTTGTCACAGGGCGTACACTTTAACTTTAAAACAAGGTGTGACATGTTTTAATTAAAGCTGGGTTAATGATTTGCAAGACTATTAATGACCATTAATATGACCAACAACAAACACAAGAACAAAGCATTTAGCTACAAAATGTGACCAACGCAAAGAACAACAACAAATCATTTATAGCCCAAACGTCAAGTTAACCCATTCCCAAGTGTCCTCCCTCCAAGAAGAAGCCGTCACCCTTCACATCTTCACCGAGTGACGTAAATAAGTTGAGAAATGTTTTATAGCTGGGTTATTAATTTGCACGACTATCAATAACAATTTTATGTGACCAACAACAAGAACAACAACAAAACATCAACATAAAAAGTCAGATTACCCCAATCCCAAGTGTAGTCCCTCCAAGAAAAAAAAACATCACTCGTCACATCTTCACCCAATGACGTCTGCTACTCCCCGCAAACCACATGACCGCCACGTGTCACCCTCCCACCACCAGGGGGCGCGTTCCATCCCGTCCTCTCGCCTCCCCCGTCCCCCCGGCTCACATAAACGCGCCCGCTAATCTGATTTAAGGCCCTTATCGCGCAGGCGCGCTGTCACGATGGCCATTTCCGGTGGGCGATAATAGCGGCATTTGGGCGGGCGATAATTGGCGAATTTGCGACAAGGCTCTAAATTTGCTTGCGTCTCCATTGAGCGCAATGCCGTTTGATGCATTAACCTCGATCCGGATGCAGATAGTGTGTATAAATTCATTACTAAGCGTGTATATTAGCCGGCAAAATGGCCGGGGAATGAATTGCTCGGCAATCAAACACGTGCGTTTCTTTGGCAACCAGGGTCAGGGGGCTTAGGTCAGGCGGGGTCATGTAAGTGCCGCCTGTAGTGGCTCACAAAAGACGTGGGGGTTATTTGTGCTGTGTGGTGGTTTATGGGCTGTGAGGGGGGCAGCCTGTTGCTCGTGCGGGTGGCGGTCACAGAGGGGCGGGGCTGGGAGGGGAATAGGGTGACTTGTTGCTTCATTGGTTTAAGAACTGTGCTTTACATGAAGCTACGGTGGTTGGGTGCTTTTATATTGGGTAGTATTTTAGTTAGTTGGCGTCATACATTATGTTTTTGTTTTCTTGTGTTTTTTTTTAATAAGAAGACTTTCCTATTTGGACTTTACTCTTTCCATAACTATTGGTACATCAGAAGGATATCGGCAAACACGTTGGGCTGTATGTATCACAGAGTGACGTTAGAAATACTCGCTCACCACTCACTCTCTCACACAATCAATCACGCACCCTTTCACCCGCACAATCACTCACTCAAACCGAAAACACCCGCTCTTGTTACTCATTTTATCACACACAAAATCTTGCTAAAACATTAAAACAAAGTGTTCACAATTGATGTTTTTGATAAACATTCAAGTCACAAGTAGTCAAAAAGTTTATCAAAAACTGCTCAAAACTTAGCTTTCAACGCAAAATAATGACTCCCTCGTTGTGTGCTCCCCAGACGCGCCCTCCGTGCCGCTGCTGCCTCCCGCGGCCGCCGGGGCCGCGGCCGTGGACGTGTGCGAGGGCGAGACGTTCAAGGCGGCGTGCGGGCGAGACGAGGTGGTGGTCGTCACGGCAGCCACGTACGGCCGCATGCGGCTCGGACGCTGCGTGAAGGTGAGGCATCGGGACAGTCTGTGGTCGGGACAGTCTATGTTAATTTGGAACTACTTTTGTCTCCCAAATCATCTTCTCCCGAGAAGGTGATCATTAGATCACATAATATACATTTATCTTTAACATTTTATAAGAATTGTGAATGCTTCTAGTTCAGTGGCAGATCTTTTTGGTATGAAGTTCTGTGAAAATAGTATCAGCAGTTTGGAGGACTCTGTTTGTCAAATTGTGAAAAATTCTGTGCCAAAAACCATGTACAAATAGTCAACAAGGAAAACCAGTGTAGCAGAAAGGGCAGAAAAGGGATATGAAACATGTTACTCCACCCCCACCCCATCAACAACCAAGTGTGCGAGAGTGTTAGAAGTGACTTGCAGGTCGACTCTATCTTTTAGTTGATAATTACCTTTATTAATCTTAACTTATATTACATACGTGTAGTGCCAACACTATACACGAACAGCTCAAAGTGCTTTGCAAAACACAGCTCACAATACATCTATCCAAAATTCTAAGCTAAACCAACCTGACCCTTGTTAGCTGCCGTGCTATTGCAGAGGGGAATATACAGCCTGGATGAAAATCCATTCACCAACATTTTTTTCCCTAAATCACCAGTCATGAACCCTTTCATGTATTTCAATATGTGACACCAAATCCCGAATAGTTTGCATCACATTTTCATCACATCTCACACATTTAAATACAGGCAATTCACATTTCATGCTCAAGAATTCACGCTCAAGATTTAGGGCAAATCACCAATCACATTTTTGTTCTATGACCCTCTCATTGCAGGTGGTCATGAGCTACATTAGTCAATAGGCAATTGCACTGAACAACATTAAAGAAAAAAAAAAAAAAAAAAAAAAAAAAAATAAATCGGGCAAATAAATTCTAAGACCCAAATTGTCCTTTAAAGCCTAGCCTACCCCTGTTACCTTAATGAAAGGCCTTTCTAACAATTGTAAAGAAATCATTATCATAGTACATATTACATGGTCTTTCACCAATCCCTGGAATCGTAATTGACTAGGCTGCATCACATTTCCATCACATCTCACACATTAAAATACAGACAGTTCACAATTCACGTTCAGTATTTAGAGCAAATCACCAATCACATTTTTGCTACATGACCCCCTTGTAACGGCCCCTCCCAAGTATGTTGAATACCCTGATTTTATTGAAACTTAAAATCGTCAACTACAATAAGACAAAGATTAAATGGTTACAATAGGGTGACACCAATGGATTTTAAGTTATTTACAAAATTAAAACAAACACGACTACATACATAGCAACAAAATATTCTTACGACAATTATTCTCTGGGAGGTCGCTTACAATAGAGAAGATTTAACATAACTAAATTGCATTGATGCATGACAAGTATACAAGTACTTAAATACTAAGAGGTTCAAATTTTGATTTATACACAGCAATACTAAGAGGTTTAAATTGTACTTTATACACAGCAATTACACCCCTCATTGCAGGTGGACATGGGCTACATCGGCTGCTCGGCGGACGTGCTCGGGCTGGCGGCCGCGCGCTGCTCGGGCCGCCGGGCCTGCTCCATCCCGGTGCCGGACACCGAGTTCGAGCGCACGCAGCCGTGTCTGGAGCTCAAGTCCTACCTGTCCGCCAGCTACACCTGCGTGAAAAGTACGTATTAGTCAGACTAAGGCTGTGTTGATTATCTCGCACTATATTACCATGGTTGAAACATCTCCACATACGTCAGTGGTACGTGCGTATGTTTGGCGGCTGACCGAATTTGCGGCTCCTCTGCTATAATATATATTGATGGGTATGCGGGTGAGAACGTTGTGGATTTTCGGGACAGTCAGTATGCATCGCCAACCGTACACAACAAAACTGTAATTTTCATCTGTTGACCATGCTTTCACAAGTGCAAAATACGTAGTGTCAATTGGTTGTGCCAACACCCTTTACCGGAAACTTGGACCTACTTGTGTTTTGAAAGACTGCTCTCCTCCCTTATTTATTGATGATGAATAGCATTACGATTTATTGATAGTGGCGTTGTGATCGTAAGGAACAGTCAGTTTAATAGTACATTCGGCAATGTTGGTACTAAAATACATGTATGAAATAGACTACCGTACCAAACTATTTATAGATTAAAGCACTGCGGGGAATAACATACAATCATCAATCATATCACGTCTACTTGTATACTGTTATGCTGCTTTAATCCAGTACTCCCCTCTTCAGTACTGCCGATTGACGAGAACCTGTGCCGTAGTTCCCGCTACATCCGCGTGACGGCGCCACACGGCATCATCGGCAGCGTCACCACGCAGGTAACAGCACTGTCACAGGCTCAAGACCTCATTCACACGTGAAAATTAATTATTTTCAGCAATACTAGATGCATAGATCTACGTGCGAAATAAATTATACATCGGGATATATGCACGCATATGTGACAATACGTAGAATTTTGGACTTCTCAAACTTTCTTAAACTGGATAGAATTATAAACCCTTTCTGTACTTTGATTCTTGAATTTTTGTAGACCGTGCGCTGTTCAAGCGGAATATTGAAGGCGAAATAGCGTATCTTACGCCTTGTACATTTGTCTAGACATTTACATGTGTTTAGGCATATCCACACAAAACCGGGTTGTTTGTTTGTATCATCTACGTAAAACTGATGTATAGTCATCTTATTATTCAACGTCTCAACATTTAATTATACAATATTTAACCCAGTTGGTGAAATGTACCATATTTACTTTACATTTATGTTAATCCATCAATCTATGTAATGAGGCTTTCATTAAAATAGATAGTTCATAACCTTATCATTCCCCCATCCTCTGTCCCCAGGAGACGTGGTGCGGCTCCGCGGCCACGCCGTGGCTGATCGAGGCTGCGCCGGGCCAGCGCGTCAACATCTCACTGGTGGACTTCTCCGCCGCCGCCGCCGCCGCCGCCCGGGGGACGCGCGGGCGCCGGCGGTGGGAGGCTACGGCGGCGGCTACTCGGACGTTATTGAGGTAGGTCGCTGGCAGATCCAGGTGTAGAGAAAAGGGGAGGGGGGCACTTCAGGGATTTCATGGCGGACGTGTAAAACAACTATGAAAATGAAGCATTTTGGTGGGAAAGAGGGGGATGCGCCCTGTGCCGCCCCCCCCCCATGGATGTTGTTGTTTTTTTGTTGTTGTTCTTTTTTTTATATGAGTAGTTAGTGTGTGATGTCGTTGGAAGGGTGGTGTGTCAAGTGTCCTTAATTCAAAAGAGGTTCATTAGATAAGTTTGATGCAAAGGGAGAAACGTGGGAAGATGTGAAGAGCACCCATGTGAGACAGGTGTCCATAAAACAGAGGTTCGTTTTACAGATGGAATGTACGGAACATGGGAAACAGAAGAAGTGAACAGTCTCAACAGACAATGTTCGACATGTGTCCATAAAAGACAGGTGACCCATTTGGGAAAGCTCTAATAAACTCCTATTTGCACCAACGCTATAAAGAGAAGAACTCACATTATGTTGACACTTTTCACTACAGTATAACCTCTTTATTAGAATCACCCCTCGGAACTGGTGTTAGGTGGTTTCAATATAGAAGTGGTCTCCATACAGAGGTTTATTTTGGTAGCTTTATGAAGGTTTGGGACCGTGAAAAGTGGTATTATTATAGAGGTGGTCTCAATAGAGAGGTGATTGTAATAGGAGGTTCTAATGTGCTTCTAACTAGGTTGTCCACCCACCTAACACAAGCTGCACAGTCCTGTAGGTGTGCCAGAAGCGACACATTGGGGCAGGCTCTAATAAACTCCAATTTGGACCACCTCTATAAAGATAAGACCTCACATAATGTGGACACTTTTCACTACTTCTTCCGATAGTGACCACCCACCTAAGACAAGTACATTTGCATGTATACTGTGCTCCCGTAGGTGTGCCAGAAGTTCGCGTCCGTGCACGAGGCCTCCCCCGCGCGGGACACGGTGGTGTGCGGGGGCCGCGGGGCGGGGCCGCGCCACGTGTACCTCTCCAACAGCAACCAAGTGCGTGTGGAGGTGGAGACGCGGCGGGACGCGGACCCCAGCTACTTCCTGCTGCAGTACCAAGGTGTGTGTGTGTTTGTGTGTTTGTCTGTGTGTGTGTGTGCATGTGTGTGTGAGTGAGTGAGTGTGTGTGTGAGTGCATGTGTGTGTGTGTGTGTGTGTGTTCGTGCATGAGATAAACAATGATGAATGTGTGTTCACGTCCACATCAAATAAATGTCGAAAGTTTGATAATGCACTGGCAGAACTAGTAAGTTGGGTACATGAATGCCAAAACCCCTGTGAAATTGAGTGTGCCAAAGCTGACCTGGTGTAAAAAGAGATGGCCTTTTACTGGAGGTTTATAAAGGTTTAGAACCATGACGATTGTCCTTATTATTGAGTTAGTCCTAATATAGAGGTGATCTTAATTTGAGGTTCTGCTTAACTATAAAAGAAAACCCAAGATTTGCATTCTGTTCATAACATGCTTTCATAAACCAACCAGAATTGGCCATACATTCTAACAATAAACATACCAATGTTGACGTACCTCCTCTCATGCCCCAGTGGTGGGGTGCCCGGACCCGCACCTGCAGCCCTCCGCCTGGTTCCGGCGCAAGGGCGACTCGGTGACGATCGGGTGCCGGGGCCAAGAGGACCTCGTGTGGACGCTGCGCTGCGAGGGAACGACGTGGGTCGGCGCCTACAGCAACTGCTCGTACGGTCAGTACACACAGTACAGTCGTGTTGCTGTCTATAGACACATGTCACTTGCAAACTGTCCTACTAGTCCAGTAAATGAACCTTAAAAAATGGGGTTAGTCCAAACAAATTGTAACAAAGCTTTTTTGTTGCAAACTACTCCTAAGCATCTCCATATTGAACCAAAAAATGTTTGACACTGCTTGCCTTGGGAAACTCTTTCCAAAATGGCCGCCAATATGGCTACCCTTGCAACCTCAAATGTTACGTGTTTCCATTGATTCTGATGCATTGTGGTATGTTTAAGTCATTATATTGGACATAAAAATATTTACTTTACATTTCTATAAATATTGATGAGTACTCTTTTGCCTTTACGATAACTTTATAATCTTTGTAGTATTGATCACAAGTGGGCATGGAAGCAATATAGTCAGCATATTTATCAGCATGGGGTTATGTATGTGGATATTTCAAATAGAGACTGTAAAAATAGGGGTTCAATTGCAACATTGTATGGAGGTATTTTGAGTAACATAACTTCTAATGAACATATATAATTTCTAATAATATGTAGTTACAGTGTGGGGATAAGAACACAATTTATAGAGACAGAATCTCAATTTTCATATCAATGCTCATTTTCATAGTGACATTAAACCAACAAGACATGTACATATTCACAGTGTTCATTGTGGACATAATTTGATATCATGCAAATAATTCATGTCATGCCAGTTTTATGAGAGTCAAATGCAACTTGGACCAAAAAGGTTGACTGCTGACAGAAAATATGTCAACAGGTGTTGATATATAATAGCCTCAATAGCAAATGTTGCTGTTTGGTGATTTCAGAAGAGACAGCGATCGCAAGTGAGATTCGCCATGGCTTACAGAGGCTACCACGCAGTGAGTACATTTGATTCATTAGAGTTGGGGACGGTTACCATATTCGATACTCAAGTACAATTACTAATACTTCTTTTTCCGGTGTCAATTACAATGATAATTACACTAGGATTTTTCGTTTTGAATTTTGATTAAAATTACGAATTTGATCTCGTTTATAACCACAGTTCTGATTAAATTGCATATCAATTGAAATCACAATGGCAAATTGTAATTCATTGTATACCCTACAACGTCATTTGGATTTTTTGCAGGTGTCATCATAACTGCTGTGATCGGCATCGCTCTGATTGTGGGGGTTATCGTACTGTTGTTTGGAATCATGCTCGTCAAAAGGTCAGTCGCCAACATCTCAAACAGACAAAAACTAGGGGACCAAAAGAGACTGAGAATAGTTTTGATACTTTTATTTTCATCTTTAAAATTCAAGCTACCTGGCCTAAGGTGAGTAACTCAAGTATCAGACACAATGAGGTGATAGGCCAGCTGCCTGGTCATCTATAATTGAGTAGTTTATTGTATGCTAACATCACAATCAATGTATGAGAAGTAGCTTCATATAGAAAGTTGTGCTGGCTTTCGTACTGGGGAAAGACATCGGGCATAACTCCAACACTAATGATCATACCATGTACAATAGATTAGTCTTTACACGTACACGTGTGCCTTAGTGTTCTTCAAGCTACTTACTAATTGTCCTTATTCACTGTGCCGACACTATGATCATAATAGGCTATTACGCCCATACAGGTGCAACTGGGCATATTTTACAGATGGTTAAATATTGCATGATTCATACGTCTTTACTTGGCAATTACAAATAATCTTTAACTATAATACCAAAGGAAACACTATGTTGAAAAGATATTCTATCTTAGAGTAGTGTTTAAAGAATTGAAAGCCGAAAATACTCATTTCATATAAACCAGTGATGATCGTAATAATGCAGCTGTCAAATAGGAAGATGGTCGTAATAGCATTATATGAGGATCGTATATATATATATATGACAGTAGATTATATACCGCGTGTTGCAGGAGACGTAAGCAGCCTGGGCTGAGGCGTGGTGTGCTGGGCGAGCAGCCGCCCGTGTCGCCCAAGTCGACGGAGGAGTCGGACATGGACGACGAGTGCAGCGTGCAGTACGACGAGCCCCAGGACGACATCTACCTCAAGCCAGGTGACCGCTGCTGACCAGGACTGACCACTACTGACCATGACTGACAACAACATACAGTAGAACCTCTCTCTATTAGGACCACCTTTTGTACCAGTGTTAGGTGGTCTCTGTGGGAAGTTGGTCTATATAGAGAGGCTCATTTTGGTAACTTTATGAAAGTTTGGGACCGTGAAAAGTGGTCTCATTATAGAAGCGGTCTCAAAAGAGAGGTGGTCTTAATTGGAGGTTCCACTGTAACTAACTGTCCATAACTGACTATAGCCAATGAGGTAACTCACCA
>CM032659.1:4169384-4209807 GCA_019095985.1 Streblospio benedicti | reverse complement strand
CTTTTAAACAGTACCCATTCTACAAAATCCTTATTGTCACAAATACAGAAGAAATTGTTGTTAGTTAGATAAACATGAACACCCTTCTGTGATGTCGGTGCAATGTTATTCAGAAAGTTTGTTAACAATGTTGGGAGCGTTTCTAATACATTATTGCGTAAATCAAGATTTCGCAAGCCTGAAGCATTGTAAATATTTGCTCCAAAGGTTTCAAGGCAGTTATGACTTAAATTAAGAGATTTTAGATTATCTAATTTTCTAAACGTATTCTCATCCAATGATTGGATTTTGTTGGATGATAGGTCCAGATATGTCAACTTTGACATACCTTCAAATATTTGGGCTGATTGATTCTCAAATGTAAGGTCATTTTGTGATAAATCAATTGTTAATAGATTTGGAAAACTGTGGCCAAGATTTGAAGAAATGTCATCTAAGCCTGTGCGTCCAATTTTTAACACTGTGAGTTTATCCAGCCCTCGTATATCTGCCTGTATTAGTCTGGCTATATTTGTATAACTGTAGTCCTTGTTTCTTCTTAGATCAATCAAATTAAACTTATTCCTTGGATGGAAACATAATGTTTTAGTGTACAGCGTTGGGCTGATGTATGTATCATCATAGATGTTCAAAAAACTTACTTTAATCTCTTTTAAATTTCCCACAGTTGGAATAACAAAGCAGCCTGCACAGTTTTCATCAAGCATTTCTTTTAAATGGGGTATTACTTCACAAGGAATGTCACCGAAATAATGTGGCATGACATATTTTGCTAGTAAACACGTGTCATTGGCTTCCATAATGTGATTCTTAGTTTCATTACACTCATCGTCATACACATGGCACAGATTTGTTTGCATTGCTGTAAGACATCGATTATATAGTGTGTTGCTTCACCATTTATTTTGCTATAAAAAATTATTTTTTGTATTTTTCTGATTGAAGGCCATAGAGTTAACCTGTGGTCCACCATTAACCAAACTGGCCATTCATTTCACCAAAACCTTGATAGTCCAACCGAATGGTTCCCAGAGTAGGGGTGAGTTATCATATCAATAAAAAAGCTTGCTTTCAAATATGTGTATGAACATATTATTTTGTAAATATAGGCTGATTCAGATGCGTTGCATACATATTCAAGCCAGGATTGAGTCCTTGAAGAGCATTATAACCAAGGTCTATCAAGGATATTTTTTTATTCCTCAAGGGGAACAAAAGCTGGCTTAGATTGAAATACAATTGTCCCATGGATGATGCAAAATCCAAAGTTTGAATATTCCACAAATGTAGATACTGAAACTTATTAGATCTAATTCCATAAAATGTTGATGTTAGACTGGTGATGTTGACTCGCTTGGTATTAGACAAATCCAAAAGTTCCAGAGACAATAAAGGTTCAAGTAATTCTGGCATTGGAAAGTTAATTTCCCAAATAACATTGATTCGAAGACGTCTCAACATTTGCAATGGCCGTAGCACATCTGTTTGGTTTTGTAATAAGATAAACTTTCTATCCTGTCTGTCTTCTGGGAGGATTGTTAGGTTTTTCAGCTCTCTCAACCGTGTAAAATTAGCAGCTCCAAAAAAAACAGTCTTCTCATGTGCGGTGTATTCAAATTGTTCTGTAATATTTGGTAGATAGGATACTGTCTTCACAAAAGAATGTCCTTGGCACTTGTATATAAGCCTAACATTTTTACCGCCTTCGGGTTCACAAGTACATCCACTTAAATTATATATTTTGGGGCAATGACCATAGGCCATTACTATAGCATAAAACACAACACAAGTCTGTGGTATCCACTTCATTTTTACAATATGACCAACAACGTTATAAACACAGAATAAAGAATCCAGGTCACACAGATTTGTGAATCATCTCCTGCAAAAACGCATGAATAGTATGCACACAGTATTCATGTCAAGTGCAAAACAATCTGGCTTTCGTAGGCAAAACTCACAGCGCTTTTTTATAACATGCACTACTGTATTATGTACATCTAAATGCATCCTTGTTCATGATTTTTTTTTTTCAAAAGCATGCATGGAATCTAATGGCATTTACCTCATTTTTCCGTATTCAAATTTCAACTTCGTACAAGTTGCCAATAAATAGATAGTGTATGTTTATCATATACTTGTGTCATTCATCATATGTGTTTGACATAACATATTTTCGTTCGCTCTTTTCGTAGCAAATTAGCTAATATTTCATTTTACATTTTAGATTACTACTGGCCCGTAGGAAGG
Source organism: Streblospio benedicti (assembly GCA_019095985.1). NCBI lineage: Eukaryota > Metazoa > Annelida > Polychaeta > Spionida > Spionidae > Streblospio > Streblospio benedicti. The sequence continues at coordinate 4,207,557 of CM032659.1, read as the reverse complement.
GCTAAGGCGGTCAAGCAATTGCCTGACCAATATTTTGTGTGGGGGGAAAAATAATACAATAATTTAATTATGGCCTGACCAATCATTTGTGAAAAAATAAAAATCCATGATTATAGACCAAAACTTTTAAATGGCTTTACCAATCTCATTTTGCTTCCTACGGGCCTGTACTACTTTTACCACCTTCTTATGCCAATTAAATGGAATCTCTAATTACATGTATGTTAATGAGCAGAATCTCTGATGTTGATAGGATGAGCCTTTCAATTGTCCACCCTACAGAACTTTCGTTATATGATCATGTGCTGTGGTTGATATGTTATTAAAAAGTATTTTCGTATGTCCATATCACATTTTGTGTTATGTTATTGTCACTGAATTTGTATTTCTGGATATATGTACAGTACTGTCCGCATGTAAGAACCACAATAATTAGAGAAACTTCCATTGAACTCAACCGTTTTTCGCCACATACTTCGCCACATACAACAAATATTCCGAGTTCTGTGTAACGGATAATTTAATTTAGTCAATTGAAATGGGCACTAGCACTATATCCACAACAGGTCATTGGCATCCTTTTAACACTATATCATTCTCAACTATATCGCAACTATGAGGCAGATGTTCTTTATATAATATAAAATGAAAAAATAATAAGTATGGGCATTTGTCATTTGTGTTTTATGTGTATTGTAAAGACGAAATGCGAACAGTATTCTAAGATCTAGCATACGTGAGGTGATGAATTTGTTAACCTTACGTTTGATATAATCCGAAATAGTCAGCTAGATTAACACTCAGTATATTTGATTACTGAAAAACAAAACTATCATGTTGCCAATGACAACGGAAACAGTGTCTCTCTTGAATATATTTATTGGATACTGCAAACTAAGCAATAATTATATACATGATTGCAACACTGAGGCAGCTTTATTTATTGCAGATTTATTATACCAGATTTCTTTGTTCATCTTCCACAACATCATCCTCAATATCCACATCATAAGGTTCTTGTTCAGGAGTCTTGGCTGCCTGAATCAACTTGGCCCAGAACAGTTTCTGACCATAGTCATCCTCACTCCACTCAATGTACGTCTTGGTCTCCAGCAAAGTCTTCAACATTTTGGAGACACCAACTTTAGGCAACGGTTTCAAGAGAACTAATAGTAAGACATCTTTACCTTTAGAGAACAATTTGTTCTGTGCCATCTGCATCTCAAAGTGGCACCAAGTGCTAGCCAGAAAGTTGGGAGACAGAATTAACATCGTGCGCCGGCTGTTCTCAATGCTTTCAATGATCTGGTCAGTTATCAGCTCACCAAACATAAAGTCTCTCAAGTGGAGACAGAGTCTGATGCCATGCTCTTCCTCCAGTGTAGGACGCAATACATCATCCACCCAATAATGATCTCTTTCATTGTATGACACAAACACATCATATCTGTAGTTTGTTGCAACTTCAGCTCTGTATTGATATTTTCTCCATAGCTGCCTAGATAAGAACACTTGGTAACGAAACCACCAGCGTTTGTGATAAAGAAAAAGGCAACTAGCAAAGAACAAAAAACTTCCAGGAACACTGATGCCAACTGACAGATATATGTAGAAGTTTTCTCCCCTACACATGTCTTTAATGTCACCTTCAGTCAGCGATAACAACTGAATCTTTCTTGAATATTTGTTAGTGCAAAGGATATTATCTGCATCAACCAAATCAATTCTGCTGTGCCTTTTAAACAGTACCCATTCGAGAAAATCTTTATTGTCACAAATACAGAAGAAATTATTGTTGGTTAGATACACATGAACACCCTTCTCAGATGTTGGTGCAATGTCATTCAAAAAGTTTGTTAGCAAAGTAGGGAGTGTCTCTAATACATCATTGCTTAAATCAAGATTTCGCAAGCCTGAAGCATTACAAATTCTTGCTTCAAACGTTTCAAGTGAATTAAGACTTAGATTAAGAGTTTTCAAATTGTATAAGTCTCGAAACATATTTTGATCAAATGTTTGAATTTTGTTGGAAGAGAGATCTAGGTATGTTAGCTTTGACATACCTTCAAAACTTTGACAGGATTGGTTTTCAAATGTAAGATCATTTTTTGATAAATCAATTGTTAATAGATTTGGAAAGTTTTGACCCAGGTTGGAAGAAACTCCATCTAAGCCTGTGTGTCCAATCTTTAGTACCTTGATTTTACCTAGCCCTTTTATATCTGCCTGTATTAGTCTGGCTATATTTTTATAGCTGTAGTCCTTGTTTCTTCTTAAATCAATCAAATTAAACTTATTCTTTGAATGAAAACATAATGGTTTAGTGTACAGTATTGAGCTGATGTATACATCATCATAGATGTTCAAAAAACTTATATGAATGTCTTTTAAATTTCCGACAGTTGGAATTACAAAACAGCCTGCACAATCTACATCTAGCATTTCTCTTAAAGGTACATGCCGTATCACTTCACAAGGAATATCACTAAAATAATGTGGCATGACAGATTTTGTCAATAAACAAGTGTCATTGGCTTCCATAATTTGAGTTCTAATTTCATTACATAAATCATCATACACACGACACATATTTCTTTGCATGGCTGAAAGACAATCGTCATATACCGGAATTCCTTCACCATACATTTTGATGAATGACGTCCTTTTTGTATGTGTTTCATTGAACGACATCACCAAAGGGCTAACCTGGGGTCCACCATGATCAAACTGACCATCAATCACACCAAAACCTTGATAGTCCATTCTTATGAATGTTAGTCTGGGGTGAGTTATAATATCAATGAAAAAGCTGCTTTCAAATAGGTGTATGAACATATTATTTTGTAAACTTAGGGTTTTCAGATGCTTTGCATACATGTTTAAGCCCGGGTGTAGTCCCTGCAGAGCATTATAGCCGAGATTCATCAATGTGATCTTGTGGTTACGCAAGGGGAACAACAGCTGGCTTAGATTGACATATAATTGACCCATTGATGATGCAAAGTCCAGAGTTTGGATGTTCCACAAAAATAGTTTCTGAAGTTGCCCATTTTCTAATCCGTATAATGTTGACGTTAGACTGGTGATGTTGACTCTCTTCGTATTAGACAAATGCAGAATTCTCAGAGACACTAAAGGTTCAAGTAATTCTGGCATTGGAAAGTTCATTTCCCACATAATATTGATTTGAAGAGTAGTGCAACTTTCCCAATGGCCTTAGGACATCTGTTTGGTTTGGTAGTAAGATCAACCTGTTTTGTCTGTCTCCTGGGAGGATTGTCAGGTGTGTCAACTTGTTGACCCTTGTAAAATTAGCAGCCCCAAACAGGACAGTCTCTTCATGTGCGGTGTATTGAAACTTGACTGTAATATTTGGTAGATTTGATACAGTCTCCAGAAATGAATCCCCATGACACGTGTAAACAGGGCGAAAAACTTTACCGCCATCAGGATTACAAATACATCCTTTTACATCATATATTTTTGGGCAATGACCGTGGGCTATTTTTATGGCGTAGAGCACGACACTAGCCTTTAGTATCCATTCCATTTTGATAATGTGTGTATTTCTACTACTTTGTAAACAGAGCCATTATATAATCTAGGTCAGACAGAGTTGCGAAGTATGTGCCTTGTATCCTGTGATTTGTTCATGAAAAAACTTTTTCTTAGTGCCTACATTCCACATACATTAGCAGAAATCCAGAATCAAGGAGCTGTTTAAATCAAGTTGTACACATAGTATCCTAAAATGTCTTAGATTATGATTACCAGTGATGTGCTGTAGATATGCACATGTATCCAGTCCATTTTGCACTGAACTCATGTCATTTATGAAATTTTAGGAGCCCACAGTATTGATAAAGTCTGCAATGATGTGGTCCCGTAAAACATTTATCAGTCTGACAAGGATATCATTAAACAGCTATTATGTTCACATATTTGCACAAACTGGTGTTACCCAGGCAAATGATGGCGCACTAAAAACATTTTCAGATATCAAATAGACGTTTTATGGTGTATTCATATGGACCTACTACATGTATATTGAAAACATTGCGATGGATTCCATTCAATTGTTCATTCATCATTGAAAATGAGACTGTACATCTCGAAAACTGTTATGTATTTGTATCTATTTTTTAGTAAGTTATTATTTTGGTAAGAAGTGGCAGTAGAGAAGACAGTATCACAATAAAAATCATGAGCAACAATGAGGCAAAACGTATACATTATGCAATCCAAGAAATAAACCCCCAAGTCGGCCTAATTTTAACGAGAGCCATACAGAAGTTCCAGAATTCAATTTAGCAGGCGACAAATCTTATTACGGTGGAATACAAGTCGCTCCCCGTGCGGCATTAGCACGGTGTGTCCTGGGTGACGCATTCGTCTCTAGAATACAATGGGACGCAGCTGGTTCACGCTCGCTTATTAATCTCTCTGAGCGCAAAGATGATGCCTTTGCTTGCATGTCATTTTTATACTGTATCAGCAGGGAGTTTAGGCGAGTCTCACAACTGCGATTGGTGTACATCTTCTACAGGGGGTTTTCATTCATATTCGTATTCTTAAAAACACGTTCAATATGTAGTTTTAAAACAAGAATATTACTGTTAACGTGTTGTGTATAGTGGCTTGTAGTGTATGTGCACTTTAGTTTATATGTATATAGATTTAGTAGCCATTTTTCCAAACAACAAATGGCAGTTTATAACAGATTATTGGGAACCGTTTTATATTTCAGCAAAGAAACGTTCACTATTAGTTCATTAAAAACCTGAATATAGGCAGCACATCCGGATATTCGGAAGACATATTTCTACAGAATCACGAGCGCAGGCTTTCACAGCATAAAAGACCTCCTTCCTCCACCACAGAGGAGCATGAAACTGCACTCTGAGTATCCACCTATCATAAGCACTGGCCGAATAGCATAATTAGGAAATACACCCTCTCTTAAAGCATAGTCGAATTCGGGGGAATCCAATTTCCCGAGTCTCTCTGCACTCATCATAACAGCGCACAATTCAATTAACAGCGGAGGTCGCTGCCGCCTCCTAATCCACCATTCATAACATCTTTGCCAAACGACCCCCGAAAGATTATCTCTCTCCATCACATAATAGAAGAGGATAAAAGCGGATGGGTTACGCTCCCGTTTTAGCGTCTTAAGGCACTTTAGCCGTTTGCGCCAAAGCGCTTTATGTGCGACGCGCGTGTCGGGGATAAAAGCGCGCGCATGCGCAGACAAACACCAGACGACAGGCGCGACAATTGGGGATGATGCATTGTGGGAGCCGGCGCCATCTTGGATTTTTTTCTGAATGGGGAGATTAAATTAAATATTACATGCTCTATTTTTTGTTCATTATATGACATTTTTTTATAGATATAATAGAAATTATATATTGTCAATTAAACACATTGAAATAGGCTGCAAGGTGCACTTGACATGCATAATTGCCCATGAATGGTGTTACATTCATTGATAGATATTTTTTATATTGTTGCAATAGTTGCTTACGATGTTCTGTTACATGATCTGACGTCCATCAGGCTATCATTGTGAGCACATAAATTCTCCCCAGTTTGCCCTTCACCACTCGTGCAAGCTAGTGTTATCTCCACACTAAAACAGACCATTGCCCTTATAATGTCGTACACTTGTAGTATAGAGATCTTTGCCTTTTCTGACGCATACTGCCTTTTTTATAGATATAAACATCCCCCATACGATCGGTACACACATACTACCGTATTGCCCGCAAACGAGCGCCGGTTTGGTACAACTGGCGCTGATTGTGATTACAGGGAAGTGACGTCATGATTGTTGTCCAACGCACACGACATCGCACAATCAACAGCAAGTGGTGTTTGGGGGCAAACAGGTACAGTTTTTCGCTTCAGTCCTTGCCAAGGAAAACACTATTGAAGATATATGTCATGGGTTTGATGTCAATATGCATGAGTTCAATGCCTGACTGAATTTGTAAATATCTACCAATATTTACTAGGCAATGAATTCATGCATATTGGCATCAAACCCATCACATATTTCTTAAATGTTTGATGAAAATACTCTATTCCGTCCCACTTGCAATCTGCAATAAAGTAGTACACTATCCATCATTGAATGCTGCCGGTAAAGGCGCTAATTAGAAGAGTTCTTAACAAACGATGATGACAAAGGAGCCTTGGCAGTGACATTGGACGGTCCATATGATTAGGTTATAATGTGCCTCATCAGTCCTAATTAGAAAGTGGAGTCTTTTCATACAGTAGACCTTCTCTATTAGGACCACCACCCCTCAAGTGGTTGCATTGGAGAGGTGGTTTTTGTATGGAGGTTAGTGGTAGTCCCTTTGTGAAGACTTGGGGGGGGGGATAAATGGTTTTGTTATAAAGATGGTCTTTCAGCAGTGGTGGTGTTAATGGAAGGTCGTATTGTACTTGCTAAATTGTTAGCCGGATAGTGAGTCCTACAACATGTATTAGTGTATTGTATGTTGTAGTAAAAAGAGATGTAGTCTTTCAAAAGACCGTATATGTAATAGCTTCCTGTTTATATATTAAACTCAATAATCGTATGTTTTGGTAAAAAGTAAGAATGTAAAAGCTGTTAACCATGACATATATAATGCTGCTGATGACTGACACAGACAGTGATGTGAGATAAGCATGAATCTTGTATAGAGCAATATTGTCTATGTGATAAACTAGGGGAAATGCTGAATATTCATTGTGGTTGATAAAGCTTAGGTTGCACACATGTATAAAACAGTGCACTGTGCATACCCCAAGGAGTATGTCAGGTAAGGATTCGTTATAGGCCTACATACATACTAGAAACATAGAAGTTGAACCCTGGTTATCTAGAACCTGAACCTGAAAGAAATTATTGCAATTTCCAGAAATACAAAAACTTTGAGCTACCAGTGAAAATGATGTGCTAGATGCATCACGTTGAGATATGAATATTTGCGCAAGTTATCCATCAATTCAATTATATATCAGAGTTCGCAATGAACTAGTCTAATTCCAGCTATACATAATGCATAAACTGAGTTCATGACAGAGCTTCTAGAAAGTTGATTAATGCCAATTTGATACCCAGTTGGCTAATTCAATATGTGCCATGTGTCTGTCCATCCTATCTCAGATTCCCGGAGCCAGCTCTGATTTTGTAGACACGAGTATAGGGCATGGCTCGGGCGTAGATGTCCATAGTTATGCCCATGAGCCAGTCCTTGACCATCATTGCCATGCGCTTCAGAGGTTTTAGGCTATTTTGTTTAGAAATCCCTGGTTATGAATTGAATGCTTTGGCTAAAGGTAACAAACACACATAGTTCGTCAATACGTAAAGATGGTGTATTTTGCAGCAGTTGCTGTATTTAATAACATCTCAGAGTAAGTGGCGAAAACTGACCAATTACCAGAATCACATGTGCGAAGTGATTGAAGCAAAGCCGTGTCTGTTGACCACGTGGTACCTGCTGGCTCCCATAGGAAAGCTTTCAAGCTCTAACAGAGCCTAGAAAAATAGACACATAGGCAAAAGTAGATAGGCTGTGGCTTGACCACTTCAGACATATCTAGCTCATTTAGAGAGTATGAAATCACACATGTGAAAGATGAATGAAGCAATATTCGAACTGTTGAGATAAATACATATAAAACTAGATCAAAAGTGTTCAAAGAACCCGCCGTCTCTAGAATAACGTTGACATACGGGTGATTAAGATATTGCATAAGTATGAAGGTTGTAGTTCAAGCGGAAATTCAGAAATGGTGAAATCTTTTAAAAACTTAAAATGGCTCCCTGGAACCTATACTGTACTTGGCAAACAGCCAAAATTGAAAACTCGTGATGGTCCTGATGAATGTAAATAGTGGACCAAGTTTAAAGGTTTTGTCTTCAAAGGCATTGATATTATTAATAAACATGCCAAATATGGAAGTAATGTGGCACACTTAAATTCGCAAAGTGCCAAAGATGAACATATATGATTTTGGCTACGTATGTGAACATAGAATGAAATGTTGAGGCCATGGTTCAAACGGCATTGACAGTATTGAAGAAAGAAGCTAAAAACCAATCTAAAATGTCTATAAACTGCTACACGATGCTGTGCTCTCTGAGCACTGTTCATTTAGTTAGCAAAGGACCAAAGTTTTACGTAGGTGGTGATCACCACTCCCATAATAGTGTATGAAATACGAAAGTCATGTGTCAAGCTAAAAATGCTGAAATTGAATGCCAATGAGGCTCTGGAGAGAACATTGGCAAATTGCCGAAATTGGACACGGATGATGGTCACTAGGCATATGAGCAGTGTGTCAAATTTGGAGCTCATGGTTGAAGTGGTATTTAAACAATTGAAGAAATTGGCAAAAACTGACCTAACATGGCCTTTTGGAAATCACACTTAAATGGACAAAGTGCCAAAATTGCTCCCCGAACGTAAAGCACGTCAATGCCACCTGCAGGATTTGGGGGTCTAGTACTTTGTGTGTGTGGGGGGGGGGGAGGGCACCGATGATGGTCACTAGGGTCATGGTTGACACGGTAATGAAACTATTGAAGAAAATGGCAAATAATGCCCTCAAATTACCTTCTGGATTTCACAGTTATATTGGCAAAGTGCCAAAACTGAATGCATGTGATGGCCTCTAGATATGTAAGCAATATACCAAGTTTGAACGTGTCCATCCAAGCAGTAGTAAATATACTGCAGAAAATGTCCAAAATGGACCATAATGGCCCTGTAGAAAGCACAATTTAATTGGCAGAGTGCCCAAAATCAAAGTACTTTGGAGTCGCCTCATACCTCATAGTTGTGTAAGGTTTGAACAAAGTTGGTTTGTCAGTAAACCCTCTAACTTGTCCACACTCACACCCACCCATACATACCATACACGCATACATACATACATACACATACATACATACATACACATACATACATACATACATACATACATACATACATACACATACATACATACATACATACATACATACATACATACATACATACATACATACATACATACATACATACATACATACATACATACATACTGACATACTGACATACATACATACATACATACATACATACATACATACTGACATACATACATACATACATACATACATACTGACATACTGACATACATACATACTGACATAATACTGTCATACATACATACTGACATAATGACATAATGACATACTGAAATACTGACATACACATGAAGTGATCACAAGGCTTTCGCCTTCAGCTGCTGAAGCGATGCAAATAGTTTTAATAACAATATTACTACTCATATTAATTACAAAATTAATTTATGTCGCTTGATTTTCACTAAAAGACTTGAAATTATATTGTACCATGAATATATATTGAATATATACAAATTCAAATATCTAAATGCATTGTAAGCGTAATTCAAAATAAAAGGGTTTCTTTATGAATTAGGCAAATGGAATTAAGGTGGGCATTGAGGAATTTCTGGACACTGTATCTACTTGGTGACTGGTAGCTATTGGGTTGCCATATGTGTCAAAGTAACACCACACTTCAATTATTATCCAAAACGAATTATGTGTGTAGTAAACGTGGTTTGTTGATTTGGAAAAAAATGGAGGTGAGTTCAAAAGAATTCTTGGCTTTGCCTTCCAATTCGAATATATACAATTCAAGCTTAGACCAACCTCTACCACTCCCCACACAACCTAATGATATTTGTGTAAATAATTTAAGGTCCATTCTATTTCGGTCTAATGTGTGCTGTTACCACATCATGAAATTACAGTCACAGTCTCATAGTTAAGTAGATCATGTTGTTTATTGCCTGCCTGCAAAGTACTAGCATGTTATTTACAAAGCATAGCTTCAGACACAACTTTAAAAGGTCTTCGTGTGTTTCCGCTTGAATTCATGATTACTGAAAGCAGAGTTTCACAAATAGATGAAACTATTACATTAAATTGGATATAAATGTCGCTATAATACTGTCAAGCTATAGACATATGCTTATGGAATTTAGCCGGACTACTCTTATATGTTTTTTTTGAAATAAAAGTATCATGTTTATAGACATACAACTTTGTGGATTGTAAGTTCATACCAAATACTGGTAAGAAAACCAAGCACTGTTAAGGATTTGATTAATGCAGATTTAGTTTTAAGAAAATAAGATACTAATCATATTTATTGACCAATCTATAACGAAACAATAAGGACATCGTGGCTACAAAACATCATGGAATACATTTTTGGCATAATCCTTTTAACATTAACAGTTTGTGTTTCTCTTCATTATCTTTTCAACTACATTTTTAAAAAATGGAACGACGTTCAGAACACTGCACTCCAGGAGGCGGTGGAACACAGAAGATGGAAGTTGGTGCCACGTCTACTGCAGCGCGGGGCTGATATCAACGTGGCTAATAAATTAAATGTAACCCCATTACATTGGGCCGCATATCATGGTGCTCCAGCAGACATCATCACCCAGCTGATTTCTCCTCACAACATCAACATGCAGACTAAGGATGGTAGGGAGCTGGTGCTCCTCCATCAGGCAGGAAGACTAGAAACATACACAGAGCTGCATTCTCCTCACTTCATCAACATGATAAATGGTAAAACAGCGCTCCAATTTGCGGTGTTAAAGAAAAGATGGGAGCTGGTGCCAGTTCTACTGCAGCATGGGGCAGACGTCAACCTGGGTGATCATTATAATGAAACCCCATTACATTTGGCTGCATCTTATGGTGCGCCAGCAGACATTATCACCCAGCTGATTTCTCCTCACAACATCAACATGCAGACTAACTCTGGCATCACAGCGCTTCATAAGACAGTGAGAGGGAAGAGATGGGATCTGGTGCCACTTCTACTGCAGCACGGGGCTGATGTCAACATGGCGGATCATCAGAAACAAACCATATTATTTGAGGCTGTATATAGTGGTGCCCCAGCAGATATCATCACCCAGCTGATTTCTCCTCACAACATCAACATGCAGGATGAAGATGGTGACACAGCGCTCCATGTGGCAGTGAATGAGAAAAGATGGAACCTGGTGCCATTTCTAAAGCGGCGCGGGGCTGATATCAACCTGAGTAATAACTTATATTATACCCCATTACATTCTGCTGTATATCATGGTGCCCCAGCAAAAATCTTCACCAAGCTAATTTCTCCTCACAACATCAACATGCAGGTTGAAGATGGTTACACAGCGCTCCATGTGGCATTGAGAGTAGAAAGATGGGAGCTGGTGCCAGTTCTACTGCAGCACGGGGCTAATATCAACGTGGCTAATAAATTAAATGTAACCCCATTACATTTTGCTGCAGATCAAGGTGCCCCAGCAAACATCATCATCAAGCTGATTTCTCCTCGCAACATCAACAGGCAGGATGAAGATGGTGACACAGCGCTTCACTTGGCGGTGTCAAAGAAAAAATGGGGGCTGGTGCCAGTGCTACTGCACCACGGGGCTGATATCAACCTGGGTAATAAATTAAATATAACCCCATTGAATTGGGCTGCAAAATACGATACCCCAGCAGACATCATCACCCAGCTGATTTCTCCTCACAACATCAACATGCTGAATGAATTTGGCTACACAGTGCTCTATGAGACGTTCAGAAATAAAAGATGGGAGCAGGTGCCACTTCTACTGCAGCACGGGGCGGATGTTAACATGACTGACCCCTTCATACAAGACATCCTCTCAGAACCATCGCGGCCACCTTCTCTCCAATCTCTGTGCATCGCGACCATCAGGAGCCACATGCAAGTCAAGTCTGATGAGGCGTTTAAACGACTCGGAATTCCCCAGAGACTTCTTCCTGAGCTCAAGCTGAAACCACTGGCTGATGAGATTGTTGCTAAGCTGAAACCACTGGCTGATGAGATTGTTGCTGATCTGTAGTGAGTTTGTTTCTGAATTCGGTTGTTTGATCCTCATAGCTACATTACTAAGACATAGCCCATGTAGGTTAAATACATGTTAATAGAAAATTCACATTGACTTTCTGTTGTGCTTATAGTTCACTTCCATTTATCCCATGTAGAGAGATATGAAATAACTTTCTCAATGTCATTGTTTTCTCTACGTCCTTAGTATTTCACCTGTTTGCTTATCATAATAATATGACATAATTGTATTGATAGAAACGTCATACACAATTTTCTGTTCACGTCCGTTCATCACAAGCATAGCCCATGCACGTTCAAATGGTTTAAGAACTATGTCAGCTGTCAAGATTGCTGTTGCTATCACCAGCTACTGCCTTCTGATGTATAAAAAGTGTTATCTCTCTGACATGGCGTTATTAGAGTTATGGTGACTTTCCTGAAGTGGAACACTTCACCATAAAAAGGAGTTTAACTGTGAAGAGATTTGAGCAATGAAAACAAACGCCTACGAACGTTATATCATGTCATGTGCCAGTATTTGGAGATGGACTTATTAACACAATAGAGTCAAATCAGTTGGTGAACAATGATGTATTCCATTAATTTTGTTTATGCATAATAGCCTGGCAATGGTGAAAATCAAATGGGATTCATATGTGTAACTTGTATGTAGTTTTCACTTCAAATTACAATAAAACCTAGCCATAATGACACCATGATTAGGACTACCTCGTCATTGGGAGCGCAATTTCATTCTGCCCTTGACCATTTATGGAGACAACAGTGTCGGGATTGCGATGTTCTACTCTATGTTCTACTGAATATTCTACTGTATATACATGCTGTACTCTTAATAAGAAAGGAACTATACCTATATCTCAAATAATGTATAGTTACACTAACATTTCTTATATAATGGCTGGTTTAGGTTAGTGTAGATTAGATTTATACAGGAATTCATAACAATCTATAAGAAAATGCATGAAATAGTCTTAGTATTGTAATAGTTAATGCTTCATATATTGTGTATACCTAAATTTCATGTAGCAATGTCTACTATTCATTGTATATTCAATATGTAATTGTATAATGCACACTATGCATGACAGTGTATGCCATATAGGCGCGTTCCATGTACGGATTTTTAAATGCTTTACAACTTGTATATAGTTTTCATTTCAAATTACAATGAAGCCTAGCCATAGTGACACCACGATTAGGACTACCTCGCCATTGGGAGCGCAATTAGATTCTGCTCTCGACTATTTATGGAGAAAATAGTGTCCCTGATTGCGAGGGGTTCTACTGTATATACATGATGTACGCTTGATAAAAAAGGAAATATACGTATATCTCACATAATGTACAGTCACACTAACATTGCTTACATAATTGTTGGTTTATGTTATAGCAGATTAGATTTATTCAGGAATCCATAACAATCTACAAGAAAATGCATGGAATAGTCTTAGTATTGTATTAGTTAATGCTCTAATGAAATGTATACCTATATTTTATATAGCAATGTCTACTATTCATTGTATATTCAATATTTAATTTTATAATGCACACTATGCATTACTGTGTATGCCATATAGGCGTGTTCCATGTAAAAAAAGTTAAATGCTTTACAGCTTGTATATAGTTTTCATTTCAACTTACAATGAAGCCTAGCCATAGTGACACCACGATTATGACTACCTATTCATTGGGAGCGCAATTAGATTCTGCCCTTGACCATTTATGGAGAAAATAGTGTCCCTGATTGCGAGGTTCTACTGTATATACATGATGTACGCTTGATAAAAAAGGAAATATACGTATATATCACATAATGTACAGTTACTCTAACATTTCCTACATAATTGTTGGTTTAGGTTAGATCTATTAGGGAATTCATAACAATCTACAAGAAAATGCATGAAATAGTCTTAGTATTGTATTGGTTAATGCTCTAATGAAATGTATACCTATGTTTTATATAGCAATGTCTACTATTCATTGTATATTCAATATTTAATTGTATAATGCACACTATGTATGCCTGTGTATCCCAAATAGGCATGTTCATGTATAGATCTGTAAATGCTTCATAGTCTTTAAAATAAGGAGGATGTCAGGAATGATCGCATCACTTCCGTGTCGCCTCATACCTCATAGTTGTATGCATGCGTGCATGCATGCAGCATACACACGCACGCACGCGCGTGCACACACACACACAAACACGCACACATACATACATATATACATACACACATACACGCATGCACGCACGCACGCACGCACGCACGCACGCACGTACGTACGTACGTACGTACGTACGTACATACATACATACATACATACATACATACATACATACATACATACATACATACATACATACATACATACATACATATACATAACTGCCACTGTACTTGCAAATTTAGAAACCCCTGTTACATACTAACAATAGTTGCTATGTACACCTTCATAATTGTTTTTTTTTTCTTTCATTTCATGATTTGTTATCAAGCAATTGTTAGAAATTCTTTTATTTGAATAAATTAAATCTATTTCGTCCTGACTACTATTCAATTTTACAAACACCTCTCCCGTAGATTTTAGTACTTTGATTTCATCATTTTTATCTACTATTCATTCTTTGATTTATAATAGATTGAACTTGACATTTCACTTTTACATTGATTTTGTTAATTTGTATTTTAATATATCTATTAGGGTCTGGTATTCCCCACAGCACACTTCCATATAATAAGATTGGTGTAATTTGTTTATCAAATAAGGACATGGCTAATTTTGCCGTAACTGGTGTGGAATATCCCAGGATTTGCCTAAGAACATGTACAGCACGGTTTGCTTTAGATATTCTTTCTACAATTGCATTATTAAATTTGCCATCTTCTCCTCAAACATAAATTTTGGGTTTTAGGGTTTCCGACAGACATAGTCATACATTTTGTTTTGTCCTTATTTACTTGCAATCCCCATCTATTACTATACATTTCAAAATTGTTTAAACAGTTTTGTAACCCTACCTTAGTAGGGATATGTTACTCCTATTCGATAAGTAATAGTTTGTTTCGTTTTAATAACATGCATTGGCAATGATATATTCGAAGAATGAACAACTTATCGATGATGATCCTTTCTGAAGGAGGCTGAAATACAGTATAACCTCTCTAGTAAGACCTGTATGGGCACTGAAGGGGTGGTCTCTTTATAGAGATGCATTATTTTGTCTCTGTACGAATACTTGGGAGAGTGAAAAAACGGTCTTAATAAAGAGGTAGCCTCTTTCTACAGGTGGTCCTAACTGAAGGTCTACTGCTCATGCAGTGAAACCTGCGATCGTGCACCGAGTACAAATTGTTTTTTTTTGTTTGTTTTTTTTGCAGCAGGCAATGACCTATTACGTCACAGAGTGGCAGCAGTAAAACCATGAATGAGGCAAGTGTTTGTCACTCTGAGGATCTGTGAGTGCTGGTGTCAGACATGCCTTGCAGTTGACAAAGTCCATTCAGCTGCTGGGGGATGTTGTTATTTTCCTCAATTTGCCAATTTGCAATTCTTCGTTTGCTTTGATCCAAATTATCTGTACCCTATGTCTACCCGCCCCCTCACAGTACTTTATAGTGGAGCCTGCCGGTACCAAGCATTCACATGGAGACCCAGCGCGAAACCTCCATAGAGAGACCACCTTCTTATTGAAGCAAGTATATGAGAAATGATCAATTGATTATCAGCAAATGGGCCAATGACCCGGTGAAATGGCAAAGTAGTGAAAGAAGGAGCACGACTATAAACGACCACATTTACATTCATTTACTCTATTGAGACCACATGAGGAAAGTCCCGTAGGTGCTCTTAATAGTGAGGTTGTACTGTATTTTGCCATCCTTTCAATGTTCTTGGAGGTCTTCCAATGCATATTTGACACCAATAAAAATGCTCCTATTATAGAGGCAGTCTCAATAGCCAGTTACTCTTAACAGGAGGTTCTACTGTAATTTATCAGGGCTAACATTAGTGACCGTGAGACCGTGGCATCGCAGCTGGCATGGTTCGGCGCAGTGGGACACCATTGAAGTGAACACGTGCATCTGAAGGGCACAGTATGATAAGCCGATACTCGCACAGCCAAACTCTGCAGGAATCCCGCACAGAATGGCAGTTTAATAGGCACCCGTAAATCATTACAGTAGAACCTCTCTATTGAGACTACCCGATGGAAAGGCTTCAAGTGGTCTCAGTGGGAAAGTGGTATTTTTATGGAGGTAAATGTTGGTCTATTTGTTATTTAGAAGGCTTAGGGCTACGCAAAGTGGTCGTATCATAGAGGTTGTTTCTTTATAGAGGTGGTCTTAATTGGAGGTTGTAGTGTATGTGCGTAAGTGGGAATATGATTTTTGTAATTTAGTTGTTAACCAGCAGCAAGCGCTCAATGATGATTGATCATGACTGTGAAAAATATGCATTTGCAAATGAGCCAAAGTTTCCATGTTGAATAGAATTGTGACATCTACAGATGTGCTTAAAATGATAGCAATTTTAAAATTGCCGTGTTTAACAGCGAACGTAGTAGGTCTATATGTGTCCATATGCAAACTTGAGGGGGGGGTCGTATAGCAAAAATGTGATTGGTGATTGGCCCTAAATCTTTGTGAATTGCCTGTATTTAAGTGTGTGAAATGTGATGAGAATGTGATGCAACCTACTAGTATTCAAGTACAATTCCTGGGGATTGGTGAAAGACAATGAATGTATTGGTAACTTAGACACATATGTTGGTGAATGGATTTGATAAAGGCTATATATCCCCCTCAAAACGTTAGCTTGTACAAACTTTTAAACCATGCAAGTCTCGCTAACAGATCCAGATCTTTCTGGAACACCAATCCACAATATTATTCTCCCCACCATCCATCTGCTTCCAGCAGTATGATATATGAAGTATACGTGAACAAGGACCTCTCCAGTCACTTCCCGGGTGCTTGAGATCCAAGCGACCTGGAGTAGCAGACAAGCAACAGCCATTAGTCAGCAGCGGCGATATTAGTGTTTTTTTAACCTGCAAAAACACCATAATAGATTATCGTCTGCAGTACTGGTCTGACAGACATTTTTAATCCCCCATGCAGTCACGTACGCCATAGTAGTGAATGAGAAATTTACAGTAGAAGTCTCTATTAGGAACACCTTTGGGAGTGTTAGGTGATCTCAAAAGCGAGGTGGTCTCTATACAGAGGCTCATTTTGGTAGTTTTGAAGGTTTGGGACTGTGAAAGGTGGTCTTATTATAGAAGTGGTCTCAATAGAGAGGTGGTCTTGATTAGAGGTTCTACTGTACACGTAATAAATGGATGGTTATCACAGCAAAGTGCAAGTCTGAGAAGACACAATTTAGCGAATAACAGCAATAATTGTAACAAGGCTTTTTGTAATTATAAAAGTATCGGACATATATGACCCAGGCTTTGCAAATGCATGTACTTTGCTCATAATATTGGTGTTCAGATATATATTTAACAACAGGTGCAACAACAAACTAATAAGACCACCCCGTGGTCTGGCCTGAAATTGTCTCAATGTCTCTTTAAAGAGGTTCTAGTCTCTTTACAAAGGTTTGAAACCGCATGAAACTGGTTTAAGAGGGGTCTCTCAGTCAGGTGTACTACTGCATGAGTACATGTACATGAGAAATGATCAATTGATGATCAATAAGTGGGCCAATCACCTGGTGTAAATTACTAAGTCGTCAAGGCAAGACTTGGATCACGACTATAAACCACCACATTTACTGTACTATTCAAATGGCTTGGTTTCTGATGGGAGCTAGAATTTCACAGTGTAAACACACCAAGACAGCCGACTTCTGGACCTGTATTGTCCTTGTCACGTGGCGAGTGACGTCACATCCGGGTCTCGAAGGAACCGGAAGTGGCGCAAAAACTAAACTTTATTTACATTGCAGACGTGGTTCCAAATGTTCAGGCATCTGTCAATAAAGGTGGGCTGGGGTGTTAAATTGGTACCTATTAGGAATTGAGGTGTTCAATTTAAAAGGATATACTAGAAGATACAATAGAACCCCTATATTAAGACTATGGAAAGGGCAACTGGTGGGCTCTTTATTTAGATTCACCGTTGTCTCGATATGAAGAGTTGAGACTGAAATCTAGGGTCTTGTAATAGATGTGTCTCGATGGGAGGTTATAACATAGAGTCTATGGCCCATCTAAAAAAAAGGAACTTGGATATAAGCACATTGAATGGAATTCTCTTTCATGTTGAGTAAATCCATTAACTGCATGCAACGCACCATTAGGTTCTTAGTCTATAGCGCTGTAGTGCTTCCTCCTTCTCCACCATACATCTCTGTATAGTAACACCTCATCATAAAGACCACCCTTTGGCCTATATAGCTACACTGAACTGGTCTCCATAAACAGATGTTCTTTGTTTCACTGTTAAACAGTGGCCATTATAGAGGTGTCTCAAATTAAAGACATTAGTTAACATTATGGACAAACGTATATATAAATAGAATAAATAATAATCAACTACGGGACAAAAGCACTGGATTATTGGACGACGAAAGAGTAAAATGGCTGTTTCATTTGCGATTTGAGAAGTAGACATTTAAACCCAATCAAAAGAAACACAAAATGTAAGTGAATCTTTATAAAAGACCTCATAATAAGGTTTCCTTTTCTAATAGAGAAATAAATGAGGTTACAGATGTTTTCATGGGAAGTTATAGAGCTTTTAATTAGGGTCCTTTTAAGATAGACTTGGGCTGATGTGATCTCTTGCAATGGAGGTCGTCTTAATTGGAGTGTCTCCTATACACCAGTTTTCCTATAACTAGGAATCATGGGAAATAAATAGACAAACAAACCAAGCACGTGGCTGTTTTGCATATACGCCCTTTTCTAATGGAAATATTCATGTACGATCGTAGTACCAAAAACAGTCGCCAGGTGGCATATATCAACGATGTACAAAGGTGTATCAAAATAGTTACTGCAATTTTACACGCACGTGGTGCAGTCTCGATCAACCAAAGATCTGAGATGTACAGCGTAGCAGGAAATTAAATGATAAAGACTATACTGTTTGTCTAAATTCTTCCCAGAATGCAATGGTTTGTAGCCACCTGCTGGTTTTAGACAGGAACTACGATAGTCTTTTTGGTGTATATTAAGCGTGTGTACATCACACACGCCTGAACCCTCAAGTCGCGCCCTCCCTCCTTTAGAGACGCCCCCTTCAAAGAAACCCCTATATCACCCTAACATTAGGCGAGAGAGCGTCTTTACTGTGCTCTCACTCCCACAGCAAATTTACCACGCCAGGTTGGCGACGCTTTTGCCACTTTTGAACGACTGCGTCAATACACGCGGCGAGCTCTGGTTGACAAAGACTGATGGCAGCGAGGCTGGCTCAGGTGGTACGGCCTCGCTTTCACTTATTAACTGTACTCCTCATATATATGGTATTATGTAACAATGTTTAGGTTCACATTTCTTTACTCATAACACTATTTACATTGATTTGTTTTACAATTTCGCCAACTGCTGTTGGCATCTTCAAAATGACTTCCCAAGCAAATCGAATCGTAGATTCACTAGTGTTGGTGGCGCCCCCACCCCTGTCGTCTCTGTTCAATGAAATCATGGTAAATTGTGTTGTGATTAAAGAAATATGAAAATATGAACCTATATACTCTATACCAACACAATGAACATGTTCAATGCGTAACAATTTCTTTAGACTATTTGAATAACTATCGTGCAGAACAACACAGAGGCGCATGAGAAATGCGGTCTAAATGTTCTGTGTATGCTGGCATAAACTAGAAAATCAGACAGGAGAAAACTAGCGATATCCACGGTCTACGTGAGGCTCATTTTGTTTAGCATTTTCTATATTTGATATTTCCTTATTTTTCTTTAAAAAGTGGTTCGTCTGTACTTGAATTCTATGCTGGTACATTTGAACAAGCAAGATTCATAGAAAATATATACAAATTAAATTTTCATTACATTATAACATTTTACATCACAAATATCAAAATAAATTATAAAATACAATCATACAAAATATTATTCACACAAATAAATTTAAAAAAACTCCACCTCTTGTAGAGAGCGATATCAGAGTCTGTTGTCGTATGCCGCTATTGTATCCTCGTCCACTTTTACCCGGAAGTGAGAAAGATGGACGCAGATGGCGGCGGCAGCGGGCGACATATCGACGTCCCCGGAGAGGGGGTGGGGTGGGGGGCTCATACCTCTCCATTCTTTGTCCATCACACTCCTTCTGTGGCACCCGGCAAATGACCTTGTGCTTATTGTGCGCGGATACGTCTAACTTATTTAATGCTGTAAACCAAGAATTATACAGCCGAAAGTTACATTATTGGTAATTCCGTGGTCTGGTAAGAATTGGAATTCGAGAGAGGCTGCTTTTGCGAAGCAACTGGTACTAGTACAGAAGAACCACTTTTTCAAGACAATTACAGAAGAACCACTAAATTAAAAGAAAAAAGTATCTCGTAGAAAGTGAGTTTCCAATGTATAATAACATCCTTACTTTAGCCCCTGATATATAGACCCGGCCACGTTTACAATTGTACAGTGAAAGAATATCTTTTTGCAATAGAGATTGTATATATACATATCAAATATCTGTTTGATCTTAATGAAACTTTCAAAGACACCATAGCTAGCACATAAAACTATTTGACACAATAATTTAGTCAAATACATTTCCCATGTTTGGAGATAATCTCATGATAACAATTTCTGCAAGAACCTGAAAAACCCAATTCAGGGTGAGATGGCGTTGGTCTGGCTGAACTGAGTGACCGTCAAATTAGATAATACAATTTTCTGTGCACTTTAGAGCATTGTGCATGCACCAAAAATGGATACTTCTATGTGTATGGAAGAAGTGTTTTTATTGAATTTGCTTGCGCACATTCCCACCTTTACCACGTAACAGTACCACTTCAAAGTAAGACCACCTCTATACATAGAGTTCAGCTTCATTTGCAATCTAACGCCAACCTCAATAAAGAGACATTCTCTCTATTGAGACCACTTGAGGCCAGACCCACGTGTGATCTTACCAGAGAGGTTCTACAGTAGAACCTCTTTATCATTACCACTTTTGGACCAGTGTTAGGTGGTCTCAATAGAGGGTGGTCTCCATACACAGGTTTATTTTCGTAGCCTTTTGAAGGTGATGGGACCATGAAAAGTGGTCTTAGTATAGAAGTGGACTCAATAGAGAGGTGGTGTTATAGGGAGGTTCTACTGTACTTTATTGCAGTCTCCACTGGCTGTGAAATGAATATATATGCGCATCTTACATCTAGATTTTCATGAATGCACTACAAAGCCAGCAAGAGGATATTAATGCCAAGGAAACGACTATGTTCCATTTACCGCTGGTTTAAAGACATCCCGGTTACAATTCTCCCCATACGCCTTTCAAATTGAAATATAAAAGGACCATTTCCTTTGAGAAGAGACACCCCAGATTTAAAGATGCTTTAACAGGACATTGGGCTTGTCACTTGTTCGGTGATTCAGTGGAGATGGGTAATGGCCAAGGAAAGGAAGAGGGGCATCGTAACCTGTACAGTAGAACCTCTCTGTTAAATCACTTGAGAGATTAGCCCAATGTTGTCTCAATAGAGGCGTGGTCTCTTTATTGAGGTTCGAGGTGGTCTCGTTTGGAGGGTTCGGGGTAGTAAAAAATGGTTTTAACAGAGGTGTTTTTTCATAGGGGAGGTCTTAAGTTGAGGCTGTACTGAACTTATAGCTGGATCACATGTTTTACTAACTTCTTCTTTTATAGCAATTTTCTGACTTCTGCTTATGCCTGTGGCAACACTGCATACAGCCAACTGCTATATAGAAGTTTGTATGCAGAAGATAGCAAAGCTCTAAATAAACAGTACAAACATTGTTCGCAGAAGTCCGCAAAATATGATAAAATGCAGAAGTTAACGGAAATAGCAAAAACACATGTGATACTTATTCACATAGCTATATTTAACAATACCGATCGCGATTTCAATGAAATGTACGGAGGCCCATATCATACTATTGCTCATGACATGCATTTTCAATAAAAAATGATTATTGTTTGGTGTTGTTCAGCATATTGATGCGGTCCCAGGGTTGAAATTTAACACTTAGCAAATAGTCAATCATATACACATGGCGTAATCATAATAATCATGCTATTTATGTCGAAGCTATTATATTCGGCTCTCTCTCTGCTCTATTTAGCGAGCGTAGTTAGCAATATACATGCATGCACATAGCTGATGGTCATTCTGCAATTCAATGTGGGTAATTAAAAGGGATGTGAGCATGAGAAAATAGATGACAAGTAGTGGTAGGAGGGTCTCTTGACCCCTTTAAAACAAGTGCCCGCCCCCTTTTCAAAGTCGCAGTGACTGGGTAAGAAGTTACAATCCTATAACACCAACGCAGATTACATCATGTTGAATTATTCTATCAAAAATTAACAAAATCAATTCACAAAGAGAGTGTAAAACATTGAGGAGTAATTTGAATCAATATCACTAAATGTTTCACAAACACGACCACGGGTAAGCCATCGTATTGAGCAAGAAGAAAAATTACAGTGGAACCACCAATTAAGACCAACTTCAAAAAGAGACCTACTCTAGAATAATTTCATTTCTTTGCTCCACAAGCCTTGATAATAAGACCACCTCAAATGTTCAAATAGAGGTCACCTCTATTGCGACCAGATGCAGTTAATCTCGAGTTAGTCTTAACAGAGTGTTCGTACTGAACTATAGACCAAAAAATCACAACAGTAGAACCTATCTATTACGATGCACCTTTGTGATCAGTATTAAGTGTTCTCAATAGAGAGGTGGCCTTTATACAGAGGTTCATTTCGTCAGCTTTATGAAGGTTTGTGACCATGAAAAGTGGCTTGCTTATTATAAATAGAGGTGGTATCAATAGAGAGGTGGTCTTAATTGAAGATTCTACTGCACACGATCCACAAAAACCAAGACCCCCTTCAAGTGTACATGTAAGAAAGCTACAAAGCCCTTTCAAACTACACGAGCCTGTCTTGGCCAAAGTCCCCCAGAGCCTCCAGAGGCCCGGGCCAGCTGATCCAGATCTATAGAGTAACACTTGCTGTCTGGCAAACAATGGCATAAATACTGCATCGGTGGTGGCGGCGCAAAGTGAATTATAAATACATGACCTTATGCAGTGTAAAAATGAGCATTACATCATGTGTGGCTGACACAGTTTACAGTGACCTTTGTAATGCTCTTTAGATCAAATCACTCCATTTGTGGTCGCATACAGGCTTTTCAGTTGTCTACGGGTATGACAAAAAATGACACACATTCTGTTTATTTTATGATACGTTTTTCAGAAATATAAGAATATGGTAAACTGAATATGGGTTTGGATATGTATGCCAATTACAAAATATCATTATTTATAGCTGGCTACTGCATAGCATTGCAGATTGCATATTATCACACTAGTGTTGTCATCCTGACCTGTAGATTCAGTTGCCCATCTTCACAATCACATAATCATATATATCCAACACGTCTTCCATACCTAGTAGCCTTTCAGCTGCACAGCAGCCCTTCCTCAACCACTCTCCACTCATCACATGACCCGAACTAAGATACTCCTAAATAATGTATGTCTATGAATACGATCATAGTGCTGTCCCTAATTGTACGGATAATCGTGTTTATCGTCAAAACAAAGCATTAAATAATCGCCTGTTGTGCCATAAGGAACCTCGATAATGGTGTTGTCCACACATAAACCTCCCTACTGCGCATGCGCTCCTGCATTAGTCATGTGACACATTTTATTTCCGCATTTGTCACCATTTCATTCTGTTTACCAACTCAATGCATTGCGCCCATTAGGGCCATGTTATTGTCATGGTCTTGCTCTACTACACACAATAAACATTTTTTTCTACTACGTGGCCTCAAACAAGGACATGCGTGTTGTAAACAATGTCTTGTTTGTTTTCTTGTTTTGTCGTGTGCCTGTTTTATGAATGATCTAAATGGAACAGGGTGCTATGACACGTGCAGTCGCAGTGAATCCATCAGTGTAACTTGATTGTACGCTGGGGCCTGTGTGCTCACAACACTGCGGGCAGATGGTGTACAGTGAAAATCTTAGTATGCCAGTTTAGAACATATTGGTTAAAGTAATGAGTTGAGCAGCAACAGTTCTTTTCATGATTATTATTGTCCTCAGTTCTCTTATCTGCTGTATGAATTGAATTGAAAATTGAAAAATAAATGGTTTATTAACATCTTCCGTGCCTGTCAAGTACCCACTTCATATACTGACAACTAGGTTTTTAAACATAAACATTGATTGCATTGATTAAAATGGGTTGGAATAGTGTATTAATCATATTACTCATGCCATTTTAGAAAATACAAGAATGCTTACTAATTCCTCTTCAGCTAGCATGTACAGGAATGCTACAAACGTCCATGAACGTGTGTTGACAATTGATAGCTGACACATTGTATTATATTCACATACAGTATAACACGTCTATCAAGACCACCTTTTGGGCCAGTGTTAGATTTAATAGAGGTGTGGATTATAGAGGTTCGTTTTGATAGCTAGGAATGTTTTTATAGAGGTGGTCTCAGTAGAGAGGTGGTCTTAATTGTATTTTTTTTCTGTACATCCCAAACCAGATTACACTTAACAAACGTCCACCACACTGTTCCAAAACTTTCAAATCACACTTTTATTATTAATCGCATGTATTCTATACATAGCATATGGTCTCATTTTGTATTTTATGTTGTTCTGTCAATGCTATTATTGTATCTAATCACAAATGACTTTCAAAACTTGTTCAAAAAGGGTTTTATTTAAGCTTTTCGCCTCTACGGAGCCCTAATCATAACGTCATTAGATAAAATAATAGACAGAACAACATAAAATACAAAATCCCACTTTCTGTCCATCATTCAACATCGCTATCGTCTGCTCTCAATCTGTGCTGCACAGTCCCCCGTGGCCGCCGCCGCCGCCGCTCAAATCCCACAGCCTCCTCATTAACTGAGCTGAGCCGCCACATGTTGCAGCCAGCAGTATGATTGACATCATCTCCCCGATCATCCGCCCAATTAAGGAAGCCTCCGCATCACAATACATAACGTGAGGATCTCCAGTAGAAACTCTCTATTAGGACCACCTTTGGGGCCAGTGTTTGGTGGTCTCAAATCACAGAGGTTCATTTGGTAGCTTTATGAAGGTTTGAGACTGCAAAAAGTGGTCTTATTATAGAGGTGGTATCAACAGAGAGGTGGTCTTAATGGGAAGTGTTACTGTATCTTTGTAGGATCCCAATACTGTATGGTGGTTGGGGGTGGGGGTTTGTTCAGGCTTGAACTACAAGTAATGATGTTATTTGAGAGGTTTCCTGTTTATGGAGGCTGCTCTTGATAGGGGGTTTCACTGTAGATGACCGTGGCCCTGACGTTGTCATTCCACGTGCGTTTAAATCATGTGGCATCATGTTACCTAATATTGAAGGTCAAGTGGCTGAAATTCGCCTACATGGATGCCAGATTTGCCCAGATGCAAAAAGGCTCCGTTTGGCATGCCATGTCACAGGAAAATTAGATCTTATCTTAGACTTATTTATTGTAGTTTGATATTTGCTAAAGCTCGGAAATTTCATAGTTAAAATCTGTTGACTCGTTTATGAATCAATTTGACCCATTTGTATGCTGCATACGGGGGCTACCACTTATCATGACCCAAGAGTGTATCAAACGAGGCTGAAAAAGTCCACATTTTTCTGTATTTGGATGGGAGGATAGGGCCTACCCGGAAAATTGGCAATGATTGGCAATGCTCATGGTTATGATGACTTCCCAACATCTAACTCGTTGATACTGCATTGTATACTCATACAAACTGTAAACATGTGTATAAACATACACTCTGTGTTCTGCAATAGGTCATGCAGGCAGTTGTCAAAAAATCTGCCTCACAGACAAAAAGAGTATCTAATGCACAACACAAATTTACATGTGCAATTTCAACGGGAAATGACGTAATCCATTCGCATTAGCTGTCACTGGCAGGTGCGTGCTGTGTACGTCATTAATCCCATAGTCACGTGCAGCCAATCAGACTCGGCCGTCTGCTCAGAGTTGTAATTGCTTTGGAGGCAGATTAATTCGGTCATGAAGCGCAAAGGTAAATGTTACTGATTGTATATAATTGGTAAAGGACCACGTAAAATCTGTATTTTAAGAATATTGGAAGGGGGAGCAAGTTTATGCTGTATTGTTCCGAGTGTCTGTGCTGTAAGGAGATAATATGTTTCGATTTAACTTCAACTGAGATGGCATATAAGTATAACCTCCACTCTTCACCATCTCTCTAACTAGACCACCTCTACTTTATTTCTTGCGGTTATAAAAGAGACCAACATGCAGCTCCATAAAAAGACCACCGTTATTGAGATAATTTCAGGTCAGTTTCATGGGTCCCTGTCTGGTCCTAATAGGGAGGCTTCACTTTATAGTAACTAATACCCCCTCTCTAATGAGACCACCTCTATGACAACACCACTTCTCACGGTCCCAAAACCTTCACAAAGCTACTAGAATGAACCTCTTTACAGAGACCACCTCTCTATTGAGACCACATAACACCGGTCCCAAAGGTGGTCCTGACAAGGAAGTTCTACTCTATGTTGATATTGCCACTCAGACCTTCTGTCTGATACAGACCCACCAGCATATTCCACAATCTGGTGAGAACAGAAGCTGTGACACCAGGGAGAACTACAACGACTCCCCCACGAGAGACGGATCGATGATCGGAATAACCCCCATCCGCTCATAAAAACTGACCTCATCCCCCTGCTGCTGACCCCTGCTGACGGGTCTTTATGTGAGCAGTAGAGTGGACGGGTGGGGGTAGAGGGGGGTCGGGGCTAATCAGTGGGTTGAAAGGCATGTGTGACTGCCCTGCTGTACTGTGCATACAGTGTATCGTAACCAGATTGAAGTGATGGGACTTATCTATAAACTTTTTTATGTTTAGGGAGTTCTATTAATAAGAAACGTATTCTACTAGAGATACATTATACCATTGCTGTGCGTGCGTGCGTGCGTGTGTGCGTGTATGTTTGTGCGTGTGTGTGAACTTTCTTCATTCAATTCTAAGTATGTGGTAAACAAAATTCTCAATGTATTCACCCAACGATGCATGATAGTCTTTCTAATCACAAGCCATTTTGATAGCTTTATTTTTCTACACTGAAGGCCACCTTGATTAAAAAGCATCCACCCACAAACCAATATCTCCTATCGCCCTTTAATGAGATGGTTAAATCTTCATTATAAAGAAAATGGGTTGTTTACCGTGGTAGCTTATTGAATAAATGTAGGGAAAGAATAATCAGTTTAATTTAGTGTCGAGGCCAGAGATGCTGTTAACAGCCGATTGAGTGCTTCTCTTGAATTATTCAATTTCAATCTTCTACCAGCAGTTCGTTTGGCCTTCAACATAATGACAGACATTTGATGTGTCTATCGCAATAACCAATTCCATTATCAATCATCAGTCATGATTTAGTACACTGCACTGGCATGACGTGGACCAAAACTGGCATCTGTGCCACGCAACTGCGTGTTCATCCTGTAGATCCAGATTATTAGTAGATCCAGATTACCAGAAATAGAGGAGGGATGCTCTTATGGAATCTTAGGAGTCCCGTATGTACGAAAGCTCCGTGGGGACATCATAATTCCCACTCGCATTTTTGCCAATTAAGTATCTGTGAACTCTAGCCCAGAGGGATATTTCAGAGTTCATAATTCACACTTCACAGTTCATGCTCCACACTTCACAGTTCATAGTTCATGTTCACACTTCATATTTGACAGTTCACAGTTCACACTTCAGGTATGCCAAAAACACCATGAAATGAAATGTTTTGGACAAACAATGGTACGGACACTCCTTGTGCCGCCGCATCTGGATCTACCTATGCATCTGTCCTTTGTTACATGGATTGGTTTGTGTTGTCTGACTGTTTAGGATCTAGCTTATTCAAGACAAGCTAGCGTGTTCTAGTCTTTATTGCCACGATTGCGGTAGGTATCAACCCTGCAGGCTCACTCCCTACACAACCCCCATACAGCGCTTTCACTCAATAATCATAAGACGCCATTCTAGATGGTATTCCAAACTAATACGGGCGATAATACATCAAATCAAGCTACCCGAAGACTGCTGGCATTCAACAGGTCCCCCAAATCCCCGAGCAATGTGTCAGATGTGCACCCTGTGTTTTTTCTGCCACTTGCCTCTGCACACTTTAATGGAGAAGAGCTTTGGCTGACAGTTATGAAGGAGACCGGCTTAACAAGAGAGCTGCAAAGGTCGACCCACCGGTTAATCTGCTAGATTTATGGTGTCAGGTTAAAAATACTCACACAGAACGGTCATCTGCCGTATGTGTCTCTGTCGCGGGTGATATGATGGGTGGAGCTGGACCTGAGCTCAATTATGATTCACGAATGAAATATTCAGCCGTTATTATGTAATATTCATCAGTTATAATTGCAATGTCTATAATTGGAGTGAACTACACTTATTGCGGGTACTTGTAATTTTTGCCACGTGGATCCAATTACATGGCTGAAATGAAATAAGTTTCAACTGCAGTAGAACTTCTAATCAACACCATCTCTGAATGGAGACCACATCTATAATAAAACCACTTTCCACAGACCCAAACCTTCGTAAAGCTGCCAAAATGAACCTCTGTACAGAGACCACTTGTCTATTGAGACCACAGGTCCTTGTAGACAGTCTCTACTGTAATACCAACTATTTGTGCCTGTTGATTTTACATATCTCCCTTTCAAGAACCATTCTCGCCATAACGTCCGCATGTTCCATCCTCTCCTCACAGACTTGTTTTCCACCCGTTTTGTACAGAGACGGATGTGTGCACGCCGTCATCGCAGGGGAAGCCATTAACCACCACCCCCGCCCCCCGCACGTCCCCACACATCCCCAGCCTCGCTCCCGAGACGCCTATTACAGGATCCACGCGCGCCGGACGTCATTTCTCACCGGGGCGGCGGCGGCGGCTTCTAATCATGATTCTATGTGATCATAGAGAAAGGGATGATGGAAACGAGTTTTCCATTTTGGGCTTAAGTGATTAAACAACCCTTTCATGCTTTCATTTAAAGAGCAAGGATTTTGCAGGTTAAATTTGTGCGCTTAGAATGAATATCTAATGAAATAGTCTACTACATGTGCATGTAGATTTTGATTCTGGTTCTGGTTTGAATATGCAACTGTAGAGTGAACGTGTGTGTTATCTATTATTACAAGGACGAAGGCTATATATATAGCCTTTATGGTATTTTCAAAATAATCACTTTTGCTCACAATACAGTAAAACACCATCTTTGTCCACACGATAGAGACCACTCTAAAACCAGACTGTATTTCACACCTGTCTAAGGTCTTCAGAAAGAGACCAAAATAAACCTCCATGAAGAGAACACCTCTCTATTGTCTGTATTGAGACAACTTGAGCCTGTCCTGTGGGTGGTCTTGATAGAGAGGTTCCACTGTACTCAAATGAAACAGAACATGCAGCAGAACATCCCATTCAGAACACATCTCTATAGTGAACACTTATATATCAATAAGAAAGGTTTCTCAAAATCCTAAACCAATCTTACGGGACGACTCCGAACCTCCGCAAAGAGATCACTTGTCCATTGAGGCCCACCAGCCCCAGTGTTGTCTTAGCAGAAAGTCACTATGTCTTTTGGCACTTAGGTAGTAACACTAGAGTGGTTGTACTACATACAATAGAACCTCTCTATTAGGACCACCTTTGAGACCAGTGTTGGTCTCTATATAGAGGTTCATTTTTGGTAGCTTTATGACGGTTTGGGACGGTGAAACGTCGTCTTATTATAGCGGTGGTCTCAACAGAGAGGTGGTCTTATTGAAGGTTCTACCGTATTAGAATAAGTAAAATAGTAGGCCTCTAGTACGCCATGATGAAAGCCGTCATCTTCACACTTCTCTCCCTCACTCCTCCTTTGAGCTTACGGATGAGCTCGCGTCTTATCACAGCCTGAAACCTGCAGCGGCGGCAGTGAGCGGCTCAGGGAGAGCTGTGCTGAGCGCAAACACGCCGCGAGCGCACGCACATGCACGTGGGTTACCAAGAAATCCATACTGTGATCAGCTATCAATGCTGAACACTTGTTGAGGGCGATAATGAGGGTGATATAAGAAAGGCGAATGCTGATAAATGGTGTTTGTGCCCCCGCCCCCCCAACACACACAGAGCGGGCATGCTGTCCAAAATATGATATTCTGTGCATCCCCATGTGCATTAGGAACTGTTTGCAGCACAACATTTGCATGTAAAACTGTATGGAATTTCTGCATACATTTTTTATTCAAATCTAAAATTTGTGACCCCGCCCCCAACACACACACACAGAAAGCGGGCATGCTGTCAAAAAATATGATATTGCAGCACAACATTTGCATGTAAAACTGTTACACACTGTTTACAGCATACATTTTTTACACACACACCACACGCACACTTTTAACGAAAAGACAAGCAAAAAAACACATGCAAAAATAGCAAACAAACACGTACACATGGGCACAAAAACACATACACAGATCCACAGATGTGTCTGCCAATGAGTATGTACATTGCAGCATAATGTCCCATATCATTGTGTACATCCAGACAAACATTCACTATTCAGCAGGTGTTTATACCTATCACTGTGTCCACTTGTTTTGCCCATTGTGTCAACGCATGCGCGTTCAGTGCACACAGTTCAATGCTCCCCTGGTACCCTGGATGTACTAGGCCCATATAAACCAGCCCCTGCTGTATATTAGCTGACATTGAATACAAATATTGCTTCATCCATAAACTGACATGTTTTTAGAAACGATGCAATTTAACAGTATTGATTGCCAGTGAATTTTAGAGCTAGAGCATGTACTATTGGATTTTTCTGTTGTTTAACTTGACAGGTCCCTGATGAGATGATCGCATAAAATCTAGCAGCTGCCTATAAATTCGCATTATTGCTGTAACATTTTCAAAATATAGAGCAATTGATATTTGTATAGTCGACTATGAATAGGCTTGTATTTTTTATTTTCATTTGTTTTAAAGGTTAATGGAAAGGTTTGTATGAAACATGATGTGAAATCGTTATTTAATAGTGCTTTGTATACATCCGATTATGGGCCGGGCAATTGATATCTAGGGGGTGGTACTTGTTTTATTCTATTCATGTTGGTCAATGAAATTTGCAGAAAGAATTGCGTGTAGACCAATGAGACATTGAATTTTGAAATACAAGTGACACAAGCATATTACTTTAGCTATAGGTGGAATTACTTGTACTTTTGCTGTATTATGTCCAACAAACAGGGAAACTCATAACTTTCGCCCTTGACCTACTTCAAAATGAACATAGGCGTCAATGATAAAATATTGATACAGCGCAGGCGCCATTCACAAGTGTTGATCGTTAATATTAATGCTTTGCATTTAAGTGTCAATGGGGAAACATAAAAACTGGTAACCTTTCTTCAATCATCAGTTTGAATGCCGAAATCATCATGCAGCTTGAAATACATAAAATATGTGCTACAGATAAAAGTTTAATGCGTCAATTCAACTGTCACATACCATTGATGGTGCAGTTGACGAATCACACATATTATGCGATGTGTAGTAACCAGTAATTCAATATTTCTGAGTGAAATCATGTGCACTCACTGATATTGAATACAGGGCAACCTCCAATTAAGACCAGCTGTTTAATTAGACTAACTATTTAATATCACCATTTCTCCCAGTCCCTATCTTTCATGCAGAAACCTGTTGAGGCCAGTCCCGTGTGTGGTCTTAATAGAGAGGTTATACTGTACTTCATTGAGTAACACTCACCATTTTTGAGTACGGCAGACGTAAGTCCCATCAGCACGGTCAGCCTGACACTCAGTGTTCCTAGCTGCATCATGACAGTCCCAATAACAGTCCTGGAGTCTCCTCAAACTAAAGTGTAAGTTAATCCTTAAGCGTGTACACCACACAGAGTGTGTGCTAATCCAACCTTTTGCACAGTGATTTCTTTACACAGTCTACACCAGTGTTAAAGATAAACTTGTACAGAGTTGATGAGCACAGCGAGTGTAGATGCTTTAAGAATGTGTATCCTTGGTATGGGTGCATGCATGTGTGCAGATTGTACACCCCAATGGCAATAACCCAAGCAATGCTCAACACAGCATGCACCACGAGTGAGTCTTCTTTAAAGTCATGAGTAGACTTAACAGTTTGAAGTGTGACGAGCTGTTACTCAATGCGACTCAACGAAACATCAGTCACTACAGTTCATTGTTTATGCTAATTTGGAATTTATGTGTCTATGTATTTGTGCAACTTTATGTATTCCGTGGTTAAAAGATTCTGTATTGTCAACGGATAGTCGAATTCAAACAGACGTTCATGCTTTTAAACTTTTTACTGACCTTAAAGAGGAAGGAAGGGATTAGAGAGTTAATGGTTCCTCGCACCAAAAGCACACAAAACTCAATTGTATGTATATTAGAAACAGTAAGAACTTGAGTTCAGTATGTCGTACCAGTACTTGAATATACGTGCCAAATATTAACATGAAACATCACAGAAATATGAAATCGAATTACCCCCGAACCAGATTGAAAATACACCAAACATTCTCCTCTTATCTACCATAAACTCTCATTCAAGTCTGGATGAAATTTGTTAAAACACAAGTCCCCAATGTTCTTTTTCTCTAACACTGTAACAACACTGTAGTTATGGGTCTACCGTAATAGATTATATTTCCTCAGTATAAAGAGTGAAGATCTTGACAATCAACATGGGGAAAACAATCATCAAAGGATCATAGTATCAAATTTCATTCAATGGTATTCAATCAAATCCAATTAACAAGTATCCATCTGTCCGCCAGATTCGAGACCCCCGCCCCCGAAATCCACCTCACAGCATCGACGAACGTCAGCTAACTTAATAATTGAATTGTGCACAGTATGCACGAAACTTTTATGCGAAGAGGACAGTGCTTATTTCTTTTTTTTTAAGTGGTATCGTTTTGAATCCCACTGAACTTAATGTGTATTTATATGTTTATCGTATTCTAACGGGTAGCAACATCCCCAACTGGTGGACTTTTAGTTTGAGAGCATCGCATTTGATGGTCCCGAATATTATTACCAATGTTCAAAATGAATTAATTCCCAATGGTGTTTGGGATGTGGGTTGGGGGGAGTCTTACGGCAAGAACACGTCGCGATTGGGGCGAATATATAGTGGCCATACTTAAAGGGCACCAACAACATTGTACCTATGTCAAAGTATTGACTGGGGATCATCTATTACATGTTCCAGTACAAATTACTAGTTTTTTACGATGTTGAAAGACATATCTATCACCATATTGTTTTATCAATCACGCTTGTAACAGAAGTTAGAAGTTTGATGGCATCAACCATTTCTAATAACACTCCAACCGCACACCTTCATTCACAATTTTCTAGTGTGTGTAAATTGCATACCAGCTAACACTATAACACCACACCCTGAGCAACTTGTAAAATCCAAATTTGTCAAATCCCCCAACTTGCTTCATCAACAATTACCAGCAGGTAAAAACATAACTTTTTCCATTTCAACTTCAGCAATGGATGCATCCTCACGAATTGTCGATTCACAATCAATAATGATTTGAAAATGTCTCACTTCACATCAATATAAATACAACCGCATTCACACATTCACGGCTGGGGAAGGCTCTGCCAGAGTCACAAACTCGTAACAATTGCATTAAGGAGGGGAAAAGATTACAAACTCATTACCGGGTAACACCAGTCAAACTGACATTCAAAAGTCCACTGTATAGATTTTCCACTGACGCCCGACTATTCTACAAAGTCCTTATATAATGAACAACTATAAGCACTTAAAAAAGAATATGGCCTCAACAGAATCATCACTCTCTCAGCCTATCCTATATTATAGTGACAATATCCTTATCAAGCAGACCAAAAACTACATAGACCAGTCTAACACTAGCTGATCAAGTAGTTAACAATGCCACCAGCCAGCAGCCTGCCCGTCCTCAGTTTATCCTCTATATTCCAGGTCTTTGCCAGCTCCTTATTAGAATTACAATATCCTTATCAATCACAGCAAACAGTGGAATAAACTATGGCAGCTTTTACCAAAAATAAGTTAACCCAAACTGGGTTTACAATCACCAAACAACCTCTACCCAGGCTATCCTTCACAACATCCTTACCATACGCCAGATATTCATTGAAAGTTCTCGAAAGTGCGTGGTGTTTTCTTCTTAGCATACAGAGTCAACAGATTACTATCCTTATCAAGCAGGGGACAAACCACCACCACCTGAGCTGAGCTGACTGTGTCGTCCTCCCCAGGCTGCTCAGTGACTCTCATGTCGCCGCTCTCGTCTGCTCACGGCGTCGCCGGCCGCCGCCATGGACGCCATGGACGCCATATCTTGACGCCGCCGCCGCCGTCCTAGTCAACAAGTGACGCCGCCGGTGGGAGGGTCACTGTGGCCTCCAGAATGACTTGTAAGGGTCAGTTCCGTGAAGTGGCCTTCTAACTGTCGGGGACTTCGCCGCCCGCCGCCTCCGTTCATTGTGAAGCCCTTGTCTTATGCATAAGTAGGTCCAGTGGTGCACCAGCCCCCCCCCCCAATGTCTTTTACACAATCCAAAATGTTTGGGTTTTTGGCATGTCCGCCATCGATCGCGCGTACGAAACCCATGAAATACCTTAAGTGCACCCCCACCCCCACACCCCCACCCACCCACCCCACACTTTTCCAAAACCCTGATTCACGCAGTAAAGTGGGGTTGGAGGTCGGCATGATTAATTACTAATAAAAAAGAAAGGCGACAGTTGATCATTTAGGTGGATAGATTCTAGGGAAACTTCAGATTTTTAAAATATTCATAATCATCTTTACTCGATTACATCTAATATCGTTGTGTGAAATGCGTTTACACAATGAAACATTTAGAGTCCCACACCACTCTCTACGAGAAGCCTCATTTCTTTTGAAAACTGGTTCTTCTGTACTAGTATTACTCGCTCCCTCGTCATTTTGAAAAACGCAAAATTCATAGAACTATTTAAAAATTAGATATTCATTATATTATAACATTTTACATCATTCTATCAAAATAAATTATCAAATACAATGTTACAAAATATTATTCACAAAAAAATATAAAAAAAATAAATAAAATCGACCTCGTAGAAAATCCAGACACGTTCTTGTGCAAGGCAAGACGCCGCCGTGTCTAATTAACCGGAGTGCTGACCACTCCGCTGACCACTCAGCATAATCTCATTAAGCTGGTAATGTGCGAGGGTGTCTGGTCATTATGTGAGCTCAGCGTGCCCTTGTGGTCAGTTTAAAACTGACCGTTTGTTTGGTTACTGGTTATTAGCTTTGAAACTTTGCTATTATTTAGTCAGTGTTGTTTTATTCATGATACTATTATGGTTGAGAATCTAGATGAACGCAGGTACTTTCTAGTTTTAGTGTTGTTTGTTGGTATCATTTATCTTTATTATGATTTAAGAATCAAGATCACATGCAGTTGAGATCATGTTTCACAACACGTTTTGTAAACCTTTGATCGAGTTTATTTTTAACATACTTAACAAAGTGGACGTTATGAATCCGCTTGGCGGTTGACTGAACACATCAGAATCTCATTTACATACGCAGTTCGTATACGTGACGTTTATATATGTACGTTGTTACGTCTCGACGTATGGTGGAAGCGTGTTAAAAGCACAGCTAGACTGTTACACTGCCTCTATCTCGCTTTGCTCCTCTCCAAGCGTGCGGCGCAGAAAAGGGGTCAGTCAGGGGGGTAGCCAGACTTTTTTTAAAAGATACGGACAAATTGCACCGTGAGGAACAAAGTCTGCCCGCGACATTCGCGACATATGTCGTGTTTATATGACATCTATTTTTCTTAATTTCCCTATTTCCTCATTATTAAATTGTTGATAGAATATTTTTCATGATATACAGATAATCATAAGGTACTAAGAATAAGTTGGGATATTTTTTCGGCTTATTTTATTTTTAGTGTACAATAGTGTTCTCACCCAAGCATCTTAAAACAATCACTCACCTAACCTCAACACTGAATTATTTACATGTTACTTACGTGTTACTTACATGTAATTGTTGCCAAAACATAGGTTAGTGTGTAGAGCAACTTCAAGGCGTACAACCTTCTTTAGTTAAGATACTTACTTATTAGAACTTCAACAGTTCCAAGTGTGAGAACAACATTCTAAGTAGCAGCATAGTAACCCGTAACTAGCAGCCTACTTACAGATTTGGGTATACAATTATCTTGATTTTGACAGTATAGAGTTTGCCACTTTTTACAAATTGAAGTTAAAGTATATACAGCTCAGCATTGATCCTATATGGCTAGCATTGGTGAAAGGCTTTTAAATAATAACAGCAGAACATAGATGTCCAAAATATACCAAAAAATGTGAAGAAAGACACCCAGTTTCGGGGCACGTCCGTACTCACCGTAATAATGTGAGACACGCGCGCGCACACACAAACACACGCGCGCGCGCACACACACGCACGCACGCACGCACGCACGCACGCACGCACACACGCACGCACACACACACACACACACACACCGAACCGTTAATGTACTGTGGTCCTCGTTGGTTCAGTGGCTAGAGCGTGCGACCTCAAAACGTGATTTGCCTGCGCCATGAGTTCGCGCCCGGCCTCGGCAAAACGAGGCTACCATCTGTATAGTCTCGATCAACCAGACTGACACTACTGCGTTCGCGAAACCGACGGAAAATAAGTGAATAAGGGAAGAGTCTGGGTTGACCGAGACTAGGTTTGACCGGGACTACCATCTGCAAAACGCCCCACGTACAACGTAATTACGTTCATATTTCAAACGTAATGTTTAAAACGTTAAACGTGTAACAATCTCATAGACAAGAATTAATTTTGCTCATCCAGTGGATTTTTATTTATCGCGAATTTAAAAGCAAATTGTACAATGTTCTTTAATATACTGTAATCTAAGTGAGTAATCATGAAGCGGCCAGTACTCACAGCGATAGTATGTGTGGTACTGGCGGGAATTATCGTGACCGGACAGGGTCTAAAATGCATGAAAGAAGAAAATTTCTCAAAGTTCAGCATGGCAGATGTTGGGCAAATTCTGGTAGGAAGCGACTTTGTCGGTTCCAAGGCTGAGGCGTGTGTGGGATTCATTGGTGGAGTTCTGTTATTAGAATGTATGTTTACAACTCTTCTACGTATCTGCACTATGCATGTCAGAAAACGTGCAAAGAAGGTCGTGATGTTGCGTGTTAGTAGAAGTGTTAGGTCTAACAGTGAAAGTGATCAGGAAATTATTAGCAATGGAGATGGAAACAGGAAAATCCGACCTAGCGATGATAATGAAATGATATTGGTTAATGACAATGAGAAACTGGTCAATATGGATGCTAAGGACGTGACTGAATGTGAAGACCACGGCACAACGGTCAGATGTAACACTGATAATAATAAAATGACATATGATAATGAGGAGAAAGTGATATGTAATGATGACAACAAGAAGACGGTGGCCCATGATGAAGGAAACGGGAAAATGGTCAAGACGAGTGTCATCACACATGATGGTGATGACAACAAGAAGGTGGGGCATGACGATGGCACGGGACTGATGTCTGATAATGACAATATGCAAATGAACACAGATGAAAACAGGATGGAAGGTGTCCAAAATTATGACAATTCAATGACACATGAAAACGACATCAAAGTGACCGATGATAATGACTATAACAAGATGAATGAAAATGACAACAACGTGACCGATGAAAAGGACAACAAAGTGACCGGTGATAATGACCGCAAAGTGACCGATGAAAACGAGTACAAAGTGATTGATGAAAATGAAAATGACTACAAAGTGACCGATGAAAACGACAACAAAG
>CM032659.1:4146990-4169284 GCA_019095985.1 Streblospio benedicti | reverse complement strand
CGAGCCAATCTTCAATATTTCATACTGAATGTTATTTCTATTTAAAGTAAACTGGATCCTAAAACAGTGAGGTAAAGTTATATTGTATATTTGTGTTTCCATTCCATTTCATTGTGTTCTAAATTGCTCAGATATTATTACTGTTCTGTTTTTATTATATCCTATTATATTTGTTGTAGAAACGTAAAGTAAACGGTAAAGGAAAGAAATTAAAAGAGTTCAAACTATTCTTCTTCTTATTCTTCAATTTCAACCATACAATCTCATTGCATATAGCATATAGCATCCAGTCAACTCCTTTTTCTATATCACCCGTTATCAATACAGATAATTGTGTTTCAGTTATCACCAGAATTTGTAATTAGATAGATTGCATCACATTTCAGACTTAAATGCAGATAGTTCATAATTCACAGTCCAAATTTAGAGCGAATCTCCAATCACAGTCCTGCTAATGAGCAGATCATTAGTCACCAATAATGTGTCCATCACATTTCAGACTTAAACGCAGGTAGTTCACAATTCACAGTCCAGATTTAGGGCAAATCTCAAATCACAGTCCTTCTAATGAGCAGATCATTAGTCACCAATAATGGGTCCATCACATTTCAGACTTAAATGCAGGTACTTCACAATTCACAGTCCAGATTTAGGCGAATCTCCAATCACAGTCCTTCTAATGAGCAGATCATTAGTCACCAATGATGGGTCCATCTCATTTCAGACTTAAACGCAGGTAGTTCACAATTCACAGTCCAGATTTAGGGCGAATCTCCAATCACAGTCCTTCTAATGAGCAGATCATTAGTCACCAATAATGGGTCCATCACATTTTCAAACACGTAAGTACAGGCAATTCACACACTAGATTTTGAGCAAATCACCAACAAAATTGTTGCTATATAACCCCCTCATTTGGATGCTGGAATATTGTAAAACTAAAAATGTTCACCCACAATTTAATTTGCGAATTACATATTTTACTACAAAACTGCAAAATTTAATTGTTATACCACCCTTTTGAAGCCACCCAAATGTTTATTGTACATCACAAATTCCAAAGTTTATGGTATTTATAAAACACAACTGCATTTCTATATTGATTATCTTGCACTTATGATATGAACAGGGTTTTACAAAATTTCAAAGAATTTTTTTTCGATATCTGGATCTAAAAAGGGTCTATGTAAAAATCAAAAAAGCCGAATGTGTAGGCTATTATATATTTCTATACTTCTTTCGCACACATCTAGATTCAGACTTCTTACCAAATATGTGGTGTGCGAAGTGTACAAAAATTAGGCTTTTGGATGACTTTTGCCAAATATAACTAAATTTAATCTCTTCGGTATGCACCATTTAAATCACCAGTTTAACCAAAATTCAAGGACATTTCAATGACTTTTTACAAATGTCATTTTTTAATGACTCATTACAAAATTCAATGACTTTACCACGATGCATCAATATATTGATTACTAGTATTAGTTTACTCAAGACGTATGTACCATAAACAGCATCATTGCATGTGTACTTCTAAGTCTTAAAATAGATAACAGTTCTAGTATTGATGCACTGCAAATCATAAAAATTTCAATAATAACAGTTATTTAACAATTATGTAAGTTGTTCATGCTTTAATTTGTTTCATTCATTGCCATTTATACCGAAAGTTTATTTTAAAATTATGGCGTTTTTAAAACATGCAAATTTAAATAGCCGCAAAATAACTAATCGATCAACACCGCAAAATTAAAAAAACGCAACATATTTTAGTTTTACAGTAGTATATAATGGTAATGATCTGTTTTGGTATGGATATAACAATAGCCATGCATCAGTGGCATCTTAGGCTGCTCAAATAAGCATTATCGAATGACAGCATGTGACGTTTCATTTTTCCAAATGAAATACCTTAATGAAGCAGATGGCTATTTTTTGAGCAACTCAATATGTGACTGCGATATATAATTAATTGAAATGTTATCGAATGCAGAACTATTGTGATCTCTTCACTAACACACAGACTGTTGCCTGTTTATTGCCACAGTTTAACAGAATTAATTAACTTGATGGTGTTTTCATTCATATTATGGGTTTTAAAATAATGCTTAGTCACAAATTTAATATGAAGCTTTAAAATGGATCGATTAAACTCTTTCCATTGAAGGAGGAAAAATAAGATTTATATGTTTAGTATTTATTACCGCTATAAAATAGTCAAATATACTAAAATAATATACTGTCAGAGGAAAAATGCAAGGTCATGATATTGCATAATACCATAATATTTTCACCAGACGCATTGCATGGATTTTCCGACAACAAACGTCCCATTTTAACATTTTAACATGGGAGAGATAGGCGGCTTCTTACGTGCACTGTGCAAGTTACGTGTGACAAAAATCATTCGGTTTCACGTTTGCATTGCTTGCCTACATGTGTTTTGATGGGTTTCTATGGTTATGGTGTGGATTTAATTAGCTCTAGATATTCTAACATGCTGTTTAAATTGGAGAAACTTTTACAATGCACAGAACACATCATATTGTTTGTTTGTAAAGCATTCTTTTTCGGCCATGAGCATAACCTTTAAAACGTGCAAAAATTAAATAGCCGCAAAATATTTGATCGATCAAAACCACAAAATTTAATAAGTTTATACAGTTTTTAAGGTAATGATCTGTTTTGGCATGGATATAACAATAGCCATGCATCAGTGGCATCTTAGTCTGCTCAAATAAGCATTAGCGAATGACAGCACGTGATGTTTTATTTTTCCAAATGAAATACCTTAATGAAGCAGATGGCCATTTTTGAGTAGTTGTGGACGGAGGAAATTGAGACCGGTTAACGGGCTCCATGTAACCGAACTAATGGATTAACCGCCGGTGGCCATCTAAATATTTCATGTTATTTTCAGGAAAGCTAAACGAGCCGACTGTATATAATGATTGGACACTGCAATTACTGTTTGAAAAAAATCGCGGGTTTATGCATTGCCTTTTTCACCAGCAAGGCAATTTGAACTGCCAAAATGTTAAATCAAAAAGTAATGAAATATATGGATATATATAGCTTGACATGAAAAATAATCATCAACATCAATAACCGGTTTGTAAATGTAGGGACCGTTACTTAGAAAATCAACAGAGCCGTTATCCGGTTAACTGTGCACATACTATTTTCGGAATTTTACTCAATATGTGCCTGATATATATTCATCTGCTGAAATCTTATGAAGCCTAAGACAACTCTTGCATAACTCTTGTGATCTCTTCTCACTAACACAGGCCATTGCCTGTTTATCTCCCCAGTTTAGCAGAATTAAGTAACTTGATGGTGTTTGTTATTCATATTAGGTCATGATCGGCACACTGCCGGTTAGAATATTTTCATGGTGATGAAGCCAATAGGTTTCATATCCAGGTGATGGGTGATTACAATCTAGTTTGTTCCACGCAATATATGGATACTCATAATGCATGAAATAGGCTACAACTAACCATAAAACGACAACAATTACCGAAAATGATTATAAAAACATTTTTCCAGACGACAAAACTCATGAAATCGCAAAAGTTAACAAAGAGAACGTTATTCAATGACCACTCACCACCAAAAACTGCCGTCACGGCCACGCAACCAGGCACTCCTGCAACTGGCGCGCATGCGCTCTGCTCATCAAACATGCACGAGAACGTGCAATCTCGATCAGTGTTGATTTACTGCCCGGTTTCCACGATTGTGAGTTTGCAGCAGACGATGGTTTTTGTGGTAAGGATTAGGATGGAGTCAGATAAGGGCCCCGTTTTTTGTTTGAAGCCGAATTAGTCGTGGTTTTTGTAGCTAGTTGATTTGTGATATTTTAATGTCGGGCAATGTTGTTTAGTAGAATCCCCTTCCACAATCAACTCACGCCTTTTCGCATGTGCAAACGCCTTGTGCATTCGGAATCGTGACGCGCTGTGACTGCAGGGCTTAGCCAGGAGAAAGCTGTGGTCTGTCGATGTTACGGACGTAACTTTGATATGTCTAAAAGACAAATCTTTTCCTACCCAAATATTTCATTTTTGTAGGATTTTTGGCATGTCTGCCATCGATCGTGCGTACGAAACCCATGAAATCCATTAAGCAGACCCCCCCCCTTTTCTTCAAAAAAATTTCCCGTATGTTTTTGGCATGTCTGCCATCCACGTGCGTAGAAACCCTGATTCAGCGGCAAAAAGTTCGAGCCCTAAGCCCTATAGACAATTACGGCGATAGCGTACACTTAGCTTGCCAGTGCGCTTTCCATACACAACCCCAATCGGACAAAATCGTTGCTCCAACACCAAGCTGACTTGCAGCAAAAGAAACACGAAACACCTTCTACAAAAGTCAATAGATACCGCTCACTCACGTCTCACGTACCAGGTGATCTGACAGCAGTGGCACTACAAACCACCAGCAACACCAGTCTGACATTCCAGCGGTCTCACGCCCCTCCCCAACCACCCTGGGAAGCCCCGGGTCGGTGGCGCAGGAACGTGCAGGCCTTCAACACGCCCATCACGCGGGCCGTTTGAAACAAAAGTAATCTCCCAGATGCAACAGTAGCCCCTGTGGGATCCAAAATAAGAAGCCTGCCGGGTGCATACGTGCATGTTTAGGACAATAGAAAATTTAGTTCCTGTTTATAATACTTATACATATTAGAACCTTTGTAT
This sequence comes from Streblospio benedicti, assembly GCA_019095985.1. Taxonomy (NCBI): domain Eukaryota; kingdom Metazoa; phylum Annelida; class Polychaeta; order Spionida; family Spionidae; genus Streblospio; species Streblospio benedicti. Next base: position 4,164,575 of record CM032659.1, on the reverse strand, counting down.
TAGGACCACCGTTGGGACTACTGCTATGTATGGTCTCAATATAGAGGCGGTCTTCATACAGAGGTTTATTCTTGTAGCTTTATGAAGGTGTAGGGCCGTGAAAGTGGTCTTGTTATAGGTGGGAATGTTTTTCTTCAACCTGCAAGTTTTAATAATGCGCCATTTTAAAATGGTATTCATGTATAAAACTGTGCCTGTGTTTTTCGGTGACGATATCAATTGTACAGCTTTAAAATGTTTAAAAAACGACTGTGTCTCTGTGTTACTTTTTAACCCATGTAGAGCTTCCGGGAGTTAACAAACACACTGGATCGCTTACTCCAGAACAGCAGGGATCCGATTCCAACCCACCCACAGTCCACAGGATACTCCTTTTAAGAGCACCTCTAAAAAGAGAGACCACCGCTAAAGGTGAAAAAATCATCAGGTACACCTTCATAAAAGATACAAACGATAAACCTCATTGCATAAAGACCGCATGTCTATGGAGAACCAATAGGGGGGCTAAAACTAGAGTGGTTCTAATAGAGAGGTTCTGCTGTAGACTCTTCAATTTGAATGATTACAAACGTGAAGGCCACTGACAGCTGTGTTCATGTGGCATCAATGGGGCAGCACCATCCAAGTGGTTTTGCTCTAGGACAAGGTTTATACAGTAGAACTTCTCTATGAGGACCACACTGAGCTGGTCTTAAACGATCCATTTCCTGAGAGGTGGTCTGTTTATAATGCCTCCCTCGCAATGTTCTCTCTTTTGGGAACGATCATAAACAGATACTGGGGGGGGTCCTCAACTAGGGGGTCGTCCAACTTTTCTGATTCCTTTTTGGGACCGTTGAACTGTATTATCACGCTACGGTATTTTTTTTGAAATACTTTTGCACAGAAAACCCAATGCCTATGTAAAGGACATTTGCTTTATTGTGTGGGTTCACCCAACTTTTAAAATGTTGATGGGTGGTCTAATGGGGGTTACACTTTTTCTTCGAGTCTCAAAAATGGACGAATCCCCGTTTTCATTATTTATGATCGTTCTCGAGTAGATTTGGGTCGAGCGAAATGGTCTTATTACTGAGGTGGACTATTTGCAGATTTGGTCTTAATTGTAGGTTTTACTGTAGCATGCCACTACGTTTGTTGTGAGATGAGTGCATTGGAATGCAATTAACATCAATTTTGAAGTGCGAGAGTCGTTGGCATTTGCACGTTTTGTGTGTAGTTTTATGCCGCATGCATTTAAGTCAGAGTTTTATTTGAGTGATGGAAGTGTGAAATATCAGTCGAGCATCCGTCGACAATTCGAGCGCCCAGGCATGCATGTTGGATGATTTGTTTTTATTATTATGTCAATATCAATAATGCTGTGAGTTTTAAATCCAGGGGCGACTGCATGTATTGCGTTATGTAACACTGCAGGTGTCAAATTATGCACGCGTTGCCAATTTGCTCGTGAAGTCACCACTAGAATGAATGTACATTGTTTTTATTGGGTGTAAAAAAGAGTTTCGAGTGGACAGTGCACTTTACTTGCCACTGTAGAAAGGTAAAAAGGTTAAAAAACAAACAAGGGTGTGCACTTCCCCCAAAAAAACCAAAAAAAAAAAAAAAAAAAAAAAAAAAAAAAAAACACCGAACCACACATCGTGAACAGCTTCGCTGTTAACTGTTGTAAATAATCGTGGTCAATTCCTACATTCTATCATTCCGTGCAAAAATCACCGCCAATAACTCACGCTGATTGGTCAATCAGCGTCCTCAATTATACGATTGACGGCACGCTTCAGTGATTGACTGCACGCTACGACACCACCAAAAAAGTCTAATCATTAACCTATAGTTGTTGCATTTATTATTTCCTGTGAGGTTGAAGGCGGCGTCTGGCGAGGTGAAGTGCACACAGGCGTCTGGGCAGCAGCAGCGGTGGGCAAGCTCAAAGTACTGCACAAAACGCAGTAAAGCTAAACTTAAAGTTTATTCTATTGGATTCTAAATACAGAATTTGTTGTAAACATGGGCACGTAGTTATGTTTGAGGCAAGCCACTGAGCAGAGCCCTGCTTGGTGTCACCACCTTCTAGTAGTGTCTGTGTGGGGATGGGCAATCCTGTGGCAGACGCACGACGTAACGGTTTTGGCGACACTAATGGTATAGATTGAGCCATTATGACATGATTTTTCGGTCCCAGCTCAACTCAGTAACATAAAACAACTACGTGCCCATGTTTACAACAAATTCTGTATTTAGAAATCAATAGAATAAACTTTAACTTTAGTTTTACTGTGTTTTGTGCAGTACTTTGAGGCTTGCCCACCGCTGCTGCTGCCCAGACGCCTGTGTCCACTTCACCTCGCCAGACACACAGGAAATAATAAATACAACAACTATAGGTTAATGATTAGACTTTTTTTGGTGGTGTCGTAGCGTGCAGTCAATCACTGGAGCGTGCAGTCAGTCGTATAATTGAGCACGCTGATTGACCAATCAGCGTGGGCTATTGGCGGTGATTTTTGCACGGAATGATAGAATACAGTGAAATTGACCACGATTATTACAACAGTGTTTTTTTGTGAAGCTGTGTGCACGTGTGTGTGTGTGTTGGTGTTGTGTTGTTTGTTTTGTTTGTTTGTGTTTTTGTCATTTTTTTTGTTTTTGTGTGTTTTTTTTGGGGGGGGTGGAAGTGCACACCCGTGTTTGTTTTTTAACCTTTTTAGCTTTCTACAGTGGCAAGTAAAGTGCACTGTCCACTCGAAACTCTTTTTTTACACCCAATAAAACAATGTATATTCATTCTAATGGTGACTTCACGAGCAAATTGGCAACGCGTGCATAATTTGACACCTGCGGTGTTACATAACGCAATACATGCAGGCGCCCCTGGATTTAAAACTCACAGCATTATTGATATTGACATAATAATAAAAACAAATCATCCAACATGCATGCCTGGGCGCTCGAATTGTCGACGGATGCTCGGCTGATATTTCACACTTCCATCACTCAAATAAAACTCTGACTTAAATGCATGCGGCATAAAACTACACTCAAAACGTGCAAATGCCAACGACTCTCGCACTTCAAAATTGATGTTAATTGCATTCCAATGCACTCATCTCACAACAAACGTAGTGGCATACAGTAAAACCTACAATTAAGACCAAATCTGCAAGGAGTCCACCTCAGTAATAAGACCATTTCGCTCGACCCCAAATCTTACTAAGGGAACGATCATAAATAATGAAACCGGGGGTCGTCCATTTTTTGGGACTCGAAAAAAAGTTAACCGACCCCCCCCCCCCCATCAACATTTTAAAAAGTTGGGTGACCTCCCCCCCCTACTAAGGCAAATGTAAAATGTACATAGGCATTGCATTTCATGACTAATTGGAAAATATTTCAAAAAAAATATTTAGCGTGATAAAAAAAAAAAAATCACCCCCACCTATTTAACGTTAGGCGACCCCCCAAAAAAGGAATCAGAAAAGTTGGACGACTCCCCCCTCCCCCCTTTTTTGGACGATTTCTTTAAAATTCATATTTCATTATTTATGAGTTCGTTCCCTAAAGAAAAAACGAGACCACATTATAAATGGATTGTTTCAATCGTTAAGATCCAGTGTGGTCCTCATAGAGAGGTTCGACTGTATACTTCTTGTCCTAGAGCAAAAACCACTTGGATGGTGCTGCCCCATTGATGCCACATGAACACAGCTGTCAGTGGCTTCACGTTTGTAATCATTCAAATTGAAGAGTCAACATTAGAACCTCTCTATTAGAACCACTCTAGTTTTAGCCCCTAGTGGTCTCAATAGACGGGCGGTCTCTATGCAGAGGTTTATCTTTGTATCTTTATGAAGGTGTACCTGATGATTTTCACCTTTAGGTGGTCTCTTTATAGAGGTGCTCTTAAAGGGAGTTTCCTCTGGACTGTGGAGTGGTCTGGAATCGGATCCCTGCTGTTCTGGAGTAGCGGATCCAGTGTGTTTGTTAGCTCGAGCTCTACATGGGTTAAAAGTAACACAGAGACACAGTCGTTTTTTTAAAACATTTAAAGCTGTACAATTGATATCGTCACGAAACACAGGCACAGTTTTATACACGAATACCATTTTAAAATGGCACAGACATAAAACTTGCAGGTTGAAGAAAAAACATTCCACACCTATAACAAGGCCACTTTTCACGGCCCTACACCTTCATAAAGCTACAAGAATAAACCTCTGTATGAAGACCGCCTCTCTATTGAGACCACATAGCAGTAGTCCCAACGGTGGTCCTAATACAAAGGTTCTAACATGTATACGTATTATAATACAGGAACTAAATTTTCTATTGTCCTAAACATGTACGTATGCACCCGGCAGGCTACTTATTATCGGATCCCATACAGGGGCTTCTGTTGCATCTGCGAGATTATTGTTTTTGTTTCAAATGGCCCGTGTGATGGGCGTGTTGAAGGCCGGCACGTGCCTGCTGCCACCGACCCGGGGCTTCCCCAGCGTGGTAGGGGGAGGCGGGGGGGGGGGGCGAGATTGGTGGAATGTCAGACTGGTGGTGCCGGTGGTTTGTAGGTGTCACTGCTGTCAGATCAATCCGCTACGTGAGACGTGAGTGATGTATCTATTGGACTTTGTAGAAGGTGTTTGTGTTTCTTAGCCAGCAGCCAGCTTGCTGTTGGAGCAAACGATTCTTTGTCCTGTCGGGTGTTGTGTATGGAACGCGCCCTGGCAAGCTAAGTGTACGGTATCGCCGATTTCGTCTCAGGGCTCCGAACGTTGCAGCTGATTTTGTCCTCACTTGGTAACTGTGTAGCTTAAACTATTGACAGCATTTGCCAACGTCGACAATACGGCTGTGAACAGTGTACTTTTGTCTTTTGTAGATTTATTTGGCTTCTTTCAAACCGGATCTATCAGAATTGCGTCCGTAATATCGACAGACTACAGCTCTGGACAAGCCCCAGTCCGACACTCACGAATTGTCATCCCCGAATGTTTCCTGCGCGTTTGTACATAAAGAATAGCATGCATTGAATGTGAAAGTGTGTTTCTTCTTTCAAACAACATGTCTCTGACGTTAAAACATCTCAATCAACTAGCTACAAAAACACGACTAATTCGGCTTCAAACAAGTAAAAAATCGGGACTGTCTGACTCCATCCTAATCCTCACCACAAAAACCATCGTCTGCTGCAAACTCACAATCGTGGAAACCGAGCAGTAAATCAACACTGATCAAGATTGCGCGTTCTCGTGCATGTTTGATGAGCAGAGCGCATGCGCCAGTTGCGTAATCAGCGTTTGTCGTCTGGGGGCGCGTCGGTGATAATCTCTCGTGATTTCTCTCTCGTCACAGTGCGCACAAAGGACCTTCCCGCAGTGATTCAGATCACGGGATTGGGGCGTTTTGCCCCTTGTTGCAAAATACGATGTGCAGTGAGTGCTCGAGCAGGTGGTTGTGACGTGGCAGCTGCTTTCCGCTGTGTTTTACAGGGGTGGAGAGGGTTTTGTTTGAATAACGTACTCTTTGTTAACTTTTTTGCGTTTTCATTAGTAGTTCTGTCGTCTGGAAAAATGTGTATGTGTTTTTAAATTAATTTTCGTTAACTAAGCGTCATTCATGGTTAGGTGTGAGCCTGTCAGTGGCATATGTATGAGTAGTTTACATGGAATAAAGAATGGCCAAGTTCCATTGTAAATCATTGACTAACATAATTGCACGGTTTTCGCTCACGGAATCAAATTCATTCTCACAAATAGTCACCAGGACAGTGCTCAAGTGAGGACGTTATGATTCGGCAAAGCGATTACTCAGTACAATCGTTTGCAAATTCTGTTTTTAATATCAAGTATTAAAATACTGAAATACAGCTAGCAATACGGGGTAATCACTCTGAGTATCACACATCTGATACTCAGAGGGCGTACTGACATTCAAAATGTATTATTTTTAATGAAAAAATGCACTCTAATACTCTTCGGAAAAGTAAACTCTGAAACAGTGACTTTGCGACCAGTTATCCAGTCACACAAATAAACCCAGCCAATAAATTGCATTTCTCTCGTAAACGCCACTTACTGTCGGCATAGCAATGTGGGAATCACTCGTTTATAGCCTCACGGATCTGTCGTTTATAGCCCCAGCGCCCACTAATACGCTCCATTGCGTCACAATTTGCATGCGTTCACGTTCAGCGTGCCAGCAACACGTCATCATCTTAGACTCATAATAGTGACAGCCAACCAGTGGAATGATTACCAAAATGGCGCTCCCCTGTTAATTGGGCAGACGAACTGATGAATAGTTTGATAGGATCTGGCACAGTGGCGTGCTGGGAAGTGGCATCATGGATAATTGTCAGTGATTGGCCTAGATTGGATGTAGTTGGCAATGCGTGACTTTCGGTGCAGCTTCACTCACTCAGTTACTGTATGCTCTCCGGGGAGTTGAGTAGTGGGGCAATACGATGTGGCACGGATGCCAATGATCTGGTGTGGGTATGAAGTCGCTGGAACATGATGACAGTGAATTGCACATTTACAGTTTAATTCATTATGCATGTGCATAAACTGACTTTTATTTAGAAAATTATATCAGAAGACAGTTTTAGACTACCCTTATAATTATGTCAAACACGATCTTATAGAATTAGATCATAACTGTATCAAATATGCATTGTATGATATTACTGTGTTTTTATGATCTGTCCATTCATTCTACATAAATGATTATGTTAACTCATGTCATTTGACATAGCCACTTACAAATTTTACAAAGTCCGTTTATGTTAATTTGCCATATAACCATCTTCATTCCGTCTATTGTAGTCCTAAGGCAATCTTCGTTGACTCTGTTCATCGCCATTACACATTTACATATTTTTACAAATGGGGGATTGAAAAATGTAAGCCGGATATACGAATCAAAAGAGGTGGTTTGTTTTAAGGGGGAAACAATATATATCACTAAAATTCTACAAGTTTGAAATGCACATCATTTCTTCTGAACAATGAGTTACGATTTAAGGACAAACGCAACGACGTGAGATCGCAAAATATTTGACGAGTATAAATGCAGCTTTTCAAAATTTGATGTATATAAACTTGGCAGTTTTGTACCATTGAATAACATTACTTGGTAATTCAGCCAAAGTTTATGTTTCCAAGTGTGAAACTGTTATTGCTTTTATATGCCATTTTAAAGTTTTTTTTACTGCATTTTACGGTTTTAGTTTTAATATTTAGTGTGATTTTATCAGCTTGGAAGTTATTGGTAAGTAGAATACATAATATCAAATATGAAATAATATATTTTCCTTGAGGATTATATTACAATGACAATTCCGTACGCTATTTTCATGAAGTAGTGAATTGGAAGTTAAGAGTTTTTATCAAGAGTTAATGTATTCCCGTATCGTAGTGCTGTATATAGCTGGTTAGAGAGACTTTGCTCAACACCCGCTTCAATCTGATCCCTACAGTAATATGTTGACGTATTTGTTTCAGCTTCGTTGATGAGGCATCCATCAACGTATTGAAACACCTGCAGTTGTAACGTACTACTTCTAAAGTGTTAATAAAGTGGAATTAACATCATTTTGGTCCAACACATGATTAAAGTGTTTGTTTCCAAATAAGAAAATAATCTGATCCAAAAAAGGAAATTAAAATGAATCCCTTTTCCAATCCTGCAAATGATTTTAGTTATGACCCCTTAAGCAAATCTTTTAGTGCTCCTCTAGACAAAGCTCTAGATTTTACCCCGGACTCAGGCTATGCTTCCACAGGATTCGACCAATCAAGTCATGGGAAAATAGCTAGTTTCCAGTCACCTGCTATTGATTACGTAAAATCTAGACTCCCAATATCTCAGGCGTGTGAAACAACAGCAGACCAAGATTATTACAAAAACCTCTTGTTAGACCACCTACAATCGCCGCCCACCTATATTCCATTGCAGTCCACAAGTGCATATGGTGACAGAATCCCCCCCAATCAAACTGGGACTTCTGTTGAGGATTGCCAAAGCATGAACATGGCGACCACTGCTTCAAACCATGCAGATACTGTGAATTGCCAGTTTAGCACCCAAACTTCCTACCCAAGCTGGTGGAACTGTCAAAGGACTTCTCCCTCGTGGAACGAGCGGCCTGAGTACTCAATGTTTGCTCTCATGGGAGAATGCGGCAAGGCAAAGAATGACCAGTCTAGTGATGTGACAAAAGCTTTAATTAATTCTATCCGAGCGAGTGTGCAACAGCAGCAGCAGCAGCAGCAGCAGCAGCAGCAGCAGCAGCAGCAGCAGCAGCAGCACAACAGTTTATACAATCCACAAGCGTCATTCGCGTCACCTAATGCTAAACCATATCATACAAATATGACTTACAAAACCCTATGATTAATAACTGTCCAGATGACACAAGTGCACCAACGTACCTGCATACATACCATTCAAATATGTCGCATTATTTGGCAATGCTATACCCAAGTGTGACCCACCCAACGAATGACGGATGTCCAGGGGTGTCTGAGCTAGCACCAGCTAGCACTGACCTCTCTGCACTGACCCCGTGGCACACCAGCCAGGAACTGAACTTAGGTGGACGTGCCTATTCGGATGGAATCGAACGGGGGAAGCTGAATCCATGGCATTCCACTGTAAATTGTTCTGCGGAAATGTCCAAGCCACTCGAAAAAGATACGTCAAAACAACAGCACGGATTTCCCACAGCATGTAGCAGCTCAGATAAGTCATTATCAATGCATGGAAGCATTACCGACTCACTGAAGCTATGTAGTCCAACAAACCATCCCAATACTTTCCTGCCAAAATACGCTTCTACACCAATCCTTCCAAGATCCAGATCTTGTCTGCAACTCTGGAATCGTGCGGAAATGCATGGAATCCATCACACCGTACCTGGAGTTCATGATGCTCAATCGATTCCTGGTACTCAGACTACGTCCTCAATACACAATCGTCATGCACATATGAGCAAGTACTTTGGTTCTCAAACACTACCTACTGTGGACTGTGTGGAGAAGCAGTCCCCACTTCAGCACCTACCTTGTGACCGAAATCCCAACAAGGACAGAGCTGGTAAAAGAGCTGTGGAAAGCGCTGCGTCAGAGCCAGATGGCCAGACTTCAACCCAGACAGGTAACACGAGTCTATACATAGCTTAACAAACCATAACTTAACTATACATAAGTTAACATAGTAGTAAAATTTGAAGATATGACAAAAGATCCTTTGCTTTTCACCGTTTATAAATAACCCATAATTGTTAACTATGGTAAACTTTAAAAAGTGTATTTTGGAAGCAGTCAAGAAATGACACATTCCTTAGGTTTTGTTTGGCATTTTTGTAACATCTCTATATCCAACCCTTTTCCCCATATACTTTCCCCCCACCCCTTTACACACCAGGCCTCAGAATACTGTCCCAGCTGTGAGATGTGAATTGAATGCCCTTTCATCGCCTGGTGTACATCGAGTCGAGTATGGCAAACAATTAAGGGGTATTTAGGCTTCATCACATATGCTATCAGACTGTATTGTGAAACTGAGCACCCTACTTCTTGATGTCATATAATGTGTGATGTGATGTCATGTCATATCATGTGATTTCATATGATGTCATGTCATGTTATGTCATGTCATGTTATATGATTGTCATGAGATATAGTCTCGATCAACCAGACTCTTGTGGCGTGCTTTCATGTCATATTCGAGACAGTCTGCTTGAATCAGGCTGCATGTGATGCTGTTAGTAGAAGCCATGATGATTTGGCTCCCAAACCTTAAAAAAAGGCCTACGAGTTGTCTCCACATAAAACATTTATATGTGCACCATGAAAGAGACTGTTTTGTCAAAGAACTGAGGTTTGATTGCTGTTTACAGAGCTCAAATCCCAGACGCTGGTGCACAGTTCTGGAGCCGTCCGCCCCCAGACCCCAGGGACGTCACGCTGCCAAAAGAACCGCAAGGTCAGTGAGTGACCAGGACAGATCAGTTTTTCAGGAACGGGGGTGGGGTGGGCAACAAAGTAATTCTTCGAAATCCTTGCATGTGGAGTGCACTTCGTGGTGGTGGTTGTGTGTGTATGGGCCTCGGGGTGGGGAGGGATACTTCCATAGTCGCCCTATATGGCATTGTGCCACTGATAGGGGTCACCTTTTTTAACCCCGCAGTTTCACTAGGGATCACCTTTTCCACCACTCAGTTTCACTAGGGGTCATGATTTCAACATTCCAGCCAGTTTCACTAAGGAAGGATCAATCTCGAGGTTCAATATCTAGCTCTCTTTTCATGTAACTTTGCATTATTGAGCCATAAAAAGCATAAAAGGTAAATATAAGTTGTAGAAAATTTTGTTTTCATTACAGTATCACATCTTGGGATAATACCCCATTGTTTTCATCAGGTGGTTTCACTAGGGGTATCATTTTCATAGTTTCACTGGTTTCACTAAGGGATATGATTTTGGACCTTCAGTAGCACCCCCCTACCCATTCACCCCCGAAGTACCCCCCTCCCCGAGGTATGGACGCCCCTCCCACCCACCCCTTTCACCCCCATCTATTTGTGATCATGTTTTTTTATTACAGTCACACCGCATACCCAATAGAACCTCCAACTTTATAATGTCGCTTCTATGACACCATAAACATGCTAGAAATATGCTTGTGAATCCGACCATTTAAAGAGACTTGGTAAATGGCACAGTAGTCTGGGGTTGAGTTGAGCTGAGCCCTGCTCAATCATTGTGCAATTACAGTAGATTAGTTGTAATTGATGTAATTCTAAGTAAGCCATTATGTATATGTACACTAGCTACCTCCTGGGCTGCTGTATTGTGCACAAGTAAATGTCATCCGTTTGTTGAGTCTATTGCAGTGTTTACATTGCAAATAACGATTTAGTAAGTTACCTTTTGTGATGAACTAATGTACTTTACAGAAGAAGAAGAGAGGGGTCTAATGCACGTCAAGCCAGCCCTATGTGAATAATCGGCGTAGTGTAAAATGTAATGTCTCCTCAGCCAGCTTGTTCTTTCACTTGATGTTAACTCTGCAATTAGATATTACTCAGACTGAATGGAAAGGACGTTTGTTAACACCTGACTGTATAGACAAAAGGTAGTCGTCATTCAGGCGACCTGAGAGAGACCACACAGAACAGGAAGTGGTTATAAAACGGTCACAGTCCCAGCCGAGATTCCGAGTCCCATCAACAACTTAGACCTTAATCATTACATACACGTGTAGTATAACATAAATTTTAATAGTGATGTTATTGAAAAAAAAGTACAGTTTTCAAAATGTGCTTTACACAATCAATCTAATGTTTCAAATGACTGGAATCTCCATTTTCCTGACAACTTTTTTATTCCACTGCCTCTTGCTGTATAGGGCTGCATATGGAAGTTTTGCACGATGTTGGAGTCACTGGATGCACCTGATTATCGCTCGTAGTACAATTATAATGGAGGAAATCAGCCAAACCACTTTGAACGGGCGTGGCTCGTTAAGCGTGAGGAAGTTGGCGTTATCTCTTATGTATGTCACAGATACACTATTTCCCGCTGGTTCTGTACCAAAATTAGCTATAAACATTCATTATGAATACCTTATAAACATGTTGAAATATATTAAATTTCTTGCACGGTTCTACTGACAGTGAGTTGCACAAGTGTAATGTATTGATCGGTCTTTGCTGCTGGTAATGGCAGACTTTGCAGCAGGCATAATGACGGGAATAGGGACATTTTGCGCCATGTGTAGACGTTTTAAAACCACACACCTTAATTGTTTTACATGAATCCATACACTTGTTTTCGTATAGCTAGGAATCATGGGAAGTAAAGAGACAAACAACCAAGCACGTTGCATATGCATGAAGCTTTTTCGCTGTCTCGATAGAAATATTTCAGTACGATTTTTACCCACGTGGTGTCAGTCTCAATCAACGAAAGCTCTGTGATGCTACGGCGTGGCAGAAAGAAATGATAAAGACTGATACTGTTTGTCCATTTTTTTCCCAGAATGCAATTGTTTGTAGCCACTTTCTGGTTTTAGACAGGAACTATGATCACACCCTAAATATTTCTATTAGAAAATAAGTGTATAAAGCCTGGTATTGTGCAATAACGGCCTATTATCGCCCAGCTTCCAGATTTAACTTCCCTGTCCTACACTGATTACTGCCGCTAGGTGCGCTGTGTGTTCTCTGCCAGCCAGCTGCGGGCGCTGAATGCCGTGTACCGCGTCTCCCCCTACCTGCCGCCCGACATCGCCAGCCGCGTGGCGCACACCCTCGGCCTCACCCTGCCCCTGGTGAGACCCGCGCTCCTCAGCATGCTTCTTCTTCTTCTTGTTCTTCTTCTTCTTCTTCTTCTTCTTCTTCTTCTTCTTCTTCTTCTTCTTCTATTTTGTTGTCGTGGTCGTCCTCGTCATCTTTTTCTTTCTCTTCTTTTTCTTCTTTTTCTTTTTCTTTCTTTCTTTCTTTTTTTCTTTTTTCTTCTTTTCTTCTTTTCTCGTGAAGTCCATATCACAGATTGTTACATAATAAACAAAACAGATAAAAGAAATAAAAATAAATCTAAACAATCTAACATGGCCGAGTGTCTTCACAGACCAACTGAGGTTGGATATCTTCCGGTCAACTTTTGGTTTATGAAATAGAGCCCACCTTTCGGCTGATGTGAAATAGTACGGGCTTGTTTCACAAGTTCCCAGCAGTGCGTGAGCAACATTTTATTTCTTTCAAATCCTACATAGTTACATTCAGCAATGTCAATACAGTGGTGATAATATGATGGACTGGACATATGAATGGCGAGAAAGAGAGAGAATGATGTGCCGGATTTTCTAGTTGGCACTTGACTGTATTAAAACAAGACTCAAAATTTGTTTGTTGCCTTATTCTGGTTCTTTTATCCCATGTTCTATTGGCTTTAAGTTTACTTTAAATGTATTTCTTGATAATCATATTATGGGCTTTTGTTATACTATTTATTTATTTCAGGTTAAGACTTGGTTTAAGAACAAACGGCGGATGAGCTCCCAATAGAACATGCGAGTAATGACGAAAGCAATGACAAGCAAGTAATGACGAATCGACTACCAAACCATTGCATAAATCCGGATTGAGTAATCAGATACATGCCAAGTCAAGTCATAGCTAATGTAAAGATGGACAAATATACCCATATAGATAGACTTATTTCTAATGGGGTACCGCGAAGATTGGTGGTGATCATTGCTTCTATATATATATATATACACTGTGTGCATTTTTTTATGTAAATATGTTATTTATTTTGTTTTTAGTTATTTACGTTATATGTATATGTTTACATATTGATATATGTTACGTTGACTTTACTGTGTTGTGCTAAATACTGTATAAGTTCAAGGAATTTTTAAGCTGTCATTAATGATTTCAATTTTAGTATATTATTATTACTTATTAGGACGGGAATCTGATAACCAGATTTCATTTTAGTTAATACACACATTATAAATATTATTGTGTCTTCCTTATGCATAAATGCATTAGTGTTTAAATATGCTCATATTATATATTGATAATAATGGAGTTTATTTTGAATAAAAATACTCTTAATAATTTGCGTCCATAACAATGCTGCACGGATCCTGAATAACCAGAAAGCATGAGCATAGCACTCCGGTTTTGACAAGTCTTCACTGGCTCCCAGTCACACAACGCATAATATACAATTAATATAATAGAAATAGAACAGTTATTTTACCCTAGCTTACTACCGTCGTCAAATAATCTTTCTTATAGTCTAGTTGCAGAATGTCTCTTTTTTTTATTTATTTTTTTATTTTTTATTTTTTTTGCTCGAGTGTGTATTGTGGTATAGATGATGTTTTATGATTGATTCTTGTACTTTAATATGTCCTGAGCATGATTGCGGGGAATGTCGGTCTGGCACTCTTGATGAAAAAAAATATAGGCAAAAAATAAAATTGCCACCCCACAACGCAAAAATCTCCCAAGTATGCCCACGGTTGAATAGAAAAAGGGAGTCCGATGCATCTCTTGAATGATGATTTTGCACTATCACACATACATGTATATAGCGGTGTCACAACAAAAGTTGCCACTTGCTAAAAAATTGTCGCGCCTGGAGACAAAGGGCCCCACTTCAAATCACAGCCAGGGCCCCACTAAACCTTAGTTAGTTAGTTAGTAAGTTAGTTAGTTAGTTGGTTAGGTAGTTAGTTAGTTAGTTTTTCTTCAGTAATTAATGGTCCTAGGATGACACATGAGGGCGTACATGTAGTATTGCTTATTTACAATGTGGTCCTGTTTGTTTTGAGGCCACGTGGTGTTGGTACATGGACCTCCAGAGGCAGGCTAGTTAACCAACTGAGCCTCGTGTGTGGAGGGATCACACTAGCTATTGTTTTCAAAGTAGATGAGTGTTTTTACGAGCAGAGGGGTGACTGTCCTCTACACGGGGCACGCCTTTTAACGAGGCTTCCGAACCTCTGGCGCTGCATGGTATTTTTTATTGTTTGTTGTACTAATAGGTTCCACACACTAATGGACTTGTCAATCAATAACATTTCCGAGAAACATAAGCCAAATTCTACTCGCCTTTAGAACATTAATGAAATCGCCATTGGACAATAAGGTATGTGGCTAATATTAACATATATATACATTCATTTAAAAAAAATAGCACTTTAAATATTCATTTTGGTGCAGAGGTATGGATTGTATCTTTGTCGGCAGCATTGGCAGCCACATTGTTTTGTTGTTGTTGTTTTTTTATCTTCAAATAATCTACCGTGGTCATGTTCTAATCTCATATAAATATTCATGATGAAAAAAAATATTGTCCTATTAAAAGTCTTAAAAAGCTCTTTTTAATCTTTAGCCGCATTTTGTATGTACAAAAGCAATGCTATATTCAAAATACTGTAAAACTAGAATATTTCGTGGCTATTAAATTTTACGATTTTCATCTATAAATTATTTTGTGACTAATTAGTTTTGCGATTTTGGTCAATCCATGACCTACTTTACATAGACCACTAATCTTTACTGACTCTCTTAGTAAACTGCGTTTTTGCACCTACCCAGGAATTCGCAAATTGAATTGTGGGCAAACATTTCTAGTTTTGCAGTATTACATTAATGGAGACAGTTGCAACTGTCTAGAAGTCCTTTGAGTTGCAAGACATGAAAAACTGATAATCGATGTGAAAATATTTCTAATACCCCAATTTCACTTGGCCGATCCTAGCTCCCGATCCTCCAAAAGGCACCCGATTTGTCATTTCTGGGTGGATCGTGCGTGATCTGGCTTCAAATGTGGAGTGATTTGGTTGGTTCGGCCGGGAACTGGGCCACTTTTGGTCGGTTCTGGGCTGACTTGACTTTTTCGGTTTGTGTGCTCCATCGCCAAGCTTTTCGGGGCTGTCTGGGGGCTTTCTCTAGCATTTACAACATCCTAAGGTCTCTTTCCTTAACTGTGGCCTCGTCTGCTGCTTTGAGAAGATGTATTGTGACAGCTGAAACCGTAGGTGCCGCCGTTACCATTACAATCTGAAGCAATGGAAGCATGAAACGGAAGCATCTTTTTCAACAGCACGATGCTCCAATACAAATGGTGTCCACCTGGGGAAAATGACACATTTCTGCCGGGTTCGGGCCCAAAAGATGTTTTCACTTCTCTGGAGAAGTGATTTTCACTTTTTCCGGCCTGTGGGCTCCCGTTATAGGATTATTGAGATGCTGATCTGGATCTTCTGGTTCGTCTGGAGGACTAACTTGTTCATCGTTATATCTCTCTGCTAACGGTGAGTTTGCTGACAATTTCCACAAAGATGTTCCCGTTTTATGGTGTACTAGTTCTGAATGGTCACATTAGCTTGCCTTGTCCTCCAGTCCATCAGAAAGGTCACATGGGGGCCCGGGGGGGGGGGAGATCATTGTTCATTGTGTCTTTGAAGGGTTAAACTCAAAGACATATTTACAATAATTAGGAAACGACTAATTGTAACAATGACAGCCGTTGCACTTAATCGTGTTGTAGCTCAACAGCAACACCAGAAGGAGAAGAGAAGAGAAGAGATAATAATACAAGAGACTGTAGAAGATGAAAATTATGAAGCTTCAGAAGGCGGCCTTGTAGATGTTCAAGTTGATGCTCACCAGCAGAGACGACCATATACACAGACTAGATTGTGGATACGGCCCTAGGTCCGTCATGCTGCTGTTTTGAAGAGAAACACGTGTTGAAAGACCAAAGCTGATGGTATTTCACGGTTTAATGACCACGAGGCCGCTATTTCTGGCAGCCAATCATCACCCCTCTTCAGAACGCTTCGTCTGTCTCGGCCCTTTCCCGTCACCTACAACGTCTCTGACGGCTTGTACGGCCCAGTGACTATGACAAGCTTCGTCTTCAGACAGTTACGTAATAAATATTGACACAAATCCGCCGATCCACCCCGAAATGACAGATCGGGCGTGTTTTGGAGGATCCGGAGCTAGGATCGGCCATGTGAAATTGGGGCCTAAACAGAAATACTTACACCTCATGTATAATGAGGCTTTCATAAAATATTGTCTTGAGCCTTTCACTGGACGCACTATATAATACTTTTCACCCATCTCATTTTATTTACCAGGACCTGGGGTGACAAAAAAAAACATACAGTCGAACCTCTATTGAGACCACCTCTGTAATCGGATCACTTTTCACGATTCCAAACGTTCATGAAAATATCAAAATGAATCTCTGCATCGGGACCACCTCTCTATTTAGACCCATAACACTGGTCCAAAAGGTGGTCCTATTAGAGAGTTACCACTGTATGTGTTTCCAGAACTTCCAGATTTTCCTGTCAATATAAATCTGAACAGATATGTTCTAGTTTTTCCTGAACAGATATGTTCTAGACACCCGCTGTGGACTGGAGTATTCACGATGCGGATCACCCTCGTTACCCTGCCCCTGTTCCTGCATGCCGCCGTCTCCGGTGGGTACCAATCTGTAACAGGCACTTATCCCTTTCCTCCTCTCATTTTGTGATACATCTGCAGGCAATGCTCATTCATAAAGATTTACAATTCCTGGTTGTCATTTGAGATTACGAGAGGGTAATAATATTAGAGAGAATACTTATCAGTGTTGTGATGTTAATTTTCAGGTGGGAAGGTGGGGTTGCCGTATAAGAAATGTTGTTTTTAGGAGAAGTTAAATGAATAACACCCTTTGACAATTAATGTATGTCCATGTTCTAGTGAAATTAGAGCCTTTATTTCACAGATGATATGAGTATTTATACTTCAAAATGTCTCTGTGTCCGTTCTTTTAAAAAATGGTATTTGTACTATCTTTACCATGAAAAATGATCAATACAACAGCGCAATCTTTCCCATTCGAAATGTTTATACCATTTGAAAGAGCAATCTTAGTGCTACATTTTGAATACAAACCCCGAGTAGGACAAGATTGGCTTTTTCTTTAACGTTAGCTGTACTCGGAAAGGTCCATTGGTAAGACATTCAGTTATTTTGAAAGGAGGTACTGCTGTAG
>CM032659.1:4136170-4146890 GCA_019095985.1 Streblospio benedicti | reverse complement strand
TTGTGATGAACTAATGTATTTAATGTAGAGTAAGAGAGGGGTCTAATGCACGTCAAGCAAGCCCTATGTGAATAATCGGCGTAGTGTAAAATGTAATGTCTCCTCAGCCAGCTTGTTCTTTCACTTGATGTTGACTCTGCAATTACATATTACTCAGACTGAATTGAAATGACGTTTGGTAACACCTGACTGTATAGACACAAAGTAGTAGTCATTCAGGCTTTATCAGTCTTTTGCATGTATTTTCAGTCGATATCGACCTCCAGAACTGCCGTGTAAAAAATATGTTGTATCAGGACTGTCCATATACGGATTCCGTATATGGTTAGTTGTCAACCGGACTATTTTTGCCCCAGTCCAAATATGTTCAATAATCTAGCACACCTACTACTTCTAGGAAAATCTCCAAAATCAATGAACATCAAAGAGATCGCACGGTGCAGCGTGCATAGCTGGCATACGGCCGACGTAATTGTAGTGCAGAAGTCCAACCATAGGAGTCTATAATTATGTCTGAGAGAGAGTTAATGCCGTGTTTTGTTATGATTACACAACGTATTCCTACATTATTGCATTTTGTAATTTATTAATAAATTATCGTGTTGAAAATATGTCAGTTTATTTTGAAACAGTATTGTAATTGTTTAGAAAAGACTGATAAATACAAAAACGAGGAAGAACATTGATGGCCAATTATTTATTGGGCGCCCTTCGCCTGCCGCATACGCCCCAAGAACTTGCCCAATAAAATAATCAATGTTAACAACTCACCCGGTTTTGTCTATATCTGAGATAGACCACACAGAACAGGAAGTGGTTATAAAACTGTTACAGTCCAACCCTAGATTCCGAGTCCCATCAACAACGTAGACGTTAATTATTACATACATGTGTAGTATAACATAATGTTTAATAATGATGTTATTGAAAAAAAAGTACAGTTTTCAAAATGTGGTTTACAAATCAATCTAATGTTTCAAATGACTGGAATCTCCATTTTCCTGACAACTTTTTTATTCCACTGCCTCTTGCCAGGCTCTATAGGGCTCGGAAGGAATTCCGCGAGCACGAGCGAGATATTGGACGTTATGCACGAATTTTGTTTCACTGGATGCACCCGGTTATCGCTCGTAGTACAATTATAATGGAGGAAATCAGCCAAACTACTTTGAACGGGCGTGGCTCGGTAAATGTGAGGAAGTTGGCGTTATCACTTATGTATGTCACAGATAAACTATGAATACCTTATAAACAGTTGCACAAGTGTAATGTATTGATCGGTCTTTGCTGCTGGTAATGGCAGACTTTGCAGCAGGCATAATGACGGGAATAGGGACATTTTGCGCCATGTGTAGACGTTTTAAAACCACACACCTTAATTGTTTTACATGAATCCATACACTTGTTTTCGTATAGCTAGGAATCATGGGAAGTAAAGATAGACAAACAAACCAAGCACTTGGCTGTTTTGCATATGCATGAAGCTTTTTCGCTGTCTCGATAGAAATATTTCAGTACGATTTTTACCCACGTGGTGTCAGTCTCAATCAACGAAAGCTCTGTGATGCTACGGCGTGGCAGAAAGAAATGATAAAGACTTATACTGTTTGTCTATTTTTTCCCAGAATGCAATTGTTTGTAGCCACTTTCTGGTTTTAGACAGGAACTACGATCACACCCTAAATATTTCTATTAGAAAATAAGTGTATAAAGCTTGGTATTGGTCCTACTCTGATTACTGCCGCTAGGTGCGCTGTGTGTTCTCTGCCGGCCAGCTGCGGGCGCTGAATGCCGTGTACCGCGTATCCCCCTACCTGCCGCCCGACATCGCCGGCCGCGTGGCGCGCACCCTCAGCCTCACCCTGCCCCAGGTGAGACCCGCGCTCCTCAGCATGCTTCTTCTTCTCCTCCTTCTCCTTCTCCTTATTCTTGTTTTATGCCCCATGTTGTATTGGCTTTAAGTTTACTTTAAATGTATTTCTTGATAATCACATTATGGGCTTTTGTCATACTATTTTTTTCAGGTTAAGACTTGGTTTAAGAACAAACGCCGGATGAGCTCTCAATACGACAATCGAGTAATGACAAGCAAGTAATGACAAGAAAGCAATGATAAGGAAGTAATGACTAATCAACTACCAAACCATTGCATAACTCCGGATTGAGCTGTCAGATACATGTGAAGTCAACTCATAGCTGAATTTCCCATATCAGGCCTATTATGGGTTTAACCGTGAAGATTGGTGATGATCATCACTTCTATATATTAACTGTGTGCAT
Organism: Streblospio benedicti; assembly: GCA_019095985.1. Classification (NCBI taxonomy): domain Eukaryota; kingdom Metazoa; phylum Annelida; class Polychaeta; order Spionida; family Spionidae; genus Streblospio; species Streblospio benedicti. The sequence goes on along the minus strand of CM032659.1, from coordinate 4,144,610 downwards.
TATTTTATGTAAATATGTTATTTATTTTGTTTTTAGTTATTTACGTTATATGTATATGTTTACATATTGATATATTTTAAGTTCACTTTACTGTGTTGTGCTAAATACTGTAGAAGTTCAAGGAATTTTAAAGTTGTGATTAATGATTTTTCAGTTTGAGAATATTATTATTACTTATTAGGATGGGAATCTGATAAGCAGATTTCATTTTAGTTAATACACACATTATAAATATTATTGTCTTCCTTATGCGTTAAGGCATTAGTGTTGAAATATGCTCATATTATAAATTGATAATAATGGAGTTTATTTTGAATAAAAAATACTCTTAATAATTTGCGTCCATAACAATGCTGCACGGATCCTGACTCTAACCAGAAAGCATGAGCATAGCACTCCGGTTTTGACAAGTCTTCACTGGCTCAAAGTCGCACAATGCATAATATACAATTAATATAATAGAAATAGAACAGTTATTTTACCCCGCTTACTGCCGTCGTCAAATAACCTATTTCTTATAGTCTAATGGCAGAATGTCTTTCTTTTTGCTCAAGTGTGTATTGTGGTATGGAGGATATTTTATGATTGATTCTTGTACTTAATATATCCTTAGCAGGATTGTTCCGACTGTCGGTCTGGCACCCTCGATGAAAATAATTATAGGCAAGAAACAAAATTGCCACCCCACAACGCAAGTCTCCCAAGTATGCCCACGGTTGAATAGAAAAAGGGAGTCCCATGCATCTCTTGAATGATGATTTTGCACAATCACACATACATGTATATAGCGGTGTTATGAAGAAAGTGACAATATACGCTATTGTCGGCCTTGTCCGATCACCGCCTACTTTTTTACTGCGTCGGCCCTGGGGTGACGTTTGGGGGCTATGCCCACTCACGGGCCCGGGGAGGTCTTGTAGTTCTCTAGCTGACGAGGGGGACTTTGCACCAGTGCTGACACGCGTGTGCTTCAGGCGTCCCCTCCATACAGCCACGCGGGTAGACCACGAGAGGAAGGAAGGCCACCGGCCAACCTTGAGAGACAAGTGAATGAGGGCCTATTCCGAGGAATAGGTCGACAACCCTACTTGCTGCCCATCCAGCGTCTAAGAGAGAACTGCCGCTATTTGGCTCAGAGTCAGTACAAGAGAGTACTGTTCCCTAATCCTACAGTGGCCATAATAATAACAACGACAAAGCCTATCAAGGTGTGTGTAGCCAAGGAGAACTAACCTACTCCAATGCAACTTATAGAAGGGGCTTTTTTATAGTCTGCGACCATGCTACAATGAGTCGCGCACTGGAGGCCTACTTTACGAGTTTTGCTACAGTGCCATTTGCTAAAAAAAATGTTGCGCCTTAGGACAAAGGGCCCTATTTTGAATCACAGCCAGGGCCTCACCAAACCTTACTTAGTTAGTTAGTTTTTTCTCAGGAATTAATGTTCCAAGGATGACACATGAGGGCGTACCAAAGAGCACTACCGTGCGGTCCTGTTTGTTTTTAGGCCACGTGGTGTTGGTACATGGACCTCCAGAGGCAGGCTAGTTAACCAACTGAGCCTCGGGGGCGGAGGGATCACACTAGCTATTGTTTTCAAACTAGGTGAGTTCTTTTACGTGCAGAGGGGTGACTGTCCTGTACACGTAGTCTTTCAAAAGACCTTATGTCTAATAGTTTTTATTTCTATTATTACATAAACCCTTTGTGTCCACCATATAATGCAAACATAAAGAGCAAGTGCAATTGTGACAGCCTCTAGCTCTAATAGATATAAGGTCTTTTACGAAACCCTAGGAATTCCACTGATATTAAATATGCAGCCTCAAACATCCTGCCCTGTTATAGCCTTTAAAACCAGAGTAATCACTAGCAACAGCTGCAGAAGCAGCAGAACATGTATGCATGGGTGATCAGGTAAGGGTCAGCCAAGACACTGCAGCATCATGCATGGGTGATCAGGTAAGGATCAGCCAAGATATTAAATATGTAATCTTGATGTGTTTCTCAGTTACTTGTACATGTATGACTTTGTTTGTTTTTTACCAAAATGGATACACCTCCAAATAATAGTCCCCCAAAAATTAACCACAGTACACCAATAAAAACAAATAAGGATGTCAGACTTTAACCTCTTACCTACTATAAGTGCTTGTTGTGTGAAAAAGAAAACTTAAAATCATATGATAAAGTAAAACTATTTGAAAATGTCTAATTGCTTCATTATCCATGATCAGATAACAATAGAGTATCAAATAAACAAACTTAAAAAACAGAACGGCATCAAACATTCCCCAATATAAATAAACATTATCACATGCTAAAGCTTCTGTTACTAACTGGGGCTGGCTTATGTGTGAATTGATGAACCAGAAACATTACAAATAAACAGTAATACGTGCTTAAACGGGAAAATACCAACTACAGCTGGGCTGCTGCTTCTAAAATAGAAGCCATGTGCTTTTAGTCAATGACGTCAATTTAGCAAAACACTTTGCAAAATTGACGTCATACAGAGGCTTTTAGAATAGGCCTTAATGTCAGACCATTTAAAGGCCTTGAGATAGGCTATGTACACGGGGCACGCCTTTTAACGAGGCTGCCGGACCTCTGGCACTGCATGGTATTTTTGTTTCATTGTTTGTTGTACTAATAGGTTCCACAAACTAATGGATTTGTCAATCAATAACATTTCCGCGAAACCTAAGCCAAATTCTATTCGCCTTTAGAACATTAATGAAATCGCCATTGGACAATAAGGAATGTGGCTAATATTAACATAGATATACATTCATTTAAAAAAATAGCACTTTAAATATTCATTTTGGTGCAGAGGTATGGATTGTATCTTTGTCGGCAGAATTGGCAGCCACATTGTTTTGTTGTTTTTGTTTGTTTTTTTTATCTTCAAATAATCTACCGTGGTCATGTTCTAATCTCATATAAATATTCATGATGAAAAAAAAATATTGTCCTATTAAAAGTCTTAAAAAGCTTTTTTTTTAAAAATCTTTAGCCGCATTTTGTATTTACAAAAGCAATGCTATATTCAAAATACTGTAAAACTAGAATATTTCGTGGCTATTAAATTTTACGATTTTCATCTATAAATTATTTTGTGACTATTTAATTTTGCGATCTTGGTCAATCCTTGACCTACTTTACATAGACTCCTAATCTTTACTGACTCTCTTAGTAAACTGCGTTTTTGCACCTACCCAGGAATTCGCAAATTGAATTGTGGGCAAACATTTCTAGTTTTGCAGTATTACATTAATGGAGACAGTTGCAGTTGTCTAGAAGTCCTTTGAGTTGCAAGACATGAAATACTGATAATCAATGTGAAAATATTTCTAAACAGAAATACTTACACCTCATGTGTAATGAGGCTTTCATAACATATTGACTTGAGCCTTTAAATGGACGCACTATATAATATTTTTCACCCATCTCATTTTATTTACCAGGACCTGATGTGACAAAAACAAACATATAGTCGAACCTCCGATGACGACCACCTCTATTGAGACCACCTCTGTAATCGGATCACTTTTCACGATTCCAAACGTTCATGAAAATATCAAAATGAACCTCTGCATACGGACCACCTCTCTATTGAGACCACTGGTCCCAAATGTGGTCCTATTAGAGAGTTACCACTGTATATGTGTTTCCAGAACTTCCAGATTTTTCTGTCAATATATATCTGAACAGATACGTTCTAGACACCCGCTGTGGACTGGAGTATTCACGATGCCGATCACCCTCGTCACCCTGCTCCTGTTCCTGCATGCCGCCGTCTCCGGTGGGTACCAATCTGTAACAGGCACTTATCCCTTTCCTCCTCTCATTTTGTGATACATCTGCAGGCAATGCTCATTCATAAAGATTTACAATTCCTGGTTGTCATTTGAGATTACGAGAAGGTAATAATATTGGAGAGAATACTTATCAGTGTTGTGATGTTAATTTTCAGGTGGGAAGGTGGGGTTGCCGTATAAGAAATGTTGTTAAATCTCCACAACAATACTTCACTAGATCTACTCAGTACTATAAAGGAGATACTTAACCATCATGGACATACGTTGGACGTAAGACATGACATCACAGCTAGTAGTGGGTATCAATACGTCATTGAAGCAAAGGTTTTTAGCCTTGTAGATGTGGCGTAGTTGGTATAGCGTTGGCTTTGTTGGCTAGTGGCTAAGCGGCGCAGTTGACCCAGAGGTCCGGGGTTCGATCCCCGCCCAGGCCAAGTCAAAGACTGTATAAGTCTACTTGGTTCTGAATGTACTAAAAAGTACCATGCATGTTAAAACTCAACTATAACCCTACTAAATATTCTATCAGATGTTGGTTAAGAAAGTCTGGTAAAGGAGTAATATGGAATCTATACATTCACATGTATTCAGTTTTGAAAATAGTTTTACTATATGGAAAAAACATCTATGATCTAAAATTAGAGGAAATTACTGTACCAACAATATCTGATGTTTATTATAAACTCCTGCATAATATTGTACAATGTGGTATTTACCTAAGTAAATGGAAAACTATACCTTCAAAATGTGATATCTGTAATGAATTTGGAACAACAAAACAGACGTTATGTGAAGGTATAAGAATCAATGGTCAATGGAAAGTTATTTCAAATTAATGTAAAATACAAATAAGATGGAAATTTTGTTTGTGCCTTTCCAAGCTATGAGAATGGTGCAACTATTAATGCACACAACTTCATTATTTTTGTAATTGCTTACGTTATATTTAAAGAGAAGTCAAAATGCAAATTTAACAATTTAGATTACAATAATGTGAATATCTTCTCAAGTGTGAAGGGCAACATTATTTGTTATAGGTATTTACTAAAAAACAGGATGATTAATTATTTGAATGTGGTTCATTTCGAACAATTATTGAAAATATTTGATGTTAAAATAATTGATACCATATAAATCTGATAAAAACAAAAATGTGATTTGAATTTAAACTAGAAACTTTGTAATTCCGTTACATAAATTTCCATATTGTAAAAAAAAGATGAACTAAATGATTTTAAAAGAATGGCAAACAAAGAAAATACCACAAAATTATGTAAACAATATTGCTTTTGTGCATTTATGCTTTAAAAACATGCTACTAATAATGTATTTGTTTTGTAACCACTATGTATGATAAATAAAGTACCACATGCATGCTGAATCCGTCATACTTGTACGTGGCTCGCCCATTTGTCGTATCTGATAAGTCTAACAGGACTCGTTGTATACGACATGCATTCATTGTATACAAGTGCAGTAGTCTGTATATACCGAATAAACCTGTATAAAACACCACATGCATTGCTTGTTGCAGCAAATGACGTGCACGTGTACATACAGGACGTGGGTTGGTGCCTTCCGAATAATAACAACCTCACCGGGTCAGTCGCGGACCCACGAGCCTGCATCAACTACTGCTACTCAAGCGCCTCCCTGAAGGATACTGTGAAGACCATAGAGTTCTTGTAAGTAAAGATATCTTCTGTAATACATGTAGCGACTTCTCCCAGTTAGGGACACTTTACATTGACTTGTTGATTACCTAGATTATTTCACTGAAGCCAGGCACCTCTCTAATGAAGTAACTATCTTATACTGCCTAAAGTGTCCGTAAAAGTGAGATTGTACACTAGGTTCAAGTTCATACCATGGCAGATCCACGTTTTTGGAAAAGGGGGGGGGTGCACTTAAGGAAAGGGGGTGGGGGTGCACTTAAGGGATTTCATGAAAACCCCATGAAAATGAAGTATTTTGGTGGGAAAAGGGGGTGGGCACGCCCCCCACCCCTGCGCTCCCCCTGGATCTGCCTATGTTCATCTGTGATGGCTCATTACATTTCCAGAAAGCATAACTTCAACTGCCAGTGTGCCACGGTGGACAAATTTGACGTGGAAGAATCATGGGGAATTTGCAGACGTGCTGAAACATTCACCCGCATCCAAGTCCTTGGTGAGTGTTGGCAAAAGTATGAGTACATAAGTCATACCATCCCTTGGATCTAGGGTATAAAGGTTTTGAGACTATAGAGTAATTTGAGGTTGCAATAGCTACTAGCATTGTATGTATACGTGATCGGTGGTCGAATGGTTAGGGAGTTGGACTCATGACCAGAAGGCCGTGGTTTCGATTCCAAGCTATCGGGTCTGGTGGTGCTTGTTGAGCAAACTCATTCCTAAATAGTTACACACTGCTCTGTGGCACCTACACGTTAATAAGTTACAGGTCATTGGGTTGAAAGAGTGTGTGAGTGCCTGTATGAGTGATTAGCGTTGTGCGCTGAATGTGCTGCTGCCGACGCAAGTATATGAGAAATGATCGATTGCTGATTATTGAGTAACAATGACCTGGTGTAAAATGTTAAGTCGTGAGAGCACATTAGAATCAGGACGACTATAAACCACTAGATTTACATTTATGATGTATTGAGACTGACAAATAGACTATTGATGCGCAATCGATAACCTGGAGCAGCTATTTGGCAGTGGGTTCGCTGTGGCATCTGCAGCAGCAGCCGAAACGCACGAGCCACGTCCAGTACTACACCACGCTGCCCGGCCTCCCAGCAGGCAGCAGCAGCACTCACGCCGTTCGCCATAGGTACGTACCACAACATGTCTGCTTCTGACACAGGGTTATTGGATGATCATGGAGTAGTACCCTGAGACCATCTAAATCTTTTAGGGTCCTGCCATCCTGGCGGCTACCCATCTGAGCTTTAGGGCTACACCTCTCAAAATCTTGGAACCTTGCACCAGACTTTTACAAGCACTGCGATATGCCAAAAGATGCTGAATTTTGTCTATTTAAAGGTGCTGCCTGATGCCAACGCGGGAAGTTTTATTGAAATTGAGAAAAATTGTGGTTTCCATGGTAAAGTCAGTGTAAATTTGGCCAAAACCACACACTTTAAAAATCGTTACAAAATCTTTGCTATCATGTCCCATCCTAAAGCATATGAATATACAGTTAAATTATAGCAAACCACCTGAGCCACCTTGTGTGGCACTGACAGGCTGATGTACTGTAAGCATCTCTCTGGTCTGCCTCTTATATTTCCGGCTTAGCACTGGTAGATATTGAAACTGAACGTATCTACAGTGTAAAAGACCTAGACTGGTCAGGAACCTTCTCAATACTCTAAAAGCATTTTTACATAATTTGAGGGGTGATGAATACAGAATTGGATCTAATAAGGTTGTCCTAAGGTCAGTGTAGACTGTCCACTGTAGCATTAGTCTAATGTGTGTACAGATACTGCTTGGTATAGTAGCGCCACCTAGCCATTTGTATGCTAAAGCCACTTTTGAAAGTACAAAAAAGTGAAACATTTGTAACTATCATAGTAGATAAGAGTACTCAATGAAAACTTGTTCAAGCCTTCATACTAGTTCATGAATCAGCATTGTTGCAGTTCCGTCCACCTTCGTCGTGCCTGACCCGGTCCCTGTGACCTCTGTCGCTGCCTGCGCAGACTCCGGCATGTCTGGCCTCGGCCCAGTGCTCCGCCCACGTCACCAACCCGCTACTGACGGCTATGACTGCACCCTGCTGGAAAACTTCAAGTAGATGGAGGATGAAGTAATGGATATGTATGTGCTTACAGTGTAATTTAAGACAGCACAGAATTCTGTACAAATAGTATTTTAATGTTGTAATTGGCTCATTATATTGAACAATCATAATTTTTCACACTGATGACTGTGACCTAAAGGCACCATCACCGTATGCGCTTCAAATGCTACTGTACATAATGGTAATGCTAATTTGTCTACAATTCTAAAAAAAATATCTGTTTGCATGACAATGGTGCATCATCCATTTGATCTCAGGGGGGCAGCAAAATATTGAAAAAAAATAACGCAAGGCTGAAAATTGGTGAAAAAATAATAAGGTTTCATTTGGCTAGAAAAAAAAATAAATAATTGTCAAATTTTTGTATAATTGAGGTTCAGTAATCGAAGAAAAATAATTGAGGTGTCAAATTTCATGAAAAAAAATGAAGCTAGATGATGAAAATATGCCCCCCTTGAGATCAAATGGTCGATGCCTTTACACACGCACAATGTACCAATAGAATAATATGTACCCACAGAAAAGTCTTTAAACTGGTATACTAAACGATTCGATTAATAATGTACGATGATGACTAAAAAATAAGATGAGACAATTAAATTTAAGGTGATAAAATTTTAGGATTCTTTTGTTAATAAATTACACTTCCATTATGGAACTTAGTTATGGTTTGCATCAATATAAAAATGATGCATAAAAATGTTATCCATGCTGAAATAAAATAAAGTTCCCAGTTTTGAATATGGAAAGCATTTAGTTTTAATCTTTACTAAAGATTTTATTTTAGTTTGGGAATTTTGGGAGGTGGCTCAGCATGTTTCCATTTT
>CM032659.1:4110339-4136070 GCA_019095985.1 Streblospio benedicti | reverse complement strand
GGTTTTAAAACAATATTGTTTTGGCATTTATGCTTTAAAACATGCTACTAATAATGTATTTGTTTTGTAACCACAATGTATGATAAATAAAGTACCACATGCATGCTGAACTGGGTCATACTTGTACGTGGCTCGCCCATTTGTCGTATCTGATAAGTCTAACAGGACTCGTTGTATACGACATGCATTCATTGTATACAAGTGCAGTAGTCTGTATATACCGAATAAACCTGTATAAAACACCACATGCATTGCTTGTTGCAGCAAATGACGTGCACGTGTACATACAGGACGTGGGTTGGTATTGGAATAATAACAACCTCACTGGTCAGCGTCGCGGACCCACGAGCCTGCATCAACTACTGCTACTCAAGCGCCTCCCCTGAAGGATACTGTGAAGACCATAGAGTTCTTGGTAAAGAAAGACATCTTCTGTAATACATGTAGCGACTTCTCCCAGTTAGGGGGGACACTTTTTACATTGACTTGTTGATACCCAGATTATTTCACTGAAGTCAGGCACCTCTCTAATGAAGTAACTATCTTATACTGCCTAAAAGTGTCCGTAAAAGTGAGATTGTACACTAGGTTCAAGTTCATACCATGAAAAGACTGTACTTATCGTTACTTATTTGCAACTCCCCATGTATAGAATTATTTGAACTATAAACATCTATTGTTGATACATACACACACTAAAATGTTTATTGTCTTATTCAGATAGTTAAGAAAATAAGTATATATTTCATTGCTAATTTTCAATATTGACCATATTAGTATTCGTTTGTTTATAATCATCAGAGTTTGTAAACAAATGTAGGTTTCTCATTTGGGGACATTATACGTCACGTTTTAAGTGGTATCAAGCCATTCAGGCTGACAATGGTCAATGCAATGATAATGCTCTGTCATAATGTTACTAAATGACGATGTGAATCAAAGCAATACAAATATTTTTACCTTATGATAAAATGATTTATCATAAAAGGTACCACTATGGGGTGACATAGATAGGTAGATAGATATTCTTCAGGAACTAATATTCCTAGGATTGCAAATGAAAGCGTACATATATATATGTAATGCTTATTTCCAATGTGATCCTTTTTGTTTGGCAGGTTAGGTAACCAACTGAGCTAAGTGTGTGTGGGTAGGCATCACACTAGCTATTGTTTTCAAACTATGTGAGTTCTTTTACGTGCAGAAGGATGACTGTCCTCTACGCGGGACACGCCTTTCAACGAGGCTTCCTAACTTCGGAATCCGTACCCACCCAACCTATAACCCCCCCCACCCATCCCGCACACACAAACCCACCCCACCCTACCTGAGATCTCATGATTGCAAGTTATTGGTCTTATGGAGGCGCCTCTTTAAAGTTCCTTGAGAAAAACTTGTCTCAATTGTATTTGTAACTAAAAGGGAGACCTTTACTTGATTTTCAAGGGTCTAGTCCTAACAATATTAGCGGTCGCACATGATTTTGTTTTGAAACAAACTTAATGGTGTACCATGTAATACTTTAAACTGTTGCTTTTCTTGCCGTGGTGGGTAGCTGAATGTTCTATGGCATTTTTATATGTACTCCCCATAACCTTGAGCTACCATAAACATATGTGCTGATGGGGTCTCTACCTGGTGTGTAGCCAGGAAGAAAAGCGTATTTTGAAAACAAAAACAAAAAAAAACAAAAAAACAAAATAAAACACAATTTGGCAATGGTCATTTTTGTCTGGCAATAACGGAAAATTGCAATATAGAGCATGCCACTGTTGAAAAGCATTCCAAGTTAATCTTCATACTTTTCTCTTCAAAACGCTGTTTATATCGAGTATCTTGCCTGTAACAGAAGCAGAATAACACAAATACAAACATGACGTGAATTTGTAAAGCAGGACCTTTTTGACACAGACTGTTTTCTTCAAAGATTTTACATGCAACTAGGCTTGAAGGTCGGGGGTTTACTTAAAAGATCAAAGGGCTGACAGGTGTCCTGGGGTGAATGATTTGTTAGACTGCCGCACCCACTGTGGGTTTTGCCAGTTATTGGTCTTGTACAATTGACTACTGACAATATAATCCAACACTACAAAAACACACAACAACGTGTGATTGAGCATGTCAATTGTGCAAGAAGAAATTACCGGCAGATAATGATTCATGTAGGCGTCAATAATTAAGGACCGGTCGTCTGCTATTCGTGGGACGGCAATCTGTGAACGTTTAGCAGAGTTTGGTTTAATTGTGCAGCACGTTTCCCGTTTGCATTAAGGCCATTATCCATAAACGCTTGCGGTAGCGGCAAGAAATCGCCGCCGAAGCAGTTTAGTTATATTTCGATGCGGTTTTATTCATACACGCGGATTCTGCTGCTAAGCCGCCTACCTGCCGCTTGGTCAAGGCGGCACCGCCTGAATCAGTTTACATGGTTTTAAATGAGGCATAATCCATTAACAGTGAGGTTTTGCAATAGTACTGTAGAAATCAATGTAAAAAATCGAGGAGCTGAACATTGATTTGGCCACAGCTTTGCGATAGTAAGAAATATATAGATTATGAACTACGAGTGTGCTAATATGGCAAGCACGGTTGCCCCCGGTTGCGATGTGCCGTGCCCCAGGGAGTTGAGAAGGATATACCAAGGATGCCAAGTATGAATAATGCCCTAGAGAGATAACAGAATTTCTATAAAAAACACATTTATATTTACATTTACATATTAAAGCATGATTTGTCTGAGAAGAGTTTTACAAGCGCACGCCAACACTTCATGCAATATGTGCTGTACACATTAATATTATATCGAACGCAATCACGAGTTGGTCGTTGGTCGTAAAACTAGGAAGCCTCTCTACAACGGAGCGCACTACGAGAGGCTCACAGATGGAATTAAAAAAAAAACTACCCTTTCAAAAGTCACCAGAACATGGCTGGGAGCCTGGTGAAAACAAATTGTAAACAGGAGCGAACACTTTCTAACTTGTAGACAAAAGACCATCGTTGTAAACGGTGAAGATGATTCCATTCGAAAATGTTTATACCCAATCGCCACTACCTCCGCACCCCACCCCATTTATTCATACCCGATCGCCTCTAGCCCCATTTATACCCGATTGCCTCTAACACCCCAACCCCCTGTTTATAACTGATCACCTCTAACCCCCTGCTTATACCCGTTCACCCCTACCCCCCCCCCCTCCCCCATACTAGATTTACTTCCACTAATCGATCCAACAGTCAATGCTTTTGTCCTTGCGACAGTAGAACTTCCAATTAAGACACCCACGTTATAAAGATCCCCCAATTGTCATTTCCAAATCCTTGATTAAGAGGTTGGTACGAACCTCCATTAAAGAGACAACCTATTGCTTGTATCTGTGAACAACCCGACCCTCTCCCGTAATATATCTAGATTCGTCCCCCCACCCCCCCCCCCACCCCACCCCACCCCCATCCCGGGTAAAAGGCAAGCCACCCCAACACACCGCCAACACATATCGCGTCTTCAGGAAACGTAGGCTTAAGTAAACAGTTCTTTAACATATTCTATGTTGTTCAGCAAATAAATCTACTCCATTGTTGTGATGTGAGCATCCACTGAATAAAAGGCAGCTAAGTGAAAAACAACATTACATGTATATAAATTGCTATTGAACGGTGGACGTGTTCTGTACGTTCAGCAAATAAATACTTTGTATGACCTTTTACCTGTCTTCTGGCTAATTGCTAATTCAATGTGAATGCTGGAAATGCGAATCATTTGCAACACTGAGATTTGGGGTAGTAAAGGCATGACACCCACTGAATTATAACCACAAAAGAAGGATCAACTGGACACAGGTTTACGGAGTTTGAGAGTAGGATGTAGGATGAATCATTAATTGCTCTCTATAGTAAAGCACTCACTCCCCAATGTTTGTTTATTGAGATCTACTGTGTCTGCTGATCTATTACACTTCCGAGCAACCCCAACTGCTCGTCTTCAGAACATTGATACACTCGTCACTGGATAAACAAGGTAAGTGATTAATATCAACATATTTCCATACATATTGTATGGCCGAATAGCTCAAAAATCTACATTTTGTTACCAGAGTTATTAATGCACTTGACGTTTATTGTGATGTGTTGTATTTCACCAACACATTTCCGTGAAACTGTTTAATTATTATGTAGATAAGAAAGATCCTGAAAGAATAAACAATCAACAGCTATTATTTGTACATGATAGTTATCTAACAAATAATTACATTAGCTGAACTTTTTATTCCGTCGTTTCGGCTGCTGAAGCAAGGCCTTGTGTTTGTTTCATTTGTAACTATTTATGTATGTTTGTCTTTTGACAAGCTAGAGCGTTTGACTAATGATCCGATTGAATTTAAACTTTACATAATCATAGTGTATGACCCAACATCGAAGTGATTCGACTTTGGGCACTTTTTCAATTAAAGTGTTCTTTCCGCAGTACCATTGGTGGTCCATTTTCAACACTTTTTGCAGTAGCTTTAATAATACTTAATAGAAAACGTTCAAACCTTAATATTACAATGCTTGCATGCCTTGTGAGCATCACATGCTCTCAATTTTGGCACTTTCCCAATTAACGTTTGCCAGAAAGCCATGTTAAGTCAACATTTTAATCAGTCCCCGATTGCTTGAATACTGTTTGAAACTCGATCATCAAATTTAATGATTATATTAGGTCAAAAATGCTAACACACCACATTATCACTAGAATAACGTTCATTCTTAGGCAATAGATATCTAATAAAGCCATGTTTACAAAGCACACGCAATCTAATATCTCATTAGGGAACGATCATAAATAATGATACCGTGGGGGCCGTCCAAAAAGGTGGGGGCTTGTTCAACTTTTCTGATTCCTTTTGAGGGGGTCGCTGAAACTTTTTAATCACGCTACGGTATATTTTTCAAATATTTTCTTTTTCCAGTGCAATGACTATGTAGAGGACTTTTTTCTTTAGCGGGTGGGAGGGGGGTTACTCAACTTTTTAAATGTTGATGGGGGGTCGGTTAAATTTTTCTTCAAGCCCCTAAAAATGGACGACCCCCACCCCCGGTTTCGTTTTTATGATCGTTCACTTAGTACTATAAGCTGCTCTGCTTCGTGACACCTGCTGTAAGTCCATTCAACACAAAGATACGCATAGTCTTAGATAGAATTACATTTGTATAAACGCCCACACCCTAAGATATATAAGGTTCAACTTTTTGACAATGTAATAATACGTTTTCCCGCTTTAATCTTTAATTGAAGAAGTGTTGCATGGCACAGTTTGTTTATATCAATGTTCAGATGCATAGTTTGTATTGTTTGTTTTGATGAACCACTGGCGGAATTTAAATGATACGTTCAAGTGTTTGTTGTTGTTGCATGGGTGTTATGATGATTCATACGTCATTTCTTTCTTTTGCTCTCGATTTGTAAGGCAACTCTACTTAATATAAGGCAAACTTTAATAATGACCTAAAAAGAACACACATTAACGCAAAAACTACTATATTAAACTTCTAAATGCCGTTTTTATCCAAGTACATGCTTGCCCTATTCGTCATATTTCACATTTGGCAGAAGCTGTGATCCGTACAAATGGATGTGTTTCCAGAACTTTCAGATTTCCCTATCAATATGTATCTGAACAGCTATGTTCCAGACACTGGCTGTGGTTAGCCGTGGACAAGAGTATTGAGTATACGATGCAGATCGCCCAGACACTACTGACCCTGCTCCTGTTCCTGCATGCTGTCTCGGGTGAGTACCAATCTGTAAAGCAGTATATTGAAAAAATAATTACTTGTTTTGCTGCATCCAATATTGCAGGATTTGACCACGAGATTGGAGTGTCAATCGTGAGCTGCGATATCAAGCTTCAGCATGCTAAATTTTACGATTGTCACGACATTCAAATGGTCAATTACCATTCTATGATGATGACAAAAGTCCACACTCAACGGGTGCCTGCTTCACTTTTACTTTTAAACAAATCGTATCATAACGGTGTCGGTGTCCATTTGAAGTGATGACCTACTTTAAAGTGTGGTGTCGTAGCGAGCGTGCAGTAAATCGTATAATTTAGCCCCACTCTCGACCAATCAGAATGCGTTATTGATAATGACAAGTAAAAATATTAATTTTATCACGAATATAGAATTCTATAGAAGCACAGTTTGCAAAGAATCAACCATTCTCAAACTTTGTCGTCTGTGGCGTAGTATTATATTGAAGTATGTGCATACAAATACTTGACAACATATTGCTGAGATCATTTTTAAAGCCGAAAGTCTGACACAATTTCAGAGGCATGAGAGGGCAATATTGCGCTGTCCATGACCGCTGCTGTCGGCTTTAAACCAATCAGAATACACGATTCAGGGGTGTGTCACCCAGCGAGTGATATAATGCTGTTAAACAAAAAATCTGTATAACTCACCCCATGATTTAAACCAGGACCTCTCCAATAATAAGATAAACTATTGGCTAGCCTCAATTGGTCTTACCAGAGAGATGATGTCTACAAGGATGTTGGCCATGGTCATGCAGGGTTGGGACGACGGAAAATTGTCTTATTATATGGGCTCATTGTAGTGGTGCTCTTTATTGAAGGTTCTACTGTACTCCTTGCAGTACATGACAAGGCCTAGAAAAAATGATCCTGTGGTTCCGGTGACCCTAGCTAACCCATTTTAACCCCCTAAACTAATCTTTTTATTGTTTTTTTTATATAAAAACTTCGAACCTATGGATTCAGACATAAAATAATATACTAATTTTAGCGATCCAATAAAAAAAATCATATGTAATTCATCATTTTTTGTTTAATTTTACCATCATGTTGTGTGTGCAGTCACTTTCGTTTTCTATGTGGAGTTTTAAAAAAAACTAATTTTTTGCGGTAAAAAATATGAAGAAAAAAAATTACCTACCTTACTAACCTATTTTTCAAAATCATGTTACCGGAACCAAACAATCATTTTTTCTAGGCCCAAGCTAAAATTATGCAAAACACTGATAAACAGCAGACTGCTATTACTACTCTATGCCAAATAAATCTGTATAAAACACCACATGAATTGCTTGTTGCAGCCAATGACGTGCATGTGTACGTCCGGGACACAGGTTGGGCCATCAGCTACTTAAACGACCTCACTGGCTCGGCAGCGGACCCACGGGCCTGCTTCAACTACTGCTACTCCAGCGACTCCCTGAAGGATACTATAAAGACCATCGAGCTCTTGTAAGCAGGACCAGCATACCTATTTTGCCGAAAAGATATCTCATTGTAATGTAGACATGAATACCATTTTTACAATGTAAGCCAGGAATTATATTCCATATATTGGCCTAAACGATAAGAAATTGAAACAGAATTGAAAACACTTGCATGTGTTTCTTCAATATCTGTTTTGTAGTTTTGGCTTGAAAAGTTACACTTTAGTGATGGTAATCAAGCACAGTTTCAGCAGAAGCTACATATTTTTGACAATCTTCATGAATGTTATATACAGGTTTTACACTGTGCACTTCTACTTCTAAAACAATCAAGTTCAAAAGATAGCTTTATATAGCTATTTATATTGCAGTGTCTGGTCATGAAATACTGTTTTAACACATTAGTCTTAAACTTAAAAAGAACTATTTGCAGTGAATCTGCGTGTAGGTTTGTGGATTAGTCATGCACACGTAGATTGTATGTATTGTATAATAGTATTTTTAACCAATAAGTGCTACATTACCAAATATATAAAAACTATACTTACATTACACTGTAATAATGTTCATTTTCAGCAAGCACAACTTCCATTGCCAGTGTGCCACCGTGAACAGATATGACTTGCCTGATGCATGGAATGAGAATAGTAAAACTCTTGACACATTCACCCGCACTCAAATCATTGGTGAGTGTTGGCATAATTATGTCTGCATTACTCATACTCACTTTCCCATCTCATGTGAAGTCTACTTAAACAAAAGATAGTGCCATGGTTTGAGAGTCTGATGCCACTGTTATCCTTTGTATCTATAGTGTAACGATGCAAGAGACCCTAGGGTTATTTGATTTAAAGATATCTGCTGGAATTGTATATGCAAAATGACCAATAATGCAATAACCTGGAGCTATTTGGCAGTGGGTTCGCTGTGGCATCTGCAGCAACCGAAACGCACGAGCCACCTCCAGTACTACAGCACACAGCGTGGCCTCCCAGCAGGCACCAGCACTCACGCCGTCGCCATAGGTAACCACTAACATATGTTTGCATCTGTAGTAATGTATTTGTCTATGCACCCAAATAGAGTGATACATAATCCCATTTGTTAAAAAAATGGTTTATATAATTGGTTTTAATCATTAATTATAAAAACTACTCCCGATTCTCTTTCACTTCTGGTCGCCATCTTAAGATTTTTTTTTTATACATGCAATAAGTGGTAGATGAATTAAATGTGTTTATGTTTGCAAATGATGTTTTACATGGAGTTATTCAATGAATGGTTGAATGAAATGGTTACGGTGGATGCCAAGCTGGCGACAATTTTGAACCATTAGGCTGCAAAATACACATATCACAACCTACCTTAATAAAGCATGTGAATAGACATTCAAAATGACACCAAACAACCTTAGCCACCAGACCACTGTACCTGAAGAACTATAACCCCGAGCCTGGGCATCCTCTTATAAGCCTATATTGGGCTTAGCATTGGTAGATATTGAAACTATGCATATTTGCAGTGTAAAGAGAGCTAGCCTGGTCGCAAATATTCTAAATACTCTGGAAGCATGTTTACATAGTTTGAGGGTCGTGAACACAGACTTGTATCTACACGTAATAAGGGGTGCTAAGGTCAGTATAGACTGACCACTATAGTATAAGTCTAATGTATACAGGTACCACAGGATATAGTGCCAAGATTTAGCCCCTAGTAAGGCAGGGCCACCTATGAAAGAATGAAATGAAACGTTTGTAACTATCAGAGTAAATGACAAAATAAAACCTCATCAACTCTTCGTACTAACTCATGAGCCAGCATTGTTGCAGTTCCGTCCACCTTCGTCGTGCCTGACCCGGTCCCCGTCACCTCTGCTGCTGCATGCGCAGACCTGTGTCTGGCCTCGGCCCCGTGCTCAGCCTACGTCACCAACCCCGCTACTGATGGCTATGACTGCACCCTGCTGGAAAACTTCATGTAGATAGAGGATGAAGTAATATGTGCATGTGTGTACAGTGAAAGTCAAGGCTGCACGGAATTGTACAAGACTCATTATATTTAGCAATCATAGAAAAAATCTATCTCATTTGATGTTTGTGTGTTTATCTGCAGACAAAGTATTAGGGAATCACAGAATCACAGAGACTATGTGCATTTTATCTACGAGTACACACCAGGTGTCCTCGTATAGGCATAATATATCATAAGTTTGACAAAACCTGTGTTGTTTTATGCTGATAATGTTTATGTGTCTGCTACCCATGGATATAGACCTGATAGATGAAGGATTTGTTTGTTTTTGTTTTGTTTTTGTTTTCTTTTGGCAAAGACTGATGTACTACTAGCACAGGCTAGCTATTTAAATGGTTTAATTACTTCTAGAAGACGATCAATATTAAAGGTAAAGCAAACTTCCTTTGAGTAATGTATACACTGTTGGTTACTTGGTACATAAACACATATTAAACCAAGGTAACTGTATCAATTGATGTAGCTATCATAGCACAGATTTGAGTAAAGCAATTATGAAAGAATGGCTTTCATTCGTTCAAATGATTAATATCTTTTCAAAGCTCCATTAAAAGACATGTTTATTACATCACATCCACTAATGACGTTGTCTTCGATCAATATATTAATCAAAGACCTTACAAAAGAGAAGGACATGTATTGACTATAATAAAAGCAACTTCCGAATACACATACTACACATCATTACACAAACACACACACATATATTGTCTATTCATCCGGGTTTGTTGTTTTTAAACCACGTCCTAAATGCTGACCAATAGCTAGTTGTCTCCTTATTGTTACAACCGGAATATATCCTTTAAAGCTATATGGATACAGACTATGCAAATACAATGGATTGCAGGATGTGTATATTTGAATTGAGGCCAGAGCATTGGTCGGTCTGAAGTCGTCTTTAGCAATTCACTAGGATGCTCAGTAAAGAAAAAATCAATGATTTCAAATAGTCACAACCCGCCTCATCATGTGCCCGTGATCCAACTCGAGTCTGGATCAGTCGGGAGCTATCTTTTCACCAATGAAATGGGGGAACATATAGAATTATACTCAGGGTAGTTTTGGCCGCTTAAAGTCCTTAATAGGGGAATTGTGCAAAGACAATGAGAAGCGATTTAGAATGATTGCACATTAAATTGACCCACACTTGCTGCATCTAGTCTCTACTCAAACGAACTCGCTGACATTAGCAGGGATGGCTTAGGGAAGAGAAGAGACAAGTTTGGGGGAGGGATTGTGGAATAACAAAATGCAAGCATGATTGATAGTGGATCGAAAGTCCTTCCTCGTACCGTTTCTCCCGATTACACGCAATCTTTGACGTTTAGTGACGGATTGAAAAATGCGGCAGCTTGATGGGCGATTAATGCCCATTTGCTTTTATTAGTGCAATTGCAACACGATTCGGATCCCGAGTGAGCCCAAGTATGGGCGGGTACAGACAAGTACAGGTGACTGGTCGATTTTTTCGTCAGAATTCATAATCGGCCACAATCGGCGCTATGTTAATGAGCAATGAAATGGGGTGTTAGGAAGGTTGGTGCAGCCTCTAATGAATAGCCTCCTATGCCCCAAACGGACCACCTTGGTTCTCTGACAAGTGCAATCTGCAAGTGAAGCGCTTTGTTCTCCGACCTTGTGAAAAAAGGAATGCAGGTGTGTTCCCAACAATCACACCCACTAGCGCCTTATTTAAAACATTGGTGGAATAGGTGGAATAGAAAAAGCGAGTCTCACTTATCTATTGAATGATAAAATTGCAAAAACACCATACACAGATATAACAATGTCGTGTGTCACGACAGAGGTCGCCACTTACGACAAATTGTCGCGACTCGTGACAAAGTGGTTAATCAAACATTTATCGGGCACAGCATGTTTGTTGCCATTGTTTATTGTACAAAGTTTGCTCCCACTAGTAACAAATAGATTTGCCCATCAATAACACTTCTGAGCAACATGGACAAATCCCACTCGCAGCCAGGCCATTGACAAAATCTTCATTGGACAATAAGGTACGTGGTAGATATTAACATATGTGTGTGTGTGTGTGTGTGTGTGTGTGTGTGTGTGTGTGTGTGTGTGTGTGTGTGTGTGTGTGTGTGTGTGTGTGTGTGTGTGTGTGTGTGTGTGTGTGTGTGTGTGTGTGTGTGTGTGTGTGTGTGTGTGTGTGTGTGTGTGTGTGTGTGTGTGTGTGTGTGTGTGTGTGTGTGTGTGTGTGTGTGTGTGTGTGTGTGTGTGTGTGTGTGTGTGTGTGTGTGTGTGTGTGTGTGTGTGTGTGTGTGTGTGTGTGTGTGTGTGTGTGTGTGTGTGTGTGTGTGTGTGTGTGTGTGTGTGTGTGTGTGCATGTGTGTGTGTGTGTGTGTGTGTGTGTGTGTGTGTGTGTGTGTGTGTGTGTGTGTGTGTGTGTGTGTGTGTGTGTGTGTGTGTGTGTGTGTGTGTGTGTGTGTGTGTGTGTGTGTGTGTGTGTGTGTGTGTGTGTGTGTGTGTGTGTGTGTGTGTGTGTGTGTGTGTGTGTGTGTGTGTGTGTGTGTGTGTGTGTGTGTGTGTGTGTGTGTGTGTGTGCATATAAAGCATAATTGTAGCGTGACACAGTTTAATATTCATTAATATTAATATTAATATTCATTTTGAAATCAGAGTTATCCATTAGAAGTCATTGCTTTCAATGTCGCTGGTGTATTTATCTTCTCTGTTTTGATAGGTTATAAAATGTTGTCCTAGTTCAAGTTTTAAATACCTTTTTTTAAATCTTTAGCTGCATTTGGTACGCACAAAAGCAATGTTATATTCAAAACAAGATGTGAATGGAAACAGTTGACACTGTGCACAAGATGTCAGTTGCTTTGTGATACTGATAACCGAAATGAGGCAGGACCCTATAACGGTACAATTACGGACTATTTTTATTTTCCACCCATCTCATTTTGTTTACCAGAACTTGTGACCCGACAAAATGCATGAACTTTCAGATTTTCATATCAATATATTTCTGAACAGATATACTCTAGACACAGGCTGTAGTTAGCTGTGGACTGGAGCATTGAGTCAATGATGCGGATCTCCGGGACACTCGTTACCCTGCTCCTCTTTGTGCATGCCGTCTCCGGTGGGTACTCTTGCATCCTTGCCTTACTCAAGCAATGTTATACCATTGAAAAGAGCACAAGAGCTACAATTTAATACAAATTACAAGATCAAGAACGAGCTGTTCACTAAATAAAACTAGATCAAAAGCGCTCAGAGAGCATAACGTAGCTAGAACAACTTTGACTAATGGGCAATGAAGATGTTTACTAAAATATTATGGAAATCTTGATAAAAGGTGCACAGCCTGATATTTCTACTACATTAAAGAAATCTGTGTAACACACCGATTTCTTTGCTTGTTGCAGCCAATGACGTGCACGTCTACATCTTGGACAGAGGTTGGGGCATCAGTGGCTACAACACCCTCATTGGCCCATCAGCGGACCCACGAGCCTGCATCAACTACTGCTACTCAAGCGCCTCCCTGAAGGATACTGTAAAGACCATAGAATTCTAGTAAGTAAGGACATCTTCTTTAATACATGTGGAGAGACGTCTCACAATTATGGACCATTGATCTGTTGATTACCTAGAATATGTCAGTATATACACCCACCTCTTTTATGAGGTCACTATTTCATACTCCCTCATGAGTCCGTAAAAACGAGATTGCACAGTAGGTTCACGTTAATCTGTGCTGGTTGATTTCCAGCAAGCACACCTACCAGTGCCAGTGTGGCACGGTGGACAAGTTTGACGTGCCTGGATCATGGACAGGTTACAGTACTCTAGACACATTCACCCGCATCCAAAGCATTGGTGAGTTTTGGTCTAAGTACGAGTACATTAGTCATACCAGCAGAAACAAAAAAGTGCCATTTTTGAGTAGGTGATTTCACTGAACTCCCATGTATCTATGGTGTAAAGGCTTTGCCTCAAGAGTAACTTAATTTCGCAAAAGCTACTGGCATTGCAAGTCCATAATTACCAATCATGAGACCAACAAATAGATTATTGATGCACAATAGATAAACCTAGAGCTATTTGGCAGTGGGTTCCTTGTGGCATCTGCAGCAGCCGAAACGCTTGAGCCACCTCCAGTACTACAGCACACATCCAGGCCTCCCAGAAGGCATCAGCACTCACGCCATTGCCATAGGTATGTACTAAAATATGTCTGCTTCTGTAGTAATGTATTTGTCTAAACATCCAGATAGAGCGATACATCAATCACATTGTTAATAATGATGGTAAACCTGTACATGTACATTCAAACGGTCATAATCATCAATTGTAAAGACTACTCCCGATTCCAATCACAAGATCTTGGATTGTTGACATGATGGAATTTTATACATGTAGAAAGTCACAGATGACCTCAATTTGATATGTTTGTTATAGTTACAATTGACGTTCTACACAGAATTATTCAATGATCCTGGAGGTACTTGTGACCCTCTAAATCTTTAGGGTGGCCACCAGAATGGTGTCCATCATGAACAATCAAGCTACAAAATGCACGTCTGAGCTTGCTATCAGAGCATAAAGTATATGAATTGACTGTCAATTTGGCACCAACCAACTGTAGCCACTTTGAGTGGTATTGCTCGACCCCTGTTCCAGATTTACTATTAATGAATAGTGCTACTTATGAACGTTCAAAAGTCAAAGATTTGTAACCACCATAGTAGATGACTAAACAAAAGCTCATTCAAATCTTCAAACTATTAAACAGATGAAGAAATGTGTTTTGGATTTTTCGGTCAATATCAATTCTCATGAATTCAATGCCCGAATTTGATGAATATTTCCCTAGCTTGGCAGGTCAGTATTCAACAAATGAAGGCATTGAATTCTTTTAGTGTCTGTATAGATGACCAATTTGAGTATATATTGACATACTTCTCTGAATAGAGGCGGAAACTATAACCCAATTTTCGAGTGAATCCAGGCAATATGGACAAATAGTGCCTGGCTATTTTCGGCTCTAAGCCAATCATACAACAGAATTTTTGGGTATGTCACAGAGCAAGTGGTATTATTACCATTGTTGCAGTTGCGTCCACCTCCGTCGTGCCTGACCCGGTCCCTGTGACCTCTGTTGCTGCCTGCGCAGACCTGTGTCTGGCCTCGGCCCCGTGCTCAGCCTACGTCACCAACCCGCTACTGATGGCTATGACTGCACCCTGCTGGAAAACTTCATGTAGATAGAGGATGAAGTAATATATGCATGTGTGTACAGTGAAAGTCAAGGCTGCACGGAATTGTACAAGACTCATTATATTGAACAATCATACTATAAATCTATCTCATATGATGTTTCTGTGTGTGTATCTGCAGAAAAGTATTAGGGAATCACAGAATCACAGAGACTATGTGCGTTTTATCTACAAGTGCACACTATAACAATATAAAAATGATTTGACAAAAATTGTGTTGCTTTATGCTGATAATGTTTATGCATCTGTCATCCACGGAATATAGATGGTAGAAGAGTGTTATGTTTTTGTTATTGACCAAGTATGATGTACAGTAGAATCTCTAATTCAAACCACCTCCCTATTGAGACCGCCTCTATAATATGGCCACTTTTCATGTTCAAATCTTCATAAAACTGCTAAAATGAACCTCCGTCTACAGACCACCGTTCTATTGAGACCACCTAGCACTGGTCCCAAAGTTGGTCCTAATAGAGAGGTTCTGCTGTACATACTCGCGCAGGCTAACAATATAAATGGTTTCAGGGCTTCTACAACATCAATGTCAAAAGTAACTGCGTCAGTTGATGTAGCTCTCAAAGCACAGGTTCGAGTAAAGTAATAATCAAAGAATGGCTTTCATTCGTTCAAACAATGATATCTCTTTGCTCCCTTCATGACACACGTTTATCATATCACATCCTGTAATGCAGTTGTCTACGATCAATTAAACACAAACCATACAAACGAGAAGAATGTCGACTGTAATAAAAACAACTTCCGGATACGCACACGATTATGCACACATACAATGACATGGAGCCTTGTTTTTTGTGTCTGAAGCACGTTGCGAATAAATTGTTATTGGATTTTTGTTTGTCTGTGTATTGTTATAACTGACACATATCACCTAAAGATATATGGATGTGTAGTACGCAAATACAGTGTATTGCTTTAGTTTTGTTCTCCTATGTTTGTATTCATCATCGCATCAAACTATTTTGCCATTTCTCATACAGCGGTAGGAACATGGCAGCAGGGGCTGTAGTTTTTTTTTATTATTATGCTTGCAGCCATTTGCGGGCGGGGTCTACAAATTACTGATCAAATCCTGATTAAATCCTCAGCCGGTCGTTGACATTGCTGTTGAGCTTGGTTGATGGCGACAGGCTGTTTGTTTGTGGGTCATAAGCCCCTTTTCATGTCTTGTGTACGCAAATCTTCCCAGCGGCCAATGTCGTATATCCCACATGCGGCTTGGCATGGGCCCCTTTCCACGCGACACAGATTCTTAGCCAGTGCGCCACACATGCCAGGAGGTCTGTCTCCACATAGCCCGAGCACTGCTGGAGCTGTGGCCCCAAGAGGGTCGCACGGCCATCATCCTGATCCTCAGCGGCCTCTTCATCACTGTCTCCGTTTTCGTCAATATTTTCCCTATCATCGTCATCATTGCCGTTTACCATGAACCTTTTTAATGAATTAGGGATGGAAAACAAAATTTTGTGTTATATGTGGTGTGATAAACAATTGAAAAGTAATTCAGATCCCACTCTCTGTTTTGTTTAATTGCAAGCTTGTTAATAGTTATGTTCAATTTCATATGGGAACTGAACACCCAGAGAATCGTTACATTGCAAATTACGCACCTTTGGCTTTATTTAAACAACAGTGGCCATTGGTTATAGTCCCTGTTGCATGTTTACAAATCGAGCTTGTTTGGGTGATGATATCAAATTGTCAAATATTGAAGAAGTGTTTACTTAGTACTTGCTAATATTCCTTTGAGTTGCAAGTGTATTGTGAATTATATACACATTTCTTCTCAATTGACATACTTTTAATTTATGTTCATGGTGCATACTCATATTTGACTAGAAGCCGAAAGTGCGACCAAATTTTATATATGCCCGCTGATTTCAGCCCTAAACCAATCAAAACCTAGGAATTAGAGGTGTGTCACGGAGCCAGTGATTCAATGACCTCGTCGTCACTGCAATGCATAAACTGATCACATTAGGTATTTCAGAGCTACACAAGGATTATAGTATAAGTGAGTTGAATGTGAGACATACCATATGCTGCCATCCCCTCCTCTGCAATACATTACCAAGCACAGCGCAGAGTTAATTTATATTGACCTGAAGCTGACGCCATGCGGTGCCCTGTTATTTGCTCTACGTCGGAGGGGGAAATTTGAATCGACTTGTAAATGCCAGTGGTTGATTTTCACTGTGTTTACAGACATAAACAGTAAACACTGGCACGTTCCTAAGTGTAATGCTAACTCCTTTTTGCTATTTGGCCATATGCTTGGCATGTGTACAAATATTAGATGTCAATCATAAAAAATAGGGGCATGTAGGCTTTTCGTGTGCAGACCAAATTAGGACAAATGTCTGATTACTTTAGTGAGATATTTTTTCTTGTGGGTCATACGGATTGGAGGATTTGGGGATTGTGTTGCTATGGACAAAGGGATACACAGTTTATAAAGTGTGTTGCTTTTGGGTTCACATAGAACACTTCTCGGTATGAATAACTATAAACTGGTCGTGGCACTGTTTGTATTTGGCGTAACCTCTCTGGTGATTTACACAAAGCAGCAAGTCTGGATGTATAATTACTATCAAGTCTCATCCGGCAAGTTGAAGGATGCTCTGGATCCCAATGTGAATGAGAAAGGCACCATCAGTCAAAGCAGTGATACAAAGTTTGCACAAACCAAAGGATATTCGCGTAAGGTGATACATAGCTCATCATCACCTGAGAATAGCACATCTTCGTTTAGTGACATGCAAATATCATCGACATCTGACAGAGGAGATTCTACCATTAGACGAATGGGTACTAGAAATGTGTCTATGTCTTCTAAACCAGCACCGACAGAGCGACAAGCACCCATGCTAACCTCCGCCGTGGACCTAGCTAACATCCAGCCGCATATACCCTTTTTAAACCATGCTCCATTTCCCAGGAAACTCAACAGAACTATGCACGATAAGCTGATAGGTTTTCTAGACCGCGTGCACGCGTTCTTCAAAAAGCATGACATCCAATGGGTAATTGGCTACGGCACTCTGCTGGGCTCCTACATGAGCCACAACATTCTGCCCTGGGATGACGACCTTGACATTGTCGTCTGGCACAATGACCTTCTCAGACTCATCACTCTCAGACGAGAGCTGAGAGAGGAACAAGACATAGGACTCTACGCTTTCCACACCTGCCACCGAAGTCCACAGCTGCAAATACTGGTACACGGGCGCGATTTTACCGCGTGTCAAAGCATCAAAATCAAACTGTTCCAAGGCGTCTACAAGGCAGGCACGTACAGAGTTGGCGAATGGACGTGGCCGTTCGTGGACGCGATCTCCTACTCGCATAACGCGTCCCACGCGTGGATTAACAACTTCGACGTCTTGCACGTCGTACGTCGTGAGGAGTTCTTTCCGCTGGTAGACAGACCTTTAGATCGTCTTCTCGTACCATCACCTTATAACCCAGTGGCAGTTGTCGGGGCAATCTATAAGAACACGTTTGTCACGGGGAGTTTTAAGTGTAGGAGCTCCAACTGGGACCACGTTAGGAGAATTCAAGTGCGACAACGTTCGATTAGGTGCGCTGCTTTGGCAGAGTACTACCCGTTTGTGAAGAGGACGAGGGTGGGGGATGGTGCTGTTCTAGAGGAGCTGTGTGTAGGCAGCGAGTGTTATTATTGTATGGTATTGAAACAGCCTTATCGAGCTGACTGGCAGCCGTCGCCTTACCAGTTAAACTGGTAACAGTCTGTTAAATTGGTGTGTGAAATACACGGTTGTCTGTATAATGTAGATTTGCAGCAGAACCTCAAATTAACACTATCTTAGTTAAGCGACCAGATTTGTCTTAAGACCATTCTTCTTAGCCCCAAGCCTTGATCAAGAGACCTTTGGTGAATCTGAACATGCAAACCACTCCGGTTCAGTCTTACGGCGGACTTAATGAAGATGTTCTGCTGTATTTCTGTCCATTATGTTATGAGATGGGATTGCAGTGTGATTCATATGATTATCATATCGTCATAGTCGGATCCAGGGGGCATGCCCATCCACAGTTCCTTTTCATCACAAATACATTACTTTCATAGAATTTTTGGCACGTATGAAACTCATGAGACTCCTTCAGTACTCCCCCTTCCGTTGTATGAAAACCTAGACCTGCCAGTGATTTCGTAGCATTTAAGTTAGCTGCCATTATGTAGTATTGAGTACATTCATACTATCATATAGTATGTAGGATATTTTCACATGCAAAAATGCAATTCAATGTGTTGTATCGATTGATACAATTAGACGCATTATTGAATCTGTTCGATTGTGATGCAAAATAACAGGAGCTTTTCAAAGCTTCCCGTGCACAGACCGTGCACTAAAACAATCTATTTCCCCAGCAAACTGTTTTTTTTTAAAAATCTTGATATCTTCTTAATTGATTTAATTGATTTTTCCCCTGTCTTTCTGCACAACCGTCTGCTTGAGGGTTTATCAAGCTTCAGTTTAGTCATTATTATCGTTCAGTTCAGTCAATATTTACATCTGTGGTATAATTAAAATATACACGCGTGACAAGTTGTATAATTAAAATAAATTTATTTTACATGGTTATGTAGTATTATAATCACATTCATACGCTGATTTCATAATTCGTATTATATTAAATATGGTTTACTTCACTAGAGTACAAAATATAAAGGTGTTGAATACATACTTAAGACACATAATGTAAACAGTGGAAAAAGAGACTGTACAGATTGCTAATTACTTATTTAAAAAAGATGCATTATGATTTTTCTATCATTTAGTCTATAAGATTAAGGAGCATAAAATTAATATAAAGTATATCAATAAATAACACAAACATTATTTTACAACACCATCCTGCGATGGAAACTCCCATAGCTGTAGATATGACAGGGTAATATTCCAGATAGCCAAGTGCCATATGTTCAAAATATGATTGACGGGAAATTAAACTAAAACTACAAGAAATAATAATAAAACGTGCACATCACAACATAAACCTAATTCCCATACATCAACACTCCGTATCCATCAAATCCACTTAGAATCCTAGTATTCTGGCAGTAGTTCTATAAACATCTCTATATAAATTTGTTCGCTCAGTTTCTTTCATACATGTACCTCAGAGACATGTACTGTACTTAAGTTAAGATCACACAATTTTGACTTCCAAATTCTCTCTGCCAGAGCTAACCCTACTTCCGGTTTTCAAAATGCCCTTTAACGGCGGTTTACCGCCTTCAACTTTCTCAGTCTCTGTGTTCTTTTCCTGTTTCCTTTCTCTTGATGCAGACTGGCCTCGTACCCTAACCTTCCTGCCATCTACCTTGTCTTCAAAGCCACTTTGGACAGCTGTTTGCTGCTCTGCTTGTACATTTTGAATGTCTAAAGCCTCCAAGTTTGGAGAGACCATAACTTTGTCAACATAGAATTGTGTATCCGCAAACTCGTCCGTTTGTTGACTCGCATATTGGCCGGGATCTCCATAGTACCATTGCCCTTGGTCTGCAGCATATTGCCCTTGGTCTGCAGCATATTGCCCTTGGTTTGGAGCATAATACTGACCTTGCTCATCAGAATAATACTGCTCTTGCTCCGTAGAATAATACGGAACCATGCCACCATAGTATTGATCTTGTTGCTGGGAGGCATAAACCTGCCCAGTCTCATAGGAATAGCCTGGAAACTGTTCTGCATAGATTCCAGCTTGGGTAACACTCTCTGCTCCCTGATTGTGCAGCACACTTTCCCCATCAGTTGCCTTCTTTTGATGGTCAGCACCACTTGCCGAGCGTCTGTGCTGACCATCTGCTGACCGCCTGTGGTCTCCTGAAGCGCTATTCGAGCGGCGCCGCTTCCCCGCTCCATCCCGCGTCGTCTCTGGCGGCCCTGCGGAGGATCCACGGTGGCCGAGGCTGCTGGAGCGCGGCCTGTGACTCCGATGAGGAGGAGGTGGAGGAGCAGGTGGCAGAGCCTGGATCTCTGCGGCTTGGCTGTTGGGGGAGCCGCTCCATGTGCTGGACCTGGTGTGGAAGTCGAAAGGTTAGATCGAAATGCTTTGGCCAATAGAATACCATCTTGCCATAGCAAGGTATCATCTATCAAATGGTATAGATAGATGGGATCTAATGATCACCCGAACTCTCGGGATAAAATGTAGAATACAGATATGGATATGAATGTCATACGACGTCAGGACAGAGTTTTACACTGCTGTATGCAGAGATGTTATAAGTAGAGATGTCAAGATAGTTCAATGGTTCAAAGCTTCGGCCCTTACAGTAAATTTGATTCATGAAACAGAATTCGAATACTTCGGTCCATACTTATACCTGCCAATAATTTATATAACTCATGACAATTTAACCAATAAGGTATGATAGTTTGCCATCTAACTTTTTAAATGTAACTATCTCGTGTACAGCATAACACATATCATTGCTTTGTCTTCCTTCTTACAATATCGTCGAGTCTTAACTCCTACTTGCATTAATCAGCTCAACAGAATGCCCCGCCCCTTTCACCGTCGAAGCTTTGAAGCTTTCGCCCTCAAAACGGCTGTATCTTTGAATATGAAAATAGGAAGAAATTGACACCTCTAGTTATAAGTGTACTTTATTCTCAAGAAAACCCTCACTTCCGTTTCCTGTCTGTGCGGGTCTAGCAGTGACAACAAACGCACGTGTGCCGTATTGAATATAAACAACGGAAAAGCAGCGTTTGGCGTATAGTGATTCACGTGATTGTTTGGCAAGAAAGGTATTTGCGTCGGGTATTTTAAAGCCCCAGGAAACGTTCATTAGCAGCCTCTGCTCTAAAACCTGTCCCGTGTGTTATACAATGATACATATACAACGTATTTCAAGTCACACCTAACAAAATCTAGCAACTTTAAGTGCAGAAATATCACGTCAAAAACGACCACGTTCCCGTGCATTTATATGATCACGTGTCATTATGTTATCACCTCACGGTGGAGTGATCGCGTGACGTATGACGCGGGGGTTTCATTGAGAATAGAGTGAAATTGACACCTCTAGTTATAAGTGTACCTTGCTGAGGTGCCGGCGCTGATGTCCTCCAGCAGTAGCGGGCGGCGCTGGTGTGTGCCGCCGTGCCGCCCGGCCGCCGCCGCCATGCCGCGGTACCGGTTCTCACGGCTCTCGCCGCCCCGCCGGTGTCTGTACGGCCGCAGCAACGCTTGCATCTGCAGTATTAAGGAGCACTTGCAGATTAAGCGTTAAAAGAAGTGATGGGGCAATCAGGAATCTTATGTCTTTTTTTAGGGCAGCCACTATAATACGACCGTTTTGGATGTTGTTTTCCGGCTGGGGTCTTAATTGGAAGCTAGTGAGTCTATAGGCTAAGGAAATGGTTGCATATTCAAAGTGCAAGTTAACTTGCAGAAGCGATGTGACAATCAGGAGAATTATGTCTTTTTTCAGGGCAGCCACTATAATTCGACCGTTTTCTTGTGTGTTTTTTCGCTGGAGTCTTAATAAATAGTCCATTGAGACCATTTGAGGTTGGGGGATGGCCTTAATTGAAAAATAGTATATAGGCTAAGGAAATGGTTACATATTCAAAGTGCAAGTTAAGTTGACTGTATGTTTATTTGGCTATCTGCTAGTGAAATGGTAAATTACAGAGAATTGTGAGTGTACCTTGGCCTTGAAGCCCGGTCGAGCGCGGTAGAGGATGATGAAGACGATGGCCGTGAGGAAGAGCAGCATCAGCACCACGATGCCCACGATCCCGATCAGCGGCACCGTCATCCTGCTGCTGCTGCTGCTGCTGCTGCTGCTGCTGCTGTTACTGCTGTTACTGCTGTTACTGCTGTTACTGCTGTTACTGCTGTTGCTGGTGCCACCAGAAACCGCTCCTGCAGAATAGAATGTTGCTATTTGTTAATATCTTTGCGTAAACTATTATATTTTGTACTTTAATCAACCATACTCACCCTTTGTCCCATAATTTGCTTTTAACGAAAACAGATTTATGTAACAATGACAGAGCTTTAGTCCACACGATCTTGAAATCATCTATCTTTATTGTGCTGCAACTGCTGCTGCTGCTGCTGCTGCTGCTGCTGCTGCTGCCGCTGCTACCACCGCTTCTGCTGCTGCTGCTGCTGCTGCTGCTGCTGTTGTTGCTGCTGCTGCTGCCCACTTTTTGAATAGGGCTGACCTTTTACCATTATGCTGATTACAGTTGATCTTCAGTTGGCACGACATCACCCATATGGTGGGACCCACAGCGGATCAACCATAGCCAGTAGCATTGCTAAGAGGCGTGACATAGGATAGTGGAACATGGAGCATGGGGTAAACATAAATAGTTGAACGTGGAACATTGCAATTTCCTCACTTTTGTCGCGATTTGTCAATGTTTTGACACAATTTTATGTGTCTTTTGACGTGATGAAGAATTATGTGGAACATGAAAAATCATTGTGGAGCATGGATATTATGTGTCTAAATATCGTGGAACATGGACCTCATGACTCGTGTGTCACCCTCCTCATTGCTATTTGGATGTATCAAACGCTCACAAGCCCGGTAAAAAACCATGGTGAGAAAAGATGGTCCATTCAATGACGAAAAATTAGAACCACAAAGCAACATCCCTGCTCATTGTTGCTTCTAGGCCATTACAATTTGGACCAGAGTTTTGAAACAATCCTCTTGCTCTTGGTTAAAAAAAAGTAGAATCAAAAAGATCCCCTTCCCCTATATTTTTTTATTGCTTCTCTTCTGGCCCCAATGGATGGGGGCTGGATTTTCTATTCCCGTCGGGGTGTGGGGTTTGGGGAAAAACTTTTTGGTTCCCCCCGGGGCCCTCATGTTTCCCTTGATTGTTAATAAAAAATTTACATTTGTTTATATAGTTTAAAATTTTGAATGATTATCATTAATTTGGGGGTAGGTCTATTGGGACCAATCTATAAGGGCCACCTCTCTGATAAACCATTTTTTTATGATCCTAAAGATTAAAAAAACATATAAAAAAACAGTCTAATGAACCCTGAAACCCCTCCACTGATGGCAATAATAAAAAAAAAACCAATACTTTACTCTCAATACTGCAAGTCATCAACCAGCATGTTATCATAACCCCAGAGACAAAAAACGCAAATCCGTTTGCAGACAGGTATACAACACTTGAAAAAGGCATGAATAACGTTGTTTCAGACGGAAACCAATTAGGTAAATAAAGCATGATTACTACACCTGAATTTTAAATTAAAGCCTTCCCCCCAAAAGGAAGCCAGGGCCCCAGGCTCTGGGGGGGAAATTGTAAACTTGTCAACCCGGGTATTTTTATTTGGACATTGAATGTGAAATTCCAAAATTTATTGCCTGCAATATACTGCATTCGTCTTTAAGGGTATGTGGGGGAAAAAAGATGTATCTCGTTTATTAATAAACCCTAATGTTTTGATTTTGATAACGCATGGCCCAATTTAAAAACAAAAAACCTTACAATTGGGGTTTTTCACCTTTAAAACCCGCTCTAAAATGTAACGTATTTGTTGATTCCTTTTTTTTTTGCAATTTTAAACCCGTCACCATTTAAATCAATGCTCTATTTTTTTTCCCGGGGTTGTGCTTTTGATATTTTGATAGGGAATACCATATTCAAACCCGAATAACAATTTACATGTACAAAAAATAGTTTTCTTTTCATACATTGCATTTCAAAATGAGGCTTTGGTGGTACTGAAAACTCAGAAAGTGGGAATTTCGCAAAAACCCCCCAAAATAACCAAAAATTGCCCAAAAAACAATGCAAACCCAAAATTCTAAAAATAACCTGCAACCCCGCATCTTCACCAATTCGGGTTCTGTACATAAACCAGAGAAACGAATATATGATCCCTTTTGTAAAAAGATGATATTTACCAACCATACCAAATGCCGCCTTTTAACCACTTCTAGGGGCATATCCACTTGTTGCCCCCAGGTTACACTTGTGATATATTATTTGTAAAGGCTTTGGAATGGTTGCCAAGTGTTTAGTTTTTTTAGTTTCTATCCTGGCACATATTTATTCGAATCAATCTGAGGGAATATTTAGTTCTGTTAGCATTCATAAAAAAAATCATGTCCTCTCTTTCTCCGCCTTTTTGTTGTTTTTTTTTTACAGGCCCAGTGACATTTGGCAAATTATATTGCACAACTTTTTTGAATAGAATACCATGAGTTCCGGGAAGGTGTGTCGAGTTGGGCGTACGGAGGTCTCTGTTTTTTACCATGTTTTTGGGGGTCCCCAAATTAAAGTGTTACTCGGGTCACCCATTCTTGGAACACCTTTCCAATCACCAACCCCCCCTCCACCGGCGCTGTTTTTATATTAAAAGAATATTTCGGGGTTATTAAATTTTGGATTTTCACATAAATTATTTTGGACTTTTAATTTTGCTACTTTACATAGGCTTTAATTTTTGTATATTTAAGTTTTTTATTTTCCCTAACAAAAATTCCAAAAAAAATTCGCAAAAAATTTTTAGTTTCGTACACCTTTGGGTTCCAGCTCTACAACAAATGCAAACACATAAAATTTCGGATTCTGAAGTAAACGCTTTAAAAATTTTTCGCCCAAAGGGGTTAGGGGAAAAAAAGGGGAACCAAAATATTTTTTCTTGGATTTTCTGAATACCCATAAATAAATCTTTGGCGGAAATCATTTAAAAATTTAATGATTTTAAAGGGTTTTCAATACAAATACGGGGGCACTTCCTTTTTGTTCTTTTATTGATTTTATGGGGCTTTTGCTAACCCCAAAAATTGAAACCTCAAAAATTTGAAAGGCACAACATGGCCATTTAATATTTTTGGTGAAAGGGTTTTGGGAGGGAAAAAATTTTTTCCAAATGGGCGAAAAAAGGATTCCCCCATCCATTGAAAATTTCCACTTTCATAAAAAACTACCCAAAATAGAAACCCCCCGTGGCAAGGGGGGTTAAACACCAAACCGGGGTTTTCCCGGGTTTTATCCCCCAAAAAACCCCCTTTCCCCAAGTTTGAAATTTAAACAAATTGGGGGGGGAAAAAAACCAATTTTCAATTTTTTGGGGGTTTATGGGCCAACCCTTTTTTCTTTAAAATTTTTCTTCAAAAAATTTAGAAAAAAACAAAAAGTCAAGGGAAATAAACCCGGGTAACTTTTAACGGGGTAC
>CM032659.1:4074572-4110239 GCA_019095985.1 Streblospio benedicti | reverse complement strand
TGGTGTCCAAAAATTGTACTTACTCTCGCCTACCCCATAACTAACGGGAGACTTGGATGTTTAGCATCGTGCTGCAAGTCCCATGGACTAACATAATGAGTGCTCAAAGGGCAGCTGATTTTGCGTACACTTCGGTCACATCAGTCTGTATGAACTTTATAAGATGTATACTAAAATGCTCTTAAATTACAAATATTGACACCCAGGATATAAAATTGGAAACTTTAATTTCCGTTTTATTTGTTGGCGTATACATAATAGTTCAATAATCACTGTGTGGAATCAAAGAGAGTAACTCGCTTTACTCTCCTCACGAACAGAACTAAACACGGATATGTAAACCCGGTATATAAACAATGTTATACATTTTATACTCAACACTAACCAATGTCTCACACCTTGTCATCACATCTTGTTTTATTTTGGAAAGCTATCCTAGGACACCAAAATCAAGCGGATCTAATACTTAATTTGGCTGCTTGAGCAATTATTTTAGCCCCAGTTTTATGTAGGTAAAATTGCACCAATGATGAGAGTAACAAATCTTTATAATCATCCTGGTAATGAGGGTTACACGTAACTTGATTTATAAGTAGCTGGCATATTTGATTCTTTTTGTAAGTTTAATATCTATAATGAAGAAAAAAAGTATTTGTGGGCCAAGGCAAGTACAATAGGCATGTTAATACCTAAATAAAGTTTATGATAGGATCCATTCCCAGGCTAGTATTGTAATGTACTGCCTTCTCAAGATCCCAGTCTCAATTCAATTTATTACACTTTTGCCATTTAAGATATTTTGGATTTTCATTTTCGATGCTCAAGTTAGAATGCAGGACGTTGTTGCTTATAAATTCACATTTTATTCAAATATGTATATTCGATTTGCATACACTGTATTTTACATTTATAGTAAACTGTAACAAAAAATATAACCATGCATGTACGACAATCACTTAGTCACAATTGTTTACATACTGATTACTGCACACGTACATGGGAGTACACAAAGAAATGAGAATTACTGTAACGCTTGGTATTTGAAATTAAAAGATCATGAACGATTTTCTACCACTGTAATCTAAGATTATGAAAAAGCCTAATGACTGAAAGCTAATATATTTTTCGAAGCATAATATGACAAAAGTTCGGGTAAATCAGACGTCAGCATGCTCAATTTCACGATTGACACGACAATCTCGTTGTCAAATCCTACATCGGTTTTCTTGCAATATTCTTCTGCAGGTTTTCCTAATTACAGAAAAAAACAGCTTAAAATTGTAACATTTAAACACATGCAGAGTTCATCATCGATTATCGATTATACGCACATTTCTATACTCTGTATATACTTATAATATATTCCCTTGGATTATGTTGTACATTTAAATTGGAAAAAGATATTTTTTTCTTATTTGGTCAAGTAAGATTGTTCCTATGACGTAACTGAACATATCCACCTCCAATCAGGGCTCACTTCCTGTTTGTAAGCTCTCGCTGAAAGAGGACGATATGATATCTGTTTGGAGGTTTTGAACATATATTATCCTGATGTTTTGATTGAGTCTTTGGTATAAGTAGTTCCTAAATGCCCCATTTAAGGGCCAACACGGGAACAAGTCTGATTGTTTATGGCTTGAAGGCGGCGAGCCGACTCTTGAAGGTGGTAGCAGAGCCAGCTGAAATTGTGTTGTCAGAGAGGGCATTCCACTCTGGAATAGTTCGCAGCACAAATGAGTTTGAATACACCAGAGTCTTGGACCGGGGTCTGCGGATCTGATAGCTGTTTATACGAGATGGCCTAGAGTTCAGGGTGAGGTCCACTTCACTGTGTTTCACCTGCACTTTTCCAAAATAGATGTTGTACAACAGGGCTAGGCGCAAGACTCTCCTTCTTTCCTCCAGCTCAGACCAGCCAAGATCCTGTAGGATTGCCGTAACACTAGTATGCGGCGAGTACGACGACTTTACCCATCTCGCTGCTTTTCTCTGGATTTTTTCAAGCTTTACTCTGTCCTTCAATTTATGAGGGTCCCATATGGGTGCTGCGTATTCGAGACCCGAGCGGACAAGTGAAGTATAGGCTAGGCGTCTGGATGCTAATGGAGCACCCCTGAGGTTACGTCGTAGAAATCCCAGCTTTTGATTGCCTTTCTTGGCCACATAGTCCACGTGATGGGTCCAGGACAGGTCGTTGGAGATCCACACGCCTAAGTACTTGGCGGTGCTCACCTCTTCGAGGATCACATTATGTAGTTCGTAGAAGTAGTTCATTGTTCCACGCAGACCAGAGCGAGTCCGAAGGATGTTGCACTTCGTCGGGTTGAATTTCATGCCCCAGGTGATACTCCAAGCTTGGAGGGAGGCAAGGTCTTGCTGAAGCAGTACTTGGTCTCTTATGGTGTGAATTGGCCGATACAGAAGACAGTCATCGGCAAAGAGACGAATACTGGTTCCTGTGTTGAGATTACTTTCAATGTCGTTTATGAAGAGGAGGAAGAGTAGGGGCCCTAAGACGGTGCCCTGAGGAACACCGGAGTCAACACTTTCCTCTTCCGATTTTGCACCGTCAACAATCACTCGCTGAGACCGACCACTTAGGAAGTTTCTAATCCAATGGTGAACTTCTGCACTCACACCATAGAATTTTAGTTTGTTCAGTAGACGGTCGTGGGGCACAACATCGAATGCCTTGCTGAAGTCCAAGATCGCGATGTCGACTTGCGTACTATGGTCATTGAGCCTCATAATGTCATGCATGGTTATTGCTAGTTGAGTCTCGCAACTGTGTTTGGCTCGGAAGCCATGCTGAAAGATACTGAGTATGCCATAGGTATCCAGATGTGCACGTATCTGGGTGCAGATGATATGTTCTAGGAGCTTGCTAGTCACACAAGTCAAGGACACAGGGCGATAGTTAGCGGCCTCACCCTTAGCACCTTTCTTGTAGATTGGTGTGATCCACTGCTCTTTCCACTGAAGTGGCACCTGACCTGTGTGTAGGCTTTGCCTAAAAATGAAGGTAAGCGCAGCTGCTATCTCTTCTGCCAGTTCTTTCAGCAGTCTACATGGAATACAGTCTGGTCCACTGGCCTTGGTTGGGTTGATCGCTTTGAGCAATTTGAGTACCCCTTCTTCAGTTATAGTGAAGGGGGCCATCGATGGGTAGTTGGGGCCAAGTGGAGCTGTGTGTCTGTCGGCTGAGTCATGGTCCCTCGTGAACACACTCTTAA
This sequence comes from Streblospio benedicti, assembly GCA_019095985.1. Lineage (NCBI taxonomy): Eukaryota > Metazoa > Annelida > Polychaeta > Spionida > Spionidae > Streblospio > Streblospio benedicti. The sequence goes on along the minus strand of CM032659.1, from coordinate 4,107,006 downwards.
ATTGCTGAGAGAGGATTTTGGCACGGTCTTGGGCAGAAGAGAATAACCTACCCTGGTGTTTCAGGGGAGCAACACCCACGTTGTCCTGGCTTTGCGACTTAATGTAATTCCAAAAGGGTTTGGGGTTGTCACTGTTCTCTGCTTCAAGGAGTATGTTGTTAATATGCCTCCAGTGTGCTTGACGTAGTTGTTTCTTCAAGTCTGAAGCAAAGGCCTTGTACTGTTTCCAATGTTGATCTTGACCTGATTTCCTAGCCCTATTGAACATACGGCGTTTCCTGGCACATCGCCTCTTCAGTTGCGGATTGAGCCAAGGTACATCCCACCTTGACTTTGTGAATCCGTGGGGGATATGCTGATCTAGCATATCCTGTAGGTGAGCAGCGAAAGCATCGTAGTTATCCTGCACAGAGTTTGCATTATCTGCCAGGAAGGAACTAGCAAAAGCAATTGTTTTAGCTTTGATTGACGCCCAATCAGCCTTACTCCACTTATAGAATTTTCGCCATATAGCTGCCATATTGAATTTCAAAATGGCCGTCCTAATTATCATACATCTATATTTAAGTCTGGTGTAAAATGTTGGCATGTTCTTACACACGTTACATACCATTCACCGCTCTCATGATGCAGGGGCCCACGATGCAAAGTGTTCTAAACTTTATACGAATATAAAAAATCTTTGCATAACTCCTTAATTGTCATATAATATTCTAATATTTAGAAGAATATAGTCAAGTAAGCTATGGATGGAGGCTGAAATAATGGTCCGCTGACATGTGTCCTGCTTTTACAATTGACAAATGCTGAAATATTGGTACTATTGAACGATTTTTGCCCCAACAGCCGCCACTGGGTAGTAAAGAGCTTTTTTGTTTCAACCTGGCAGACGCGCGAAAATAGTCCATGACCACATCTGTTAAGAGGCCACCTCTATGATCGGACCTTATTTCTAAAAGTTCCCAAAACTTCAAAAGAGACAACTGCAAAACTCCATAAAGAGACTATCGATTGATTAAGACCACTTGAAGGCAGTCCAACATTGGTTTTGGAAGGATACAAGAAAGGTTATAAGGAGAAAAAATCAATTGTTAGCTTTTTAATGTTTATTATACTATAAATTATAAGATGTATAAAGAACACAGTGTGCCGTCATGGACTTATTATCATCATCATCAGATTTCCTGTTATGCTACATTTTGTGGACACCATCATGGGATGCATGTTAATGGAATCTACAAACACTATGCCATAGTCATAGTTGTAAATCACAGTAGTACACACACCCGATTCCACACACCCCATCCCATGATGCTGGGGCCGATGGCTTAATATGATGCGTGGTTCCTAAGCGTGTATAAGTGTTAATCATATATTGACAAGGGGTTGGATGAAACATCGGAAACAAGTAAGGGAACAATTAGAAAGCTCTTCAATGTCTGTGCCAATGCAGCATCCCCACGTACATCAATAGTCCGATTGCAACTCGTGCTGCAATTTAACGATCACGGTGATGTGATAATCCAGTGAACAAGTTGACAAAATAAAAATAGAAAATTGCTGGTCAATTATCTTCCAAACGAATTGGACCCTCCCTGAATGTCTATAAATATGGACGCTTCCTCCACACCCAGGGATGCACCCGTTGAATGTCGGTGAAAACAGCCCCATACCACGACAAGGAAATTCTCTTCCGGCGCACTTGAAAAAATGATGAATACTTTCTATAAATTGACATGATAGATCTAATTGCAGGTATCCTCAAAATCGCCAGTCGGGATGATAGTGATCCTTTATCCTCTGATTTAGAAGAAGCTGAAGAAGAAGAGGGTTTGACAGACGTTGAAAAAAGGAGATATTATGGCAATGAAAAAAGGCGATATTATGGAAATGAAAAAAGCAATGAAAAAAGGCAATATTATGGCAATGAAGAAAGTGCTGAAAAAAGCCGATACTATGGAAATGAAAAAAGCGATGAAAAAAGGCGATACTATGGCCATGAAGAAAACGCTGAAAAAAGACGATATTATGGCAATGAAGAAAGCACTGAAAAAAGGCGATACTATGGAAATGAAAAAAGCAATGAAAAAAGGCGATATTATGGCAATGAAGAAAGTGCTGAAAAAAGGGGATACTATGGAAATGAAAAAAGCGATGAAAAAAGGCGATACTATGGCAATGAAGAAAGCGCTGAAAAAAGATGATATTATGGCAATGAAAAAAAAAAGCGATGAAAAAAGGCGATATTATGGCAATGAAGAAAGTGCTGAAAAAAGGCGATACTACGGAAATGAAAAAAGCGATGAAAAAAGGCAATACTATGGCAATGAAGAAAGCGCTGAAAAAAGATGATATTATGGCAATGAATAAAATGATACAAAACTTATCAACAACAATACATGCAATACTACGACGTTTAAATTGATACAATATTTAAAGAAGTATCATTATTGTAATTCTATATGTAACTCTATATTAAATTATTTGTGTTCACTCTAATGTTTATTTTCACTATGTTTATATGGACATGTATTTTTTATGTATCTATAACTGTATGTTAGTTTCACGTTGTAAAGGCTTGTGTCCCTCCTCTGATTATTTTAAGGCTCAGTGGAGGGAGAAGCCTGCTTCTTTGTCTTTAATAAAACTTGCATTTCTATATATTTATTCCTTCTACATCCAAATTATGCAGAATTGTACAGAATATACAGCAATCCAGTAGAAAAACCAGTCTCTCAATCACAGCTCATCTGCCCCTTATATCCAGATTTAAGTAGCCTTTGTCAGTAATACCTGACACCATCTATTTCCATACCAAATTTAGACGACAAAGATAACTTTTCTGCCAACGCCGCATTGCGTCTGTTTACAAAAATATAGATAATATTCATTCACGGCATTTCTAAATCTGGATATGAAACCTTAATAACTTGCAGACAAAGATGCGATTATAAAAGCGTGTATGATGCATGCTTCCAAAATACAGTGCAACTTTTAGGAGAATACAGTACAACCCACTTTTAAATATTATAAAATGTGTGTTGATCTTTACAAACACCCCCATCTTTTAAAGATAAACAAATTACTTAAATTTCTTTATCTATTACCGTTACTGTCCATACACCCTTCTATCAACAAACAATGATAACATTACAGACATTGATATAGACTATTCTAATTCTGTTAAAACCACTAATTTATCCTGGTATACAACAATAATATAATATACCATTATATCATTGTACATGAAATCATTGTTTACATTTCACTAAAATAATAACAATACATATTAAATGAAATATGTATATATACAGTAAATATGATGATTTCGATATGATCAGAAATTGATGATCCTGCCAACTCATCTTTGGATGAGAGCCTTGTTGACAAGGCTTATTAATTCATGGGTAAAATTAAATCAACATAGCAAATTAAAATAACAGTTATTAGTGTAGACACCCGAGTACGTTGCTCAACCACTCATTTGTGTTACAATGATGCTATAGTGGAACTTTGGCCTAGGATTCAGATTATGCATGCCAGACAAACAGCATTAATTCTAAAACTTAAAAACATCTAGATCTCAACTAGCACCAAACCGTTCACCAGTGTTCCATTTCTGGTATTAACAACAAGTTACTAGATGTAACCGTGCAATTACAAGATATGCGTTATCTCATGCACATATCTATGTCCATTCATGACTTCTTGATGATCTTGGTTCTTTGAACTTCTTTTTCACTTTGGCAATACTTGAAGCGTGCTTCCTGGTCACAATCTTGAGTTTTGATGACCACGTAGACTGGTACCCCCGGAACTTTGACTTTGATCATTTCTGGTACACTTGAAGACACCTTCCACTCATCGTGACCTTTTACACACCCAGCCCGATCCAGGTTGAAAACAAAAATTGCTTTTAAACAAACATTAAACTCTAAATTAGTATGACTATCTTAATACTGAAAAATCATAATTACTGAAAAGTACAAAAAATACATGACTATCATAACCAAAGATTATACCTAAAGAGCATATTATTATAAAATGTGAACGATTGCTGTGATATAAATGTAACAGAAAATAATCATTAAGATCACAAAAATTGTGTCCATTTAGACAAGATCAGAGATTCACAATGATCTAAGCAAATAGATTAATTGGTTGTGGAGAGTTTCGTTCCCTTATATAGTTATGCTGTGTTGTCATTTATGTACAGTATTGGACTCATTCAGAAGATCTGAATTTAGTATTTATTTCAATAAATATTTGTCCAGGATAGGCAATAGCATTAGAGTAGATGTATTTTGATAGGTAAACGGTGCAATCTTGTTACATATGTGTGAAGAATACAAATTATTGTGCTGACACCATTTTTATTCCACTTTTAACTACATTTTGGCTAATAACATTTATTTCCAAAGATTATTAGTAATTTTAGTGTGAATCATTTCCAATGATTTATAGCAGAAGTTTCTAAGCGAAGGATAATTGTTACAAGTGAAATGTATGTGAATAAAATTGGCGTCAGCACAATAATTATGTAAAGAATCACATCATAAGGGACGGACCATTCGATATTTTTTTCGGGGGGGGGGGGGGGCGACAAAATTTTCCAAAAAAAAATCTGCCTCTGATTTTGACAGGAAAAAAAAATTGTCCCTGATGTTAACCAAAAATGTCTCACTTCAAGTTGAAAATAAAAAAAATTGTCTCTAGAAAGTAAAAAAAAATTTGTTTCATTTGTAAACATTTTGTCGCCCTCCCCCAAATATCGAATGGTCCGTCCCTAAGATATATACATCAGTTTTGTGAATTTCATCTACAGAACCAAGTGGCTATTTTTTGTTGCATTTTTAAATGAAGGGGTGGGTTTGAACAATTACGGATTTGATTATCAGTAACTTCAGTGGAGGAGGGCATGAATGCTGAAAATCATACACCATTGGTGTCATCAATTTTTTACACCTTTAAAGACCATAAAACTATAATAAATGGTAGTTAAAGAGGCTGAATTCACATGTCTTGCACAGTGTGAGTCTGGTGTAGAAGACGTCGGCGCCGCGATGTCTGGGTCTGGCGATGCCGGCGCCACAGTGACACACAACAGCAGAATGACAAACGACACTGCGACGATCAATTATTGGTTTGTGTTTAACCGCATTGTGAATGCATAATTGAAGACGAAATTGACTTCGTCCATTGACAGTTTTCTGTACATTTGTTGACTTGTGTTTTCTAAATGATGAAGACCGATAGAAGGGTTGGCATACACATGGCTGAATTGAGTTTTACACATCTGTGTTTCACTTTCACAATTGCGTTGCGAGCATCTAGCGACTATAGGCCTTCTTGGCGATCACGTTCCAATAGTTGACATAGTTGTACACCCCCCCCCCCCGGGAGTTGTACGCACGGCCGGTCTCATATTCTGCCGTAAGTAGACATTTATCGTACTTATGCATACGGTAAATGTATCTAATACCCGGGATTGAATATTGCGAATGATATCCTATAATCATTTCAATGTAAAATGCATATGGATTGTGAAAGTCTCTTGTGTCAAGACTATCCCAAAACGCTACCATGAAAATATTGGAATCTCTGTGTTTGCATCGTCATAACTCACGGCTATATACGCAGTATATAGTTGATATGATCAAGAACTTGTAAAGGCAGTGTGAATGATCAACCCGTGAAAGCCGACGATGCGTGTTTGTGAAACCTTGCAACAGTTGCCGGTTTCTAAATTACCGATGAGTTCGTTATGAAACGTCGGGACAGTCAATGGCCATGACGACAGGACAGTCGCTTCTTCTACAGGCCTATCTTGGTGAATATGCGATTTTTACATGGCCAACTAATCATGCACCAAATTAATCATTATCATAACTATGGACACATGCATTGTTGCGGCTTACATAGATTTTGAGTAATTTACTAGTTTTATACGACAGTCTATGTCGAGTAACGCATAAAAAATCAACTAAAAACGAACGACAAATTTGGAAGTGCGTCGCGGCTACATACACTTTTGAGTAGTTTATACTTTTAAAAGTCATTAAACTCGTTAGAAATGGACTTCAAAACGCCAAAACCGATTCGTATATTGAGTGCGTGGGTGAAAATCAGTAAAGTCGTTCTGATGAATTTCACGCCAAAATTATCATTCATCACACTTCAGTAATAACCGAAGAAAAAATATTATTCATAACAGTTGCAGCCCCTTGCATGTAGCGACTTTGCATGTAAGAAGTTGTTCAGCCGTCAATTACTTCAGGACAGTCGTAACGATTGTGTGATGTGTGTTTGCATTTTGTTTAAGTAGAGCGTAGGGAATCGTCAAAGTGTGATACTGTAAAACTACAAATGTTAGCGCACGATTTAATTTGTGAATTTCGTGGTTAGGTGCAATTACACAAACTTAAATAGTCAGCAAACATTAATAGCCTATGTAAAGTAGCAAAATTAAACAGTCACAAAATAATTTATAGATGAAAATCACAGAATTTAATAGCCACGAAATATTCTAGTTTTACAGTATATGAACAGCGCCGGTGGAGGGGGTTGGTGATTCGGAAAGTGTGTTCTGCAAGAATGGTGTGACCTGAGTAACACTTAATTGAGTGATCCCCAACAACATGGTAAGAAACTGAGAGACCTCCGTACGCCCAACTCGACACACCTTCCAGGAACTCATGGTATTCTATTCACAAAAGTTTGTGCACTATACATTTGTCCAAATGTCACTGGGCCTGTAAAAACAAAACAACAAAATGGTGGAGAAAGAGAGGACATGAATTATTCATGAATGCTAACAGAACCAAGTGATTACCCTCAGATTGATTCGAATAAATATGTGCCAGGATATGAAACTAAGTAAAACTAAACACTTGTGCAACCATTCCAATATGCCGTTACAAATAATATGTCACACAAGTGTAACCTCGGGTGCAACAAGTGGATATAGCCGATAGAAGTGGTTAAATTATTTGTAAAGGCATATTGGTATGGTTAGGTAAATATCATCTTGCCACAACAACGTATCATATATCATTCGTTTCTCTCTGGTTATGTAGCTAGAACCCCGAATTGGTGAAGATGCGGGGGTTGCAGGTTATTTTTAGAATATTGAGTTTGCATTGTGTTTCGGCAACTTGGTTACTTTGTAGGCGTTTGCGAAATTCGGTCACTTTCTGAGTATTAGTACCACCAAGCCTCATTTTGAAATGCAATGTATGAAAAGAAAAACTATTTGTTTGTACATGTAAATTGTTATTCGGGTTTGAATATGGTATTGCCATATCAAAATATCAAAAACACAACACCGGAAAAAAATAGAGCATTGACTCGTAAATGGTGACAGGTAGTAATTGCAAAACAAAGTAATCAACAAATACGTTACACTTTAGAGCTGCTTTTAATAGTGTGATAAACCTGTTGTAGTTTTTGTATACACTGGCCATGCGTTATCAAAATCAAAACATTAGACTGCTATTAATAAACGTGAGATACATCTTTATCAGACACATACTTAAGACGATAGCTGCAGTATATTGCAGGCAATGAATCTATGGTAGGACATTCACATTCAATGTCCAAATAAACATACCCGGATTGACAAGTTTACAATATCCTCGAGAGCCCGCCGTGGTTTGCCTTGGGGGCAAGGCTTGGATTAACATTCAGGTGTAGTAATCATGCTTTATTACCTATATTGCTTGGTGCTGTCTGAAAGAACGTTATTCATGCCTTTTTCAAGTGTTGTATACCTGTCTGCAAACGGATTTGCGTCTTTTGTCTCTGGGGTTATGATAACATGCTGGTTGACTGACTTATCAGCAGTATTTGAGAGTAGAGTACTTGTAGTTTTTTATTAGTGCCATCAGTGGGACCGGGTTCTAGTGGCTTCATTAAAGTCGTGTTTTATCTATGGATGTTTGTGTCAGTATCTTTATGGATCATAAAAAATGGTCTTATCAGAGAGGTGGTCACTTTATAGATGTGGTCCTAATTAGACGCTACACCCAATAATGATAATCATTCTAAATTTAAACTATATAAACAAATGTAGGCCACGATGTTCTTATTAACAATCAAGGGTATACATGTAGGCGCCACAGAGCAGTGTGCAATCTGTTAGACAAAAGTGTTTGCTCAACACCCACACGCACGCAACTGGGAATAGAATTAGTCCAAGTCCCCATCCATTCAGTCACAGAAGCAGAAGCAATAGAACAAAATATACTGGCGTAAGATCATTTTGATTCTACCTCTATCTTTAGGTACCAAGAGCAAGCACGATTGTTTCAAAACTCTGGTCCAAATTGTAATGGCCTAGAAGCAACAATGAGCAGGGATATTACTTGTGAATTCTAATTTTGTCATTGAATGCACCTTCTTTTCTCAGCACCATGGTTCTTACCGGGCTTGTAGACGTTTCCCTGATACATCCAAATAGCAATGAGGAGGGTGACACACGAGTCATGAGGTCCATGTTCCACTATATTTAGACACATAATATCCATGCTCCACAATGATTTTTCATGTTCCACGTTCCACTATGAAAATGATTTGTGTCAAAAACACATTGTTGACACACAATTTTATCACACTCAAAAGACACATGTAAAATGTGTCCAAAATCCTAAAAATGGGACAAAAACGCGACAAAAAATGAGGAAATTGCCATGTTCCACGTCCCACTATTTATGGGTGTGTCATGCCAACATCCACTATCCTATGTCACGCCCCATCTACAAGCTACGGTTGATCCGGGTGGGTCCTACCACGTGGGTGATGTCGTGCCAACTGAAGATCAACTGTGACCAGTAGTAGGTCAAAGGTCAGCTCTAGTCAAAATGAGGGTAGTAGAAGCAGCAGCAGCAGCAGGAGCCGCAGCAGAAGCAGGAGCAGCAGAAGCAGCACAATAAAGATAGATGATTTCAAGATCTTGTGGACTAATACTCTGCCATTGTTATAGAAACCGTTTTGTTGACAAGGAACAAAAGGTGAGTATTGTTTGTTTAAAGTACAAAATATAATAATTTACCCAAAGATTTTAACAAATAGCAACATTCTATTCTGCAGCAGCGGTTTCTGGTGGCAGCAGCAACAGCAGTAACAGCAGTAACAGCAGTAACAGCAGTAACAGCAGCAGCAGCAGCAGCAGCAGCAGCAGCAGCAGCAGCAGCAGCAACATCAGCAGCAGCAGCAGCAGCAGCAGCAGGATGACGGTGCCGCTGATCGGTATCGTGGGCATCGTGGTGCTGATGCTACTCTTCCTCACGGCCATCGTCTTCATCATCCTCTATCGCGCTCGACCCGGCTTCAAGGCCAAGGTACGAACACCATCACAATTCTCTGTAATTTACCATTTCACTAGCAGATAGCCAAATAAACATACAGTCAACTTAACTTGCACTTTGAATATGTAACCATTTCCTTAGCCTATAGACTAGGTTCCAATAAAGACCATCCACCGACCTTAAGTGGTATCAATATGTGCCTATTGACTTTTTATGAAGACTCCAGCGAAAAAACACACAAGAAAACGTTCGTATTATAGTGGCTGCCCTGAAAAAAAACATAAGATTCCTGATTGTCCCATCACTTCTATAACGCTGACTCGGCCAATGCTACCATTTACGCTTCCCAGGGAGTTGAAAGGACAAAGATGCCCCAGGCCTGGTGTAAAATGTAAAATTGTGACAGCACTAGTATCATGACTATAAACCACCACATTTAATTTAATTTACTTTACCTCTGCAGATGCAAGCGTTGCTGCGGCCGTACAGACACCGGCGGGGCGGCGAGAGCCGTGAGAACCGGTACCGCGGCATGGCGGCGGCGGCGGCGCGGCACGGCGGCACACACCAGCGCCGCCCGCTACTGCTGGAGGACACCAGCGCCGGCACCTCAGCAAGGTACACTTATAACTAGAGGTGTCAATTTCACCCTATTCTCAATGAAACCCCCGCGTCATACGGCATGTGATCACTCCACCGTGAGGTGATAACATTGACACGTGATCATATAAATGCACGGGAAAGTGGTCGTTTTTGACGTGATATTTCTGTGCTTAAAGTTGCTATATTTTGTTAGTTGTGAATTGACATACGTTGTATATGTATCATTGTATAACACACTGGACAGGTGTTAGAGCAGAGGCTGCTAATGAACGTTTCCTGGGGCTTTAAAATACCCGACGCAAATACCTTTCTTGCCAAACAAATCACGTGAATCACTATACGCCAAACGCTGCTTTTCCGTTGTTTATATTCAATACGGCACACGTGCGTTTGTTGTCACTGCTAGACCCGCACAGCCAGGAAACGGAAGTGAGGGTTTTCTTGAGAATAAAGTACACTTATAACTAGAGGTGTCAATTGCTTCCTATTCTCATATTCAAAGCTACAGCCGTTTTGGGGGCGAAAGCTTCAATGCTTCAAAGCTTCAAGTGAAAGGGGCGGGACATTCTGTTGAACTTATTAATGCAGATAGGAGTTAAGTCAAGACGATATTGTAAGAAGAAAGACAAAATGATGATATCTATTATGGTGTACACGTGATAGTTACATTTAGAAAGTTAGACTGCCATTGAAAAATATAATGCCTAAATGATAAGATTGTCATGAGTTATATAAATCATTGGCAGGTATAAGTATATAACGAAGTATTCGATTTCTGTTTCATGATTCGAAGCTTCACTGAAAGGGCCGATGCTTTGAAGCATTGAATTATCTTGACATCTCTACTTATAACATCTCTGCACTCATCAGTGCAAAACTCTACTTTGACGTGGCATGACATTCATATCCACATCTGTATTCTACATTTTATCCCGAGAAGGTGATCATTAGATCCCATCTATCTATACCATTTGATAGATGATACCTTGCTATGGCAAGATGGTATTCTATTGGCCAAAGCATTTCGATCTAACCTTTCGACTTCCACACCAGGTCCAGCACATGGAGCGGCTCCCCCAACAGCCAAGCCGCAGAGATCCAGGCTCTGCCTCCTCCTCCACCTCCTCCTGCTCACCGGGGGAGTCACAGGCCGCGCTCCAGCAGCCTCGGCCACCGTGGATCCTCCGCAGGGCCGCCAGAGACGACACGGGATGGAGCGGGAAGCGGCGCCCGCTCGAATAGCGCTTCAGGAGACCACAGGCGATCAGCAGATGGTCAGCACAGACGCCGGCCCGAGTGGTGCTGACCATCAAAAGAAGGCAACTGGTGGAGAAAGTGTGCTGCACAATCAGGGAGCAGAGAGTGTTACCCAAGCTGGAATCTATGCAGAACAGTATCCAGGCTATTCCTATGAGACTGGGCAGGTTTATGCCTCCCAGCAGCAAGATCAATACTATGGTGGCATGGTTCCGTATTATTCTACGGAGCAAGAGCAGTATTATTCTGATGAGCAAGGTCAGTATTATGCTCCAAACCAAGGGCAATATGCTGCTGACCAAGGGCAATGGTACTATGGAGATCCCGGCCAATATGCGAGTCAACAAACGGACGAGTTTGCGGATACACAATTCTATGTTGACAAAGTTATGGTCTCTCCCAACTTGGAGGCTGTAGATATTCAAAATGTACAAGCAGAGCATCAAACAGCTGTCCAAAGTGGCTTTGAAGACAAGGTAGACGGCAGGACGGTTAGGGTACGCAACCAGTCTGCATCAAGAGAAAGGAAAAAGGAGAAGAATACAGAGACTGAGAAAGTTGATGGCGGTAAACCGCCGTTAAAGGGCATTTTGAAAACCGGAAGTAGGGTTAGCTCTGGCAGAGAGAATTTGGAAGTCAAAATTGTGTGATCTTAACTTAAGTACAGTACATGTCTCTGAGGTACATGTATGAAAGAAACTGAGTGAACAAATTTATATAGAGATGTTTATAGAACTACTGCCAGAATACTAGGATTCTTAGTGGATTTGATGGATACGGAGTGTTGATGTATGGGAATTAAGTTTATGTTGTGATGTGCACGTTTTATTATTATTTCTTGTAGTTTTAGTTTAATTTCCTGTCAATCATATTTTTGAACATATAGCACTTGGCTATCTGGGAATATTACCCTTTTGTTGTAAGATATCTACAGCTATGATGGAGTTTTTGCAGTCCAGGTAACGCAGGATGGTTTGTTGTAAAACAATGTTTGGTTGTGTATTTTATTGATATATATACTTTATATTAATTTTATGTATCATTAATCTTATAGATACATTGAAAACTATAAAATCATAATGCATCCCTTTTTTAAATAAGTAATTAGCAATTGTACAGATAGGTCTTTTTCCACTGTTTGCATTATGTGTCTTAAGTATGTATTCAACCTTTTAATATTTTGTATTCTAGTGAAATAAACCATAACTAATATAATACGAATTATGAAATCAGCGTATGAATGTGATCATAATACTACATAACCATGTAAAATAAATATATTTTAATTATACAATTTGTCACGCGTGTATATTTTGATTATACAATTGGTTCACCGCAGATGTAAATATTGACTGAACTGAACAATAATAATGACTAATAAACTGAAGCGTGAGATTCAAACCCTTAAGGAGACGGTTGTGCAGAAAGACAGGGGGGAAATCAATTAGATCAATTAAGAAGATATCAAGATTTTTAAAAAACCTCAGTTTGCTGGGGAAATAGATTGTTTGAGTGCACAGACCCCACGGGAAGCTTTGAAAAGTTCCTGTTATTTTCATCACAATCGAACAGATTCAATAATGCGTCTAATTGTATCAATCGATACAACACATTGAATTGCATTTCATGCACGTGAAAATATCCTACATACTATATGATAGTATGAATGCACACAATACTACATAATGGCAGCTAATTAATTAATTAAGTTATAACTTAAATGCTACGAAATCACTGGCAGGTCTAGGTTTTCATACAACGGGAGTACTGAAGGGATCTCATGAGTTTCATACACGCTATTGATAGCGAAAATCCCCCAAATCCTACGAGAACAAGGTATTTGGGGCTGGTGATGGCATGCCCCCTGGATCTGCCTATGACGATATGATAATCATATGAATCACACTGCACTCCAATCTCATAATGTAATGGACAGAAATACAGCAGAACATCTTTTTTAAGACCGCCGGAAGACTGAACTGGAGTGGTTTGCATGTTCAGATTCACCAAATACCTGGTCTCTTGATCAAGGCTTGGGGCTAAGAAGAATGGTCTTAAGACAAATCCGGTCGCTTAACTAAGATAGTGTTAATTTGAGGTTCTGCTGCAAATCTACATTATACAGACAACCGTGTATTTCACACACCAATTTAACAGACTGTTACCAGTTTAACTGGTAAGGCGACGGTTGCCAGTCGGCTTGATAAGGCTGTTTCAATACCATACAATAATAGCACTCCTTGCCTACACACAGCTCCTCTAGAACACCACCACCCCCCACCCTCGTCCTCTTCACAAACGGGTAGTACTCTGCCAAAGCAGCGCACCCAATCGAACGTTGTCGCACTTGAATTCTCCTCACGTGGTCCCCGGTTGGAGCTCCTACACTTAAAACTCCCCGTGACAAACGTGTTCTTATAGATTGCCCCGACAACTGCCACTGGGTTATAAGGTGATGGTACGAAGACTATCCTAAGGTCTGTCTACCAGCGGAAAGAACTCCTCACGACGTACGACGTGCAAGACGTCGAAGTTGTTAATCGACGCGTGGGAGGCGTTATGCGAGTAGGAGATCGCGTCCACGAAGGGCCACGTCCATTGGCCAACTCTGTACGTGCCTGCCTTGTACACGCCTTTGAACAGTTTGATTTTTTGATGCTTTGACACGCGGTAAAAATCGCGCCCGTTTACTAGTATTTGCAGCTTTGGGCTTCGGTGGCAGGTGTGGAAAGCGTAGAGTCCTATGTCTTGTTCTTCTCTCAGCTCACGCCTGAGAGTGATGAGTCTGAGAAGGTCATTGTGCCAGACGACAATGTCAAGGTCGTCATCCCAGGGCAGAATGTTGTGGCTCATGTAGGCCAGCCCAGCAGAGTGCCGTAGCCAATTACCCATTGGATGTCATGCTTTTTGAAGAACGTGTGCGCGGTCTAGAAAACCTATCAGTTATCGCATAGTTCTGTTGAGTTTTCTGGGAAATGGAGCATGGTCCAAAAGGGTATATGCGGCTGGATATTAGCTAGGTCCACGGCGGAGGTTAGCATGGGTGCTTGTCGCTCTGTCGGTGCTGGTTTAGAAGACATAGACAGATTTCTAGTACCCTTTTGTCTAATGGCAGAATCTCCTCTGTTAGATGTCGATGATATATGCATGTCACTAAACGAAGATGTGCTATTCTCAGGTGATGATCTATGTATCACCTTACGCGAATATCCTTTGGTTTGTGCAAACGATGTATCACTGCCTTCATTGCTGGTGCCTTTCTCATTCAGATTGAAATCCAGAGCATCCTTCAACTTGCCGGGGGAGACTTGATAGTAATTATACATCCAGACTTGCTGCTTTGTGTAAATCACTAGAGAGGTTACGCCAAATACAAACAGTGCCACGACCAGTTTGTAGTTATTCATACCGAGAAGTGTTCTATGTGAACTCAAAAGCAAATAAATTATAAACTGTATATCCCTTTGTCCATAGCAACACAATCCCCAAATCCTCAATCCGTATGACTCACAAGAAAAATATCTCACTAAAGTAATGAGACATTTGTCCTAATTTGGTCTTGCACACGAAAAGCCTACATACCTAGTTTTTATGATTGACATCTAATATTTGTACACATGCCCAAGTATATGGCCAAATAGCAAAAGGAGTTAGCATTGCACTTAGGAACGTGCCAGTGTTTACTCTTTAAGTCTGTAAACACAGTGAAATCAACCACTGGCATTTACAAGTCGATTCAAATCTTCCCCCTCCTACGTAGAGTTAGCAAGATTTTCACATGGCGTCAGTTTCAGGTCAACATATATTGAACCCTGCGCTGTGCTTGGTAATGTATTTCAGAGGAGGGAGGGTAGCATATGGTATGGCTCACATTCAACTCACTCATACTATAATCCCTTATTGTGTAGGTCTGAAATACCTTATGTGATCAGTTAATGCGTCGCAGTGTCGACGAGGTCATGACATCCGATTCCACATCACTCGCTCTGTGACACACCTCTAACCCCTACGTTTTGATTGGCTTGGGTTGAAATCAGCGGGCATATATTTCTCCATATATGCCCGCCACCAATATTGTCCTAAATAATTGGGTCGCACTTTCGGCTTATAATCAAATATAAATTATGCAGCATGAACATAAATTAAAAGTATGTCAATAGAGAAGAAATGTGTATATATTTCACATTCCACTTGCAAATCATGGGATTAAGTTACAAGTAAACATTTCTTTAATATATGACAATTTTATATTATCAGCCAAATCAAGCTCTGTTTGTAAAAATGCAAAGTGACTATACTAATGGCCACTGTCGTTTATATCATATTATATTTATGTTATACAAAGCCAAATGCACGTAATTTGCAATGTAGCGATTCTGGGTTTTCAGTTCCCTCGTACATATTGAACTCACCAATTTACAAGGTGCAAGCATACAATCAAACAAAACAGAGAACGATGTAATCCGCATTACTGTTCAATTGTTTATTGTTGTTCGTCCGTCGATACGACGAGGACCATCTATCATCCACCCTAGGGGTATGACATCGGGTTTCTGTGGGTGCGCAGGTGGCTGGTCAGGCCGATTCGTGCACGGAAGAGTCTCGGGCAGTGAGGGACGGGGAATGGTGGCAACTGTTGCAGAGTTGGCAGCTCTGTTCTTTTTGGCTTGCCGTCGCGTTTCAGCTGCTGCCGTCCTGTTTGCCTCACATGATTTGGCACCCTGGTGGACAGTTGATCTCCACTTTCCTCTGTCTTCCGCTGACTGCTCCCATGTTGTTGATCAATTTTTGAAGGGTTTTTTCGAGGCTTTGAGGTGTCGATGAAGCGCCTTCCCTTTGTCCACCTTGAGAACGCTTTGCCATTCTGTAGCTCGCCAAACAAAAAGTTTCTTTGGAAGCCTGTGGTCTGACATGCGACCGAAGCCACGTGCCCAGCGAAGCTGGGACTGCATCAGAGACGGTGTAGATGCTGGGCAGGTCAGCACGAGTGAGTACCTCAGTGTCTGGGATCCCAATTGTTTATTATACCACATATACCATATATATACATTATACCACATATGACAAAATTTGATTTGATTTTTTTCCATCCTAATTCATTAAAAGGTTCATGGTAAACGGCAACGCTAACGATGATGGTGACAAGATTGGAAAAACGGAGACAGTGATGAAAAGGCCGCTGAGGATCATGATGATGGCCGTGCGACCCACGGGGCACTGCGCTAGGATCTTGTTTGCGCGGAAAGGGGCCTGTACCAAGCCACATGTGGGATATATACGACATTAGCCACTGGGATATTTGCGTACATCGTCATGAAAAGGCTAACTTATGACCCACAAACAAACAGCCTGTGACACCAACCAAAACACAACAGCAATGTAAATGTCAGGCTAAGATTTAATCAGGGATTTGATCAGTATTTTGTAGACCCCGCCCTCAAATGGCTGCAAGCATAATAATAAAAAAACTACAGCCCCTGCTGCCGTGTTCCCAAAAGTACAATGTTTCTACAACATGCCTGGATCAGGGGCAGACGTCAACTTCCAGCAAAATCATGGTCACCATGGATACAGTGATGTTCATCCTTCTCATCCACAGCATGCAGTAGGATACAGTCAGTATCATGGATATGATTCTGGAAATGTCAATGATACCAGATTTGGCGGCCAAATGTATGAGCAGCAGGCCGATGTGGGTGGATTCTGTGGACCTTCACAGCCAGGATCTGCACACAACAGCAGCTTTGCTCATCAAAAGGATTTTATGTTAAATAATCAACAAGTTGATACGCCAAATGCTGCACTTCATAACCAGCAATATACAAATGGAGATTATTATGCTCAGAAATCATTTGTCCAAAATGTTTCCAGTTTTGATAAGCCAAATCATGATGGGCAAAATGCTACATTTTATAATCAAGAATTCTGTTAATGAACATAGCTTTACCATCTGTTCCAACAGAATGTCTATGACTTTAGTAAGAATAATATCTCTGAAAAGCAAGTGTCCGTAAATCAAATGCAAAATCCTCTTGATCATCAAACACAATATGGAGTACAACCAGTCATGTCACATGCACAAAATCCTGCCCCATTGCTCGCAACTACACCAATAATTCAACAACAAGCAGATCTTGTTCGCTCAAAATCACCTGTAAAAGTTCACAAATCAACCAGAACTGACTTCAGCGATTATCAGCTGCAGTCACTCATTGTAATTTACGGTGAGAACAAAAACCCATCAGTTGAGAGATGTGAGGAAATTGCGCAGTCTCTTGGAATGAAGCCTGATCAAGTCAAAATCTGGTACAAAAAACCGAATAGCCAGATCTGGAAAGAAAGCCTCAGAAAGAGAAAACCCCGAGCAAAAGAAACAGGACCAAATACACTGAAGCCCAACAAAAGATCCTTCTTAACATATTCCAAGATTACCCTACACCAAAAAGATGATCATCTGGAAGAAATCAGTAAGGATGTAAATATAAAAGTTGAGGCACTAAAGATCTGGTTCAAGAACAGAAGAGCTGATGTTAGAAAGAATGGTCTGGGCATCAAATGCACAAAAATGACAAAGAAGAGATAACGTTCTGAATGATTGGACTGAACTGGACTGTTGATGAACTGTAACACACATTTGTTTTTCAATGTGCTTGTATGTAACTAGAAATAGTTCTAAGGATATTTTATTATTTTGATGAAGTATACAGAGAAAAATGTCCGTGAGTATGAATTCTAGATGTCAAAGTGTTAAGGACTAATTCATCTCCTAGTTTCTTTTTTTACAAGTTTTATGGTTGGTGACATTGAATCATACTTAGAAATCTACAGTTTATCTATTGAGTCTTGTTGAAATTACTTGTAAAAAATTTCCTATACATATTTTTTTTTTACATGAAAATTACCAGGTAAGAATTTGAACGGATATCTTTGTCTTATCCCATGCACGAATGGTTCAATATTTAAAAAGCAAATATACCAAAATGGTCATGGCTTAATAATGAGTGTGAATTAAAATTTTATAACATTCAACAAGATTTTTTTTATTGGTTAAAAACCATCATTGGGTTACCAAAAGCATACATGTTTGTGGTAATTACCGATATTTCACGCACCAGAATGTGTAATGATTTAGAAATATGTGTTACATTTTTATTGGCATTGTCGTTGTAATAAAACATTTGAAAATAATCCTGAGTTTTAAGTGTTTTTTTCTAAAAATGCTGATACTTTGCATATTGACAAATGATCACAGCATCATTTGAGCACATCACTGACTCCTCAGAAAACTCACAGATGCTGATCATATCATTCCCTGTAAAGGAATTCATAATTCTTCCTATTAATATTAAGTTTCAAAATTATACAAACCTACTAGATACAACACACGGCCACAGTACAGAGAGCTTGATGCTTAGAAACCAAGTTACTTTACAGAAATGCATTTTAATTCCCGATTTACCATCGCACATTTGATGAATTGTTTCATATATCAATCAAAATGCAAGAAAAGGAACCTGTATGTTTGAAATTATATACCGTATACGACCATCCAAGCTCCCAGAGCCGTTAAATTGAAATTTTTCTCAAACTGGGGAGGGGCTGTTACACGAGGGTGGGCACTTGAATGGTCGTATACGGTAATTCTATAATCATAAAAAGCAGGTATTACTTTAGAAAAAGAAAATTGAAAAAAAAAACTCAAGTGACATTGCTTTATACCACATAACTAGACATGATATCACATGCATTTGTACTATTATTACAATGTTAGTAAATGTCAACATAAATGTGTTTTTGTGTTCCTCATCTTCAGGCAGCCGTGGCGATAGTGATGGAGCATGGGCCATGCAGAAAGGGAGGCTTTTCTGGGAAAAAAAGGCAGGCCAAGTAAATGAAGAACTACAAAACAATTTTAAACAGACATGTCCTGCCAGATACCTCAATGGTACATATTTAAAATACTTATTAGATAATTAAAAATGATATAACATAAGAGGAATTTTTCTGAGTCATGTTGTCAACCATTTTAAAATCATTTTAAGAAATATATTATTAGTTTTAAAACAAGGCCTGAACACAGAAAACAATTAACTGGTTTCGTGGATTTTAAATTCTTCATATTTTAAGTTTGTATCTGAAAAAATCACTAGGTGGACTAAGCAGTTGTTTATTGTTTCGTCCATCTGTCTACTGATTTGTGAGTAATATTTGACACTATGTTCTACGAACATGTGTAAATAGAATTATGTTTGACATTGTTATACTTTGAAAAAACATCCTATTTGGAGATATGGAAACCATGTCACAAATACAGTAAATATTTTACATTCTTTGCTTTTAATACTATCTAAGTTTAAAAGCATCATATATTAACTAAGTAGGTATCATAACACTATAACCAATGTATATATAAGCTTATGCTTAAGACCCAACCCCTCGTGTTATGTCTGGTTCATGTGCAGAAAATTTAAGACATAATTATTCTACACAAGACAATGTCACACAAAAAACATCAAAACAAAAAAACAAAACAACAACTGTCAGAATGGGTAGTGGGCTACTATGTTAGAACAGTGGTGGGTAATGTACTCAATCTCATGCGGTGTGGGAGTGTCAAGACAGTGTGGATGCTGTAGACCTGAGCTTGCAAGATGAAATAGTGGGTGAGGATCGGGGGTGGGCATGGCAGAATACGGGCATGAAACTTGAGCCATTATCAATTTTTTCGTCCCCCATGGTTATAAACTAAGTCTTGCATGCAATTGCCTAACAACTCAAATCAGTAAAATATAAGCATAGTAACCACTGTTACACATATAATTAACCCTCATCATTGCATGAAACCTTAAACAGCTTTGTACATCATAAATCTAAATTATCTACACTTGATCACAGGTTTCATACAGTGATATTGCTGTCAAAAAAAGAGGTCACTATGCAGGTATGGGATAAAAAGATTAGGCGAATGACGTACTTCCATAGTAAATGAAATAGCTATGAATGAGAAGTCTTTCATTATACTATGATCTCACAATATGTAGGCCGTTTCATTGCATGTATATCCAGTTGTATAGACTAAATATTATGTATACATATATAATTTTAACCTGGGTGTCTAATCTTCACGTTATTATCCATAATTGAGTACAGTAGATGCAGCAACCACGCTTATAACATACGCGGTGAGTTGAATAGACAAACGCAGACGTGAAAGTTATCTGAACATGATGTACGTCATTGGTTCAAAACCACAGGGTCATCCCGTGCGTTTGGCTGAATTTTCTGGCTGAAGTTTTACGGCTGAATTCTGAGTTGAGTTTATAGCCTACAGACCTGGTGTGTGTGTATAGTCTTAACCAACCTAATCGGGCTTGGGTATTGTATCTATGTATAGGGTAATCTATACCTAATGTAATTTATTTCCATTACACATTTCAAATAAATGTGCTAGATTGTGAGCATATTTTGATATGCAACGTGGACAAGCATTGCGTGTCAATAAAATCGTTGAGATATGGTAGGTGAGTTTTATACATGCAAAGTATTTGAATAGATCCCTTGTGTAACAGGAAAACAGACATCAGACAATGGATCAATAGATATACAGTGACACGTTTCTATAAGGTAATACCGTGTAGTTGTAATGCTTTATAACATTCTCCCCAGAGGGAAGAGGTCCCCTATGTTAAACCACTTTTTTATCATAGTATGACAGTAGTAAGGTTCGAAGGTTTTTATACTGAGCCATCCACCCTGACTCAATGTCCTCACTATAATGGTACCCTGTATTTGAAGCACCAAATAAAACAAACTGGTTCCTCCATTCAAAATTCAAATTCAAATAATGCTTTGTGATCTTGGCATGAACATCGAGCTAAACATATACTTATGTCCCTTGAGCTCCGAGTACAAATGCATAAACTTTACATTTAACATTATTATGTTGAACATGTAGTTTATGTACATGTACATACTGAAGTGTCAAAGATTACAAATTGATATACCCTGTTAGAATATTACGAGTGTATCCATTTAATGTATATGAGGTGGAAAACACAACATTCCATGACAGTTGAATTACTGTTTGGTTAGTGTCTTGCTACTTCTAAGTCATTTCATCAACTGATGATCGGTGGCTAGGTATTTGATCTGTACTAAGAAATAGACAATTTGTTACCAGCAATCATAGTTTGAAAATAAAATATTTGTAAAATAGATGCCATGTTGCAGTGAAACATCTAGGCTCGCTAAATACAATGGCTTGTGCAGTACATTGATAGTTGCAGTGACAGTGACAGTGTGTCTTGTGAAAAGTATCTTATGTGAGGACAATCATAAAGATAAGTGCCATATAAGCTGTGTGCATTACTAACAATCTAAATTGAGTGTCACCTCAACCATCCTTACAACTCCATATCACACCCGTGTCTGTTCGACATTTCACACTGGCACAGTGAGCTAGAAGATCTTTTAAACAAAAACAGGTTTGCCTGCTCTACGCCTAGTACTTATCTGTGATGAGGCAACAGATTTTCTATCTTCAAACATAGAAGACAAAAATGTACAGCCTGTTCAGATTGTCACTGTAAATTTCAACACTTTTTAACTTATCCCATATATCAATGTTCCTTTATATCAAACACTGCGGGTTCACATGGAGTAGTATCGACAAGTTTTGCGCTGTGTGTATAACCTGAAGCAACTATCTCTGGAAGGCACACATGCCCAGGACACAGCGACAGACAGAAAGCTGACACACTTACCGGATAACATTGCCTCTCTGTATCTGAAGTCTATTGATGATGCCAACACTCTGTGTCTCCTACGTGCCATGAAAAGCAAAGTCATTGCAGCACTTGAACATTAGAAATACATTGCTGGATTATGAATCGCATATGAAAGATATGGTCACTACAACAAAATTCAAAATTAAATACAATCTATTAGTCTCAGCCTTTTGATCCGTCGGCAGATAGCATTTACATAACCAGCATAAATCCATATAAGATAACGTTCAAGATCTCAGGATGTGGGATGACAAAACTCCCACAGCTAAGACCAAGTGAAATACATGAAATTGATTTTTCACACAAACCAAGTTCAAACTGTGGAGAAGAATGTATTTATCCGTATTCAGGTTTGGAATTCCCTAGACTTAAGTTACAATAACATCAGTTCAATCAGTACAAAAAGCATTTCAATATCTCACCAGCATGAAAATTTTTGGACTTAAACATAACCAAATAGCACATATAGTGCTAGAAATGTTCAAAGGTTCTTACATGTTAGAAACATTAGATTTGTCTCATAACAACATTACCACAACATCATCTGTAAAATTTGGAGACATACATGACCCACAAGAAATAGAAATCTTAGGTACAGAATCATGCTCACTGTTGACCAGAAAATAAACTCATATTTCCCTCAGATGAAACATTTGAATATGTCTAACAACGCCATGACATCCTTCCCAGCACACCTGACAAGAATCTACGCCCTGCATAACCTGGATTTATCTGATAATCTCATAACATTTCCAGCCTTACTGAGAGGGTTTTATTCTATCAGGAAATTCGAGCAGATCTCCACTACCAAGTGCCTACTATAGTGATTAAAGCACAAAAGACAGGTTTTAACGCTCTCTGACATTGATAGTGTCATTTCTCAACTAAGTACTGTACTGAATACACCTGAAGATGAAATTAAGGACATTTTGCTTGAACCCTTTTATATGCAATTCTATATTTCAACATTGATATTAGAGAAGCATTTCTAAATTGCACCCACTATACTAATAATCCCATATGGAGAGTTCAATCAGTCCTGCGACAAATACAGTCTAAAAGCCAGCGGTTGTTTTATGCGAATAACTGGTTTGCTGGCACCCCTGGTTAGCAGCAAAATACCTCTGGTGCATGTTCAAAAAATAAGGCATATATGGTATGGTAATGGCATAATGATCCATAATCCAGTACACTGTATCAATGGCTTGAAAGGATTACTGTCTGAATCATCAGCTATCTTATTACAATTCGGCAAGAGTACAGAGCATAGTGGCTTTTAATGAAAAGTCTTAATAGCATATGTTTATTTTTTTATCTCCATTTTTCTCTGAACAGTATTTTCTCATAACCAAAAAAAGGTTTTCTAATAAGGAAGAAATTCCTGGTGAAGCATTGAGTACGACATATTTGTATCTTATGGCTATGAAGACTTTGAGTGGGTAAGAGATGAACTAATGTAACCTGGAGCCAAAATACAAACTCTGCATCCACGACCGAGACTTCATGCTGGGTAAGCCCATTTGGACCAGTGTGAGCGAATCCATTGTGAAGAGCCGGCGATGATCGTGATCCTTTCTGATGAATACATTTGCAGACCATGGTGTCTCACAGAGTTTGAAGAAGGCTACATTCAGACCATGACACAGCCTAACTATATGCTCCCTGATTGTAAAGAATGACTTTCGTTCGTTGGACATCCACCCACATGTCCACACCTATATGAAGCTCCATACATGTATATCCATGTCCGACAAATTTCTTATGGGAGAGGGTTAACTTTTGCCTTGCCAGAGAAACCACTGAGTGATTACAGACCCCAGGCTGAGGAGAGACCAGCGATCTTGTGCGCTCAGATTTGATGGTGTATTCTCAGCCGGAAATATCAATAATGATCCTCTTAACATGCAACACGAAACACATCAACCAGACTGGAGCATTGAATGTTATCTTTAACAAATCAAATCTGATATTTAGTGTGATAGGTATAGTTATTGCATATATTTTATACACGTTTATTAGTTATTGGCTTCAGTTATATGAGCTCAAATTATCTTTTGTAGATTTTTTTCAAAAGCAAAAGATTTTTTTCAGAGTCATTGAAAACGTGTAGATGTACACTTATAAAGTAACAGTTAATAAACAGCCATTTGGGACGGACATACGGTTTTAGAATGATATATTCATAACTAGTTATATGTTGCTACATTCTTTTACTTTTTTCTCAGTTCTATTGGACATAGAGTTGTATTATGAAAAATAGCTCTCAACACAGTGAATGTGCTGTCCAGATGTGAATAATTTTATGAGGATTTTTATATAAATTGTGAAACACATTGATGTTGTTGTTTTGTATTGTATTTTCATAATCATATAATATAGCTACAAATTCTTCCTAATAATAAATACAAGATAATGAAGCAGTGTATAATAAAACCTAATATGTATGTATAAGCATATGCTTAAGGCCCAAAAACCCCACATGTTATGTCTGGTTCATGTGCAAAAAATTTAAGACATTCTATCAGACAATGTTACACCAAAAAAAACAAACAAAAACAAACACACAAACAAACAAACTATCAGAATGAATAGTGGGCTACATGTAAGCCAGATTTTGTGCAGAAAGTCCTTTGCTTTATCGCCGTGTTTCACATATAAACAGTCTGTCATGCTCACGGGTTTTAGACTAGTGACAACAAGAAACCGTTACCTTGACATTTCTATGTAAATTTGGTGGAATAGAAGCATGGTTTTGATAATTCTAATACATTCTGATAGTTCGGCTCATGGTGTTTTTGTATACAAATCAGGAATGCTGCATTAGATGCTGGTTGTCACTATAGAGGTCCTTCAAAGTAAGAATGGTGTCCGTCAAAGCGGCATATTGTCTCCAATTTTATTTATTATGTACATGAATGATCTCTATCTTTTTTAAATAATTGTAATGTGGGATGCAAAGTTAAAGGTATATCGTACAATAATTTTATGTATGTAGATGACACTGTGTATTGGTTCCCTGCCCTTGTGCTCTTAGGAAATTATTGGATAAATGTAGTAAATTTACAGTATCGCATTCTGTCAAATTTAATGGGAAGAAGTCCAAATATATGTAATTCAAACCTAAACTTTTAAACAATCTACAACTATGTTTTTAGACACTTTTTTAATCTCCCAAAAAGTGTAAACATGTCTCAAATATATATGTATCATTTTTAAGGTACTATTCAGAAAGAATCTAGGAAGTTTTAGATGTAGACTAATGAAGAGTGACAATGTTTTTGTTTCTCACATTGTTCAAAAGCAAATATTTTATTATAGTCATTGTGTAATGTAGAGAAAATATTTGTTTTAATATGCTAGCTTCATTATTCTTTTCACAGTCTAAATATTGCGTGAGCCGATATGAAAGTGTTACGTGTTATCCTGATTGAGTACAGTAGGTGGAAGACCACGCTTATCAACATACGCAGTGACGTAGTTATCTGAACGTGATGCACGCCATTCGCTCAAAACCTTACGCAAGACTGGGGTCATCCCGAGCGCTTGGCTGAATTTCTGGCTGAATTCTGAGTTGAGTTCATGGCCTACAGACCTCGTGTGTATAGTCTTAACCAACCCAATCGAGGCTTGGGTATAATAAAATCCAAGGCCGTTCATCGATGTTTCACCACCTTATGAAAAGAATAATGCTACATGTATTTGATTACTACATAGTGAGATGGAAGGATAGCTTATCATTCTTAACCTACAATCCTGTTTATATCCGAAGCAAAGCAACAAAAGATTAATGCAATGTATATGCTAGGTACAGGGACTGTGACTCGCTCAGTAGCCTTCTGTGGTGAGTGAATATATATCTCCATACGTATGCTATATGACTTAATGCACCCTTCATCATGGTGTATAAACATTGGGTATGTAATTTATCAAGCCCAATATCTGAGATTATACTGTTTTCGTTACACCTTTGTCTTTTGCTTTGAATAGATACACAAAATGAACACATCTGTTGGTCAATACTGTTATCAATGACCAAATAGCAGCATTTCAAGGTCAAGCAATATTTATTCATTTACTAAATAACATCATAATTATAAGTATTTCATCAAAATACAGAAACATATATACAAATTGCATGTCATAAAATCCTGTCGTCTGTGCACTTTTAAACTGTTACGATTAGAAAATCTTGTTTCAAGGACATTTCAAGGTCACTAAACAATGAAATCAATTTTAAACTTATTTTTTTAAACATCTATTGGTCATAAAACAACACAATCAACTTACTTTTCAGCATTTGAATATGAAAAGTTTTATATGAAATAGATTCGTATGTGTACTTCACATGAAAAAATTTCATTCAAGCTGCAAAAAATATTCCTGAGGCGGATTCGGGTGGGTTTTATCTGATACTCTACAGAGCAGCAGCTTTAAAACGATACCAAATTCGCTTTGATCAGAATTTTATTCAGGTTCAGTCACCTTCCACCGGACTTTCAATTTACATCGCCATGTTCAATCCAAACCAGCCATCCTTAGTTATGAAAGTGTTGGAATCAAGTAACCATACTCGCCAACTGTGGGGTAGTGACTGAATTTACACTAGCCAACAGAAATTTACACTAGCCTGGGCGGAAAGGGCGAGTGCTTAATCAACACTGGTACCTTATTTTGTATGAACTAATAGTGACTACAGTCATGTATGAAAAATTTTTAGTACAAATTACTAGGACATGTATGTAGAATGGGTTGTTTCTTGTTATATGTAAAAAATTTTTGTTAATTACAATTAAAAAATTAATCAGGGAGTTTGGTTAGATTTTCATTAAACATTAGATATATTTGAAAATATATTTCAGGGTAGATTAAGTGTGCGGAAAGTTTCCAGAATTCCGTGTGCAGGCGTTATTGGATAAGAAGAAGAATCTAAAGCTTGCCATGAACCCAAGTCATGGGGTTCTTTATCAGTGTTTTAACTTCCTTGGATGGCTTGATGACATGAGGTTCTTTGTTGGTGAATATGGGATACAAATTGATGTGTGGAGAAGCAATTACGATTTTGTAAGTCCCATATTTTCATATCGATATTTCATATATTCATTCTTTATTTGTATGGAAATGATAATGTGTTATGTCAAGGCAAAAAAAGAACATCGAATTAAAATTTTATATTGTTAGTGTATGTTTCATAATAAATATACTTGACTGTATTTGACTTATCACCACTTAACTTGATTATGCTTACTTGACATTACTCTGCCGGCGGTCAACATTTTTGTGTACATTTGACTGCTTTCGATGAAGTTATGGAATTTAAAAAAAAATATTTGGAAAACAATTCTTAGTAATGAAGATTGAGTATTTGATCTATTATTACCAAATTTCATATTTTTACTTTCTACAGTAAACTAAACAAAAGACATCTTGTTAAGAGGTAGACTTGCATTTCCCAATATGCAATGGGCTTTGTGTGTCATGGTGTTAAATAGCAAAATATTAAAGAAAATGACTACAGCATAGACTTTTATGACAATTTTTTTTTATTTAAAATATTAATAACCAGAATTTATTGCCAAAAACTAATGTTGTTTTTCAAAATGCATACTTGCCAACCCTCCCAATTTCAGGGAATCGCAAGTTTTTTTTTAGAGCAAATCCTGTTTCTCGTCGAAATCCAGTGTTTTTGGTCATTTTTTCATAAATATTTACAAACTACAAAAATCCTTGTACTTTTCTGCTGGTGGAAGACATGTTTATCACACTTCGATTGATCGGTGCTTCAAATTATCTATGCCAGCAATACTGTCGCAAACAAAACTCTATTGATCAACTTGACCAGCCTACTGAATGCACCGCAGCACTGCCCGAAGTGCCCATGGCTTGCTTTCAAACTAGCAGTAATGTGGGGAAATAATACATTTTTTTGTAAAACGTGAGATAGAAAAAATATATTTCTAATAATATCACAATTACATCATTAAACAACAGTATAAAATTAAAAGTTCACTTGTAAGTCGAGATATGATCAAGTTGTGTTTTAATGAACTTGTAAATGCAATATTCATCATCAATATCATCATCATCATCATCATCATCATCATCATCATCATCATCATCATCATCATCATCATCATCATCATCATCATCATCATCATCATCATCATCATCATCATCATCATCATCATCATCATCATCATCATCATCATCATCATCATCATCATCATCATCATCATCATCACATCATCATCATCATCATCATCATCATCATCATTTTTGATTAGCGATGCAGGTGCTGGGGTAACGCCCACATCAGTGGACCCCCCCCAGGTAGCTGGCTACTGCATGACTCATCGTACACCGGATCTCATGTGTTTTTCTCATGAGGATCGGTTTTGAGAGTCCCCCCGTCCCTCATATCCCTCTCAATCACCTGCTTCCATGAAGTCTTGGGTCTACCGGTTCCACGTATACCAGCCACTTGCATGTCCCATGCTGTCCTGATTGCTCCGCTTGACCGTACCACGATGGCCATACCAACGAAGTCTTCTCTCCTTTAGAATGAGAGGTCAAGGTCCTCAAGGCCGAGAAGCTTCAAAAGCTCACTTGAACTGGTGGAGGCGACGTTCTTCGACTTCACTTTGCAGATCTGTTTGATCATTGCCCTGTCATTGCGTTGCAAACGTTGAAAGTTTGGCTTGGTTAAGGGCCATGTTTCACTAGCATGGAGCATTGCACTTGTAAATAATATTCAATATTAGTGTTTAAAATGCACATGGTTAAAATTCCTTGTTTTATCCAAAATCCTGTTTTTGGGCCTCGATATCTTGTTTTTCACAATCGGGGTTGGCAAGTTTAGGAATGGAATATAGTTCTGGTGTAATTTCTCATACCTAGAATGCGGGGATTTTGAGGAGAGTTGTATGAATGTGGGGCCATTTTTTGAGGGGAGTAGTGTTAAGTATGAAAGTTTAAAGCAATTTTAGGCGGATTCGTGCTTTTATTTTTTACAGAAGATAAAACGTCTGTAGTGTTAAGTTAATTTATTAAGTTTAAAAAACCAGCCATCCTTAGTTAAAAAAAAAAATTCCTGTGGGTAGTGACGGAAATTTTTAGCGGGCGAGTGGGTTTTATCTGGATTATTTTGTATGAAGTCATGTATGAAAAATATTTAGTACAAATTAAGCTTTCAAATGATACCAAATTTGTTTTGATCAGGATATATTTTAAAATGTATTTCAGAATTTACATCGGGAAGTTTCAGTGCTGAAAAAACTGACTGATCCGTCTGCTCTACTAACTTCACCACAGTACACAGATCCAGCCAGAGGCTCCCACAGGTGAGTGAAACTCAGAAATATATTTGCTACCTCAAGGGACAGATTTTTTTGTTTTGTTTTTCTTTTTTTTTTTCTTTTTTATATATTTAATTATAATAACAAGTATTTACAAGGTATATATTGCTTTAAGAATATTAAAAAAATATTAAAAAATATTACATTGACAAAATTTTAACATAATCATTATATAACTATCTGCCAAGGGCTAACTCTTTTTAAATATTCTAATAGACCTCTACCTGTTTATAAAGTGAAACATTTTTCAAAACAATTTTTTTTCATATCACAGTTTTTATAATTACTATTTTCAAATTTTGAACTAGAGTTTTCTTTAAAAATAGCGTACATTGTTATGGTTATAATGTAGTTAAGGCCAAACAAATTGATAGTTTGGTTCGGTTTGGCTGAGATTGAAAATTCAAGGGTAGGGAAAATTATTTTATTTTAATAATATTTTATCATGAAACCAGGCAGGGTAGGTAGGATGTCTACATGCAAAAATTCTCATAGTCGGGAGGTGTTCCTGTAAAATTTTTTATGGGCCTTAAAGGAAGGGGTAGGGCGGAATTTTATCCGAAAAAATTTTACAGATGATCATATGTAAGGAATATTTAGCAACAGTGTGGGATCCATATACACGGTTGACATCAACAAACTCAACAAGTACAGGGGAGGGGGCAGCCAGATTTGTCACCAATAGATTCCACAATACCAGCAGCCCAACAGCCATGCTGGGGGAGCTAGGATGGGAAAGACTTGGAGACAAGGAGGAAGAAGATAAAACTATGTATGTTTTTGGAAATCCATCATCATCTCGTAAACATACAAATGCCTCAACACATTTATCCAGCATCCATAAGATCAAGAAGGACACACAGCTTGACGTATTTTTGAAATTCCGACAGATTACTATAGACACTCTTTCTTTCCAAGCACAGTAATTCTATGGAATAACCTGCCAGCAGAGGTGGTCAGCGTTCCTATACTGGAAGCTTTTAAAAACCTGGCCACGCCCACTTCTAAATCTTTAATTTCATTCTTGTTTTAACCTGCACCACTAACAACTGTTTTTTATCTTTGACTTCTTCTTACTATCGGCCCTACCCCACTCTTACTAACACTATCTTCTGTTCTCTTTGTGCACAACACAACCTGTTTTGGGCGATAGAGCCATCATATCTGATGTTTTCGCCCGACACCAACACTCAGATTCAGATTAGATCAGACCTCGCCTTAGACTCACTTTGGCGGAGGGGCCTTAGGTGGTGGCTCGCTGGGTCGCTGTACATGTCGTTGGTCTTTGTTGTGCGAGACTAACCTAGCCTGAGGTCGCCATGAGAACAGTTTGGGGTGTCAGAGACAGTCAAAATGTAACTGTATGCGTACAAAATGGCATAAAACTGAAGGTTTTCACAGAAATCGTCGATCATCTGACCTATTTTAATGAATTTACAGCCTCGATCGTCTATCCAATGTTTCGTACGCAGCTGCTGACTTCGCAATGATACAAGACAATTTGATAAAGGCTGGGCGCCCGTGGACTATAAGGCAATAGTTTGCTATAAGGCAATAGTTTGTAACTGTTTCGTTTAAACTTTTCATAGAGGATCGGTAAAAACATTTTCTTGAATTTTTCAGTTTTGAGGCGGATTAAGTAAGATATAAACCATTTTCTATTACAAAAAATGCTGGGGGACTTAATTTTATAAAATAATAAGGGCGAGTGTTTTAAGGAGGCCAACGCCAACGGAACAAACTATCAATTCTGTTTGGCCTAATAAGGTTATTTTTCAGTAACATTTTCTAAAAATAAAACCACACACTAAAGTTTTCCAAGAAATATTTGACATAACTTTTAGATAATTGTTTCCATATGGTATTAATTCTTGAACATTCAAACAGCATATGCTTTATAGTTTCAACCTCTTTACAATATTCACAAAATATATTTTACATTAATATTCCATTTAGAAATTATGTAACCACATGGCAAGATATTATTAATATCTTATAATTAAATTCTGAAAGTTTATTATCCCAAAGTTTTACTTTTGTAAGTAAATAAATATTTTATCTTCATTAGGAAAAGTAAATTCATTTGCACATTTTTCTTCCCCATACAGACTTGATAATTTTTTCTTTTTTTCAATATACTATAGTAAAATTTTGAATTTTGATTACCAATAAAGTATCTTTTTTTCTCCGAAAAAGAATGGAATGCTTGATATCTTAATCTTGTCTGAGTGACATATCAAAACATTCTGCAAAGTTTTGAAAATATATATTTTTTATTATGTATATTATTGTCCTAGTTTAGATTCTCTGTTTGGCAAGAGATTAAAAAAGGTATTCGTCAAATTTGTGTTCATCATGATTTATCAAGTCTCTCACATGAAATATTCCAGCATTAAGCCAAGATTGAAAATACGGACATTTACCTTTAAAATTAAAATATTCATTACCAAAGATTGGCTGTTCCAGAAATTTGTGTTCAGAGAGTAGATCAATTGGTTTTAAGTATTTCATATTATCATAAGTTAAAAAAATGTTTCTATAGAAAGATGGAATTTTCATTACATGTGCAAAGTTCGGATCTTTAAAATTCATATTCATCAAGTAGTTTATCGAAATGTTTTGTTTTTTAAGGCATTCTACAAGGTACTTTTCAAGTTACCTTTACTACTAAATAACCTTGAGATCCAATATAATTGCAAGGCCTGGAAATATATATATATATCAATATCTAACATGTTTAATTCCCCCTTCTAACAAACCCTTTGATAACTGTGCTCGTTTCATTCGATCTGTTTTGCCCCAGATAAAATCATAGCACATTTTTTAATTTCATTTTTACTGTCTTCAGGGATATTGAGGACTGAGCCTGAGTAGACTATTTTAGATAAAATTAGTGTTTTTAACACCAAAACCTTACCAAAAAAGTGTAAGATTTGGACTCCTGAATTTGCATTGTGCTTGCTTATATCAATTTTATCATCAATATTAGATTTTCTACATAAACTATTATTATAGATTCCTAGACATTTGACAGGATTGCCTGTCCAAGAGATTTTCCCCATAATGCCTTAACCCTAGATCTTTCAAACATCCTAACCAAATACCTTTTGTTTTATGTTTATTTAATTTT
>CM032659.1:4040687-4074472 GCA_019095985.1 Streblospio benedicti | reverse complement strand
TTTTTAAACATGAAATTAATTGCAAAAACAAACGATATTTTTAAAGATATGTCTATAAACGTGTACATGTGCTGGCCATTCAGTATTGTTTTTGTTTCATTAATTTGTCAGTGTTTAAGAAATATGCAATTTCAGAAAACCGTAGATCCTCCGATCTCGGTAGGGGTGGGCAACCATTTTGGATTATCCGTGGCGTGTGCTCCAGGTGAAAAGTTCTCTATTCATTACGACGACGACAATAACGGCAGTTACTGTGGTTCTGAAGATATACCGGGTTCTGATTATGTGCAGTGTGATGAAGGTTATTCCGAGATGAACCGGACCTACTCAATTTACGTCAAACTGGACGATTGTGAATGTGAGTAATGGTGTATTTTAACTATTACCACATCATAGATTAGATACTGTTTTATAAGTATTATTTTGCAAACTAATAGCCACTTGAAGAAGCCACTGTTGAACATATTCAGTCTTTCATATCTTGCGATGGTTCTGTCATTATACATCTGGGTACTTTTAGAATGTGGCGATGGGTACTTCCATGAAGAGTGTGAAAAGTAGACATGAAACGTTGACACTGATGATCCACGTCACCCTCATGCTGTTCATACGTTCACCAATTGCAGTTGACCTATACGTGTATGCACATACATGTACATCCTTGTGTTTCGTGTAAACAAATAAAGTATACTATTGATGCAGAAAGAGTCATTATTTCATAACTTAAATTTTATAGCAGTAAATTTGAAATGTTTGTAGCAAAGACCTCGTATAATTTTATTACATTAATACATTTAGATTCATTGTTGGGTTTTTAACTTCTTTTTCTGTGTGTTCGGAGACAATTTTATGAATTTAAAATTTCTTTATATTCTTATTTCAAAAAGGAAGAGTAATTTCACGTAATCTATTAATAACTATTCCGACGTTTCGACACATCAGTGTCCTCTTCAGGGAATATATATAACAGTTTATGAAAAGTAATAGTTAAGAAATAGCCTAAAATAATGATTAAACATTAAAAATACAATGTTAAGAATAAAATGCACATTAATTGGTTCTAAGATGTCTAAAAATTGTTGTCTGACAACATTTAGTTACAAATAATAAATATCTATACATTGTACATGTTTGTCAAAGGTAAGATATAATTTGATATATGATTGTACATAGTGATGACTAGATTCTAATCTATAATCTAATTATATCTTTCCTTTGACAAATAGATACAATGGGGGGGGGTCTATAGCCTTGATGAAAAGAAATTCACCAACATTTTTTTTCCTAAATCATCAGTCACCAATACATTTCATTGTCTTTCACCAATCCCAAGAGATTGTAATTGAATAGGTTTCTTCACATTTCACACACTTAAATACAGGCGATTCACAATTCTGACACGCTCTCAAGATTTTGGGCAAATCAACTATCACAGCCTTTGTGACGAGCAGATCACCAGTCACCAATAATAGGCTCCATCACATTTCACGCACGTAAATACAGGCAATTCACAATTTACGTTCAATATTTAGGGCAAATCACCAATCACATTTTTGCTATATGACACCCCCCCCCCCTCTTCATTTAGTAGGATTATAATACATGACAAGCGTGACCGTTGCAAATTTACATACAGTTTCTCTGTGTAACCATTTTTAATTGACTTATCATGAAACTTATCCACTGGATCGATTCTTATGATTTAGCCTGTACATACATGACAGAACCTCATGAATGTATAGGGAACCAAACTCTCCAGAACCAATTAATCTATTTGTTTAGTGTGTTACCACCTAAAATGGTAAAATGAAAATCCGCAAATGTCCTTGCAATAAGCTGGGATCAAGTTTGGAAACAGTTTCTTTCTCCCTTTTCCATAATGTCCTCTCAGCTGTGCTTGTTCAGTGGGTGTTTGATACCTAGAACAATAAGTATTTGTTCTGTCTAAATACACTAGAACATGTATATATTTGCACTTTACGCGGCCTTATACATATTTCGTGGAAGATTTAATATCCCAGTGGTCTGTGTGTGGTGAGAAAAGGGAGAGTTCATATGAAAGTTTGAATTCTATCTATGGGCATTCTGTTGGCTAATAAAATTTGAATAATGGGTGTGTGTGCAAATATGCAGCATTCCAGATTTGGTTATGTGAACAGTTGCATGTCTATCTATATACTGTCATGGTGGTATTTTGGGATTTCATTGAAAATCACCCAGACCAAACAATAACAACACAAACAAACAGACAGACAGACAAACATACATGAAATTAGTAATTCTTGAAAAATATTAACAACTGTTCAAACTCAGCAAACAATAGTTTCACGAAGGAATGGAAGAATGAATGAGCATTACATACTCAATAATTACACGCCTTGCACCTGTATAGGACTTGTTGGTTTTGTTAAATGCCCCTGCAAATAACCGGCTATAGGTACAAAGCCCATTGTGCCACCAACACCCACCTTTAGGGCTGTTTGCACACAGGTCTAATTGTGTTGACACTAACGCTTGTATCCCCACACCTCGGTAGGCATACATGGGCATGTATACACTTTTAATTTCTAAATACAGTAGAACATCTGTATTGATAAGGACCACCCAATGGCTGGTCTCAGTAGAGCTTCAAGTGGTCTCCATAGAGAAGTGGTCTCTGTATCAAGCTTCATAGTGGAGCTTTAGGACTCTGATTAAGGGTATTTTTTATAGAGGTAGTCGAAATAGAAAGGTGGTCTTGATCGGATAGTCTTGAGTAATTATTTAAATAAGTTTTAGAGAATGTTGCTCTCTGTTGTACAAGGTTCTGTACATGTTCTAATACAGCTCGTAGTATAGACCTACTTAAGACTGACGCGAGCATGTGCAGAAACAAGTATCCATGAAAGACAAGTGTCTATATTATAGAGGTGTCCATTGGGCCATGACCCGGCTATGATCGGGCACTCCACCCCATTCTGATGGCGGTGCAGTGCTAAAGTGAGCCGGAAATAGAAGTTCTCCTGTACACCTAGGACGGGGAATCCACACCCACACACAACAGAACAGAGGAAATAAAGACAATCTAGAATTCCTCAATTGCTGCCATGGATAGCATGAGAATCGTTTATCATTGATCCAACTATTCTTCGCACACTAGATGTGAGCTGTTCAAAAACGATACTTTTCTGACAGAATGAAATTGGTTGTCAAATAATAAAGTCATGTACAGAAGTGCAATGAGAAGAAAGCTATGAATCGGCAATATGTTCTTCACTTCACTAAACCTGCCATTCTATCCCCACCCCTCACACACACACACACACACACACACACACACACACACACACACACACACACACACACACACACACACACACACACACACACACACACACACACACACACACACACACGCACACACACACACACACACACACACACACACACACACACACACACACACACACACACACAACCTCCCATCTTCTGAAAAACCGCGACCAGTCAATGTCTATTATAGTGGAACCTCTTCATAAGATCACCTCTATAAGAAAAACACCAATTCTACAGTAAGCCCATTCCCAGTTTTTCCAAATATTCATTTAAAAAAGACCACCACAATCTTCCATAAAGATACCACCTCCCTAGGTATAGCCAATAGAGGCCTTAAAGGGGCAAATAAATGAAGCTCGTAATCGATCGTGTGACATTAAAAGTTGCTGTTGATGCATATAAGGGGCACCACTTTTAGTGACGTCATCGCGGGACCAGCTCTGTGTTTATGTACAGTGACATGACGAAATTTGTTGGGAAAATATCATAATTTCATTGATTATGTAGAAATAAAAGCATTAAAATACACTAGCATTTAGCTTATGCAATGAAGATTACACAGTAAAGATATATTGAAGGTTTCATTAGTCTACACAAAATTACAAGTGACCATTTGACAAGTGCATTTTCCGATGGCCATTGGGGCAATCAGACAGTTTCATATCAATTTGCGTGTTTATAGCAGCTTGTAAAATAATGATGCATATCCCATCATCAAGGAAGCTTTTCTATGTTGATCAAGGGTTTCAAATCATCTGTCCTTTATCAAATGAAAAAATCTTTTGTTCTTCAAATCAGACATAACACATGTCCATATAACAAATAATAAAAACATATATACGGTAATAAAATGCAATTATAACAATTATCACAGAAAAAATACAAAAAAAAAAAATATATTAAGCCCATTTCCAGTTTCAAAATCTTCATTTTAAAAAAAACCACCACAATTTTCTAAAGCATCTACTTCCCTATGTACCGTCTAAAAAAGTGTGACTTGGTTTATTCTTCATCTGTCTCGATGCCTGCCCCCTGAAAAAAGGCACCCCTGGTCCCCACACTGTCGTCTACCCCCCGATTATCGCCTGCATTGTGACACACCGGCGTCTGTCTGATTACTGCCTGTGACACACCTGCGGCGTTCAGTCTACCTGCCGCCGCCGCCGCCGCCGCCGCCGCCGCCGGGGACTCAACTCAGCGCCTGTTTTGGTATCAAACTCACCGCTCATCTGATAATACTGCAATCAAACAATGTAGTACACGGATTGTGAGGAGGACAACTCTATTGTAATGTGTGGCAAAGTGAAGGTGCAGGCAAATATAGTGTGAGACACAGCAATTAATGAGGATACAATGTGTAGGTGGGATTTATGGTAGAAAGTGCTCAGACGAGTTTTGGATGCCACGTGAGTTTATTGTGATTCAAGTGGCCATTATTTTTGGAGTGGTGAGAGTCATAAGACTAGTTGTAGCTCAAAGTGAATCCTGAAAGTTGTAGCTCAGTTACGGTAGTTATTTACAAGTTTATCAACTTGACAATTCACACCATCAGGATACGTGTACATGTCTACCCTTTCTGGTGGCCATTGTTTTGTGATATGGCTTAAAACAATTGCTACCATTCACATGTGTTACTTGGATTTGACCTTAAAGGTCTCTTTTCTTCATCTTAATTAACCTAATAAGACCCCTACCTAGCAGGATAATCACTGTTTAACATGTTATGACTTCTACTGCCATTATTTGCTGTGTTGGGCTGTTGTTTTAGAAGCACGTGTCTGCTCAGAGAGTGCGTGTTTTGTCTAATGACACAGGTGTACACGTCAATACAGCAGACGGCATTTGTAGGAGACATGTTTGGTAAGTACTTTTATTGCCATAATTGTGTCATAAATTGCTCAACTGTTATCAGAGCAGGTCATGTTGATGGTAAAATTATACAAGCTGTCCATAAGTTGGTCTTTAAATGATGATTGATGATTAATGTGTTGGGCAAGTGTGAAATAGCTCTATAATTTAATGGCAAGAAGTGCTGTAGTGCTTTAAAACTGGTAATGGTTTAGAAGAATACAAAAAACAACTTGTATGTATACACCATCCTAACTACCAAATGCCAATGAAAGCAAATGGTGAAACATTGTAGCATTGATGTATCGGCACCATATGGTATGTTGGTTTTGTAATGAATACCACAGCCAATGTGTGCATGCCTCTATTTGTTGTGGTAAATAAAGAGCTTACTCAGAATGGCTATAAAATAGGAAACATCGATATATTGAAGTAACAAGTGGTTGCATTAATTGAAGTGGTCCTTGTAGAGAGGCAGTCATTGCCATGTACAGAAGCATTGCCATTGGTGGATTTCTGGAGCACTGTGTACCTTGGAAAGTGGTAATCTCCGGGGAAGAGACAATAGAGAAAAGCATGAGCAATAATGAAACCCTCTTAAATGAGGACAGTAATCCCCTGGAGACCCGGATATAAACGTGCGTATTGCCCGTCTCGGCACAGGTGGCCTGAATGATAGGCCTGGGCGTGCGGTCAATAGGGCCACTTTTTGGTACATTTATGTCCAATACACATCGTAGGAGTCTTTCATTTGCAATATGTTGGGGTTTATAAGAGGGCAATAAGTGGCACATGCTTTTTGTCTTCTTTCCAACATTCTTCTTTTTTAACCTTTTTTGCCATATTCCTCTATTTGTCCTCTTCCCCATACCCCTTTTAACCTCTTTTCCACACTGATCCCACCTCCCAGAAATCATGCATCCCTCTGCTTATGACATTTTCCCACACCCCTCTTCTTCAGCCTTTTCGCCCACATGGTACTTCATTATAAACCCCATACCATTTTGACACCATTTTCATTTAACACACTAAAATTGTGAACATAAAGTTCAAAGGAGTGAAATTATTTGATGTAAAAGTTAATTGTAATGCAATAATGTCATGACGTCGTCCATAGTAACGGTGTCTATATAACACGACCATTGCGCTACTAATGTATATTTCCTTTTTCCTACAGCACTGTTGATTGTCGCTATTGTGAGACTCAGGCCTTACTTGTGAGCATATCAACACCAAAACCTCTTATAAGCCCACCTATATATCGTGGCCACCTCTATAATGAGACCATTTTTCTCATGGCTTCTAACTTTCCTAAAGAAACTCACGTAACTCCCATAAATATTTATCCTCTCTTTTGACACAACTTAAGGCTAGTCCCCCCGGATGGTGTTAATAGAAAGTTTCTACCTTTGAAGTAGCAAATAAAGGTTGTGGCGGGAGTGTGACCTCGTCTACATATTAGCAGCGAGTGAAAGCAAAGAGAAAATTCATTGAAAGGATCTCTGAGAAAGCTTCTCTTTGATAATCTCTGATTTATTTGCATATTAGTCAACCTGCCACTGGGAATTCCATAATCGTATATGCTCTGTGTTTATATCGATACATTAAGCTTCCAAATATTTACATTCGGTGTTTGGAGGAAATGTTTGCGTGCCCTTTTTCTAGCATTTCAAAAGAGTCCGACATTTAAAGACGACAATTAGGCTAGAAAAAGACCAATATAAAACTCAACAAAATGCCACATACAGTAAACTGTCATATACGACACATACCACACACATGGGCACACATTGTTCGATGATTATGTCTGTGAGTAAGAAACATTATTTACCAACACAATCATCACAGAATCCAAGGCTTTCTGTACTTTTTGGAATGTCAAATGGATCGAGCTGGATTCGGACGCACAGAAAGTGGTCGTTTCGCTGATCCTGCGTTTGCTCCAGCAGGATAAGCGGGAGTAATCCAGAGACATGGCCAATCCAGATTAATCCAGACAACAACGCGCAATAATGAAATTCTCATAAATGAGGACAGTGATCCCCTGGAGACCCGGATATGAAGGATATAACCATGCATCAATACAACCTCTCAATTAAGACGCCTGTGGATGGCATCAGGCGGTGTCAATAGAGAGGTGGTCCCCTTATGGAGGTTCTTGTTAGGCTACCTATTTAAGCTTTGAATCACAAGAAATAGATCTAGCTTTAATGGTGGTCATAATTAGATGTTCTACTTTCGTGGTATACCTATCCAGGTCACAGGCGAACCGCCCTACGTGGTGCAATATTTAGTACACAGTGCAGAATGTATTGTTAAAATCTTGTTTTCCCTGGACCCTTATGGCCATTTTGAAAAGCAATTACTGAATAATCCTACAATACCTACCCAGAAGTCCCCTCTCTCCCCCTTTTCACGCTCTTTGAGATGTCCATTACTGTAAAGAAGTCGGGTATTATAGTTACAGTTTTGCCTAACAAGTGCAAGTTAGTTGTCAGTGCCTACTTTCCTCTCTTACAGTCTGTGATGATGTTACTATTTTATATTCAAATCTGCCTTTCCTCAAGAAGATAAAGAGGTCACTGTGAATATACAGTAGAACCTCCAATTATGACCACGTCTATACAGAGACCACCTCAATACTAAGAACATTCCCGTTCCTCCAATCCTTCAAAAAGTCATAATGGTCCCAGGCAGACATCGCATTGACTTCGTATGTTTCGGTAGATTCTATAGAATGTTTCAATATGCGCATATGCCATGCCTACCATGCCTATATAATACATTTGGAACAGCCTGTAGTCAACAGTGTCGACGCCGTACACGGGATTTAATGTACGCCACTTGTGCGGGAGGCCTAAGATGGGGTCTCATTGAAAGAACATGTCGTTAGTACGTTGTCATAAAATTTATATAGTTTAAGATTGATATTTCAAAGAAACCCCATACATGGCCCCAATTACACGCATGAGCGGGTCTTTTCAAGCGTTTTGGTATGTAGGCTTGATAAATATAAACCATTCAAATCGCGTTTATCCTAATCAAGATGTTCTATTGCATAACCCCCCAACCACCCCACAAAAAAAAAGGGGGGCACACGCACACCAACACTGCCCTATCCGCCCCACTCGCAAATGCCGAGAGTCTGATCCTCGATTAACGAGGTTACCGTAGCGTGTGTGCGTCTGGTAACCGATCGATCGCGGCTATTGACACACGAGCGGAAACAGGGTGTGCGCATGCGCGCCATAGTTGGTGCAATACACGTGTTTTAGAATATGCAGTAGAACCTCCTATTAAGACCGCCTCTCCATTTCGACCACTTCTAAACTAAGACAAGTTTGTGCAGCCCAAAATCTACGTAAAATGGTCACTATGAACTCTCAAGTCTCAAACTTTATAAAAGACCACCTTTGTTGAAAATGCTTAAGTGTAGTCCCATGGATTGGTTTCAGAGAGGTTCCCCTGCACATAGTTGTAATGGGTGGCTTTTTCATTGAAAGGCACAGCAAATATACACTTACCAGATATAGAATGTATTATGTGGGTGTTGTGATTATGACGTAGGCTACATGCAAATATTTTGGCGTGGAAAGACCTCTGTCATTTTTGTGAAATAGCAAGGTTTGTTTTACAGTTAGAGTATAATGGGCAAATGTGTATTACTTGTGGTGGTCCATGAATGGCTAGTACCCAATGTTCTGGGAAACCGCATTCCAAAATCAAACCTCATTACAATTGTGTAGGTAAATATGATTTAAGACAAACCATCCGATACTGTCGATGTAGAAATCCAGCAAAATGAAACCATGTAGAGTGAGACACATCAAGATATGCTCATTTGAGCAGGAATCGATCAAGGGAACAAACATAGACATACCCCGCCCCCTCAACTAACACCCTGGCCAGAGACAGGACAATGCCTCTCCTGTTTGATCGACAATTCCACACAAGCACCATCCATGGTGAACTTTACCCACGGACGCATACGGTATAGCCTGTATATGTGGACCACCTTGCCTTGCTCTCTAAATCATAGTGATGGTCTATCTTAAGAAGGTTTGCAATGACAGCAGCAGCAGCGGCGGCGGCAGCAGCAGCGGCAGCAGCAGAAGCAGCAACAACAACAACAACAACAACAACAACAGCAACAACAACAACAACAACGCAGCAACAACAACAACAGCAACAACAACAACAACAACAGCAGCAACAGCAACAAACCAAAAGCAAGCAACAGCGACAACAACAATGAAAAACAACAACAACAACAACAACAACAACAACAACAACAACAACAACAACAACAACAACAACAACAACAACAACAACAACAATAGCAGCAACAGTGCTAAACAACCACTCCAATGTTCAACACACATCACCGTACATGTCTGAGTCGCGTGCCGCTGTTTATAACCAGTGTTTGGTTGTTCTGGCTGCGGGGTCCGGGGTCCTACAGGCCATGACCTGTGTTCCCGCTCATTAAACATAACATGCGGTGTTGGAGCAGGTTTGAGGCCCTCAATAATTGATTGTAGGGAGTAAATGAGTGTTAAACACGGGTTCATTCCCTTTAACACGGGTTTCGCCGCTCGTTCTATTTGTTCCATGGCACGGAATGGCTGAAATTGATTCTCTGTGTTTCAAGTGAGACTTTATTTCTTGCTGAAATTGATTCTGTGTTTCTCAGCTGAGGAGTTGTGAGACTTTTATTTCTTTCCGTAAGTGTATAACTTTGCACCTGTCCACAGGAACATATGCTGTACATGTACGTGTAGGTCTACTTCCTGATCTGGAGATATGTCTGGTGTAGCTATGTTTGGACACACTTCACTCTTGTTTCCCATTCTTCCTGTGGATCATATATAATCTGGTGAACCTCCCTCTATGAACATCTGTCTTACGTGGACACTTTTCACTGTGTTACAGAAAGCAATGATCGAAAAAGGACATACAGTAGAACCTCTCTATTAGGACCAATATTTGGACCAATATTAGGTTGTCTCAATAGAGAGGTGGTCTCTTTATGGAGGCTTGTTTTTGTAGCTGTGTGAAAGTTTTGGATCGCAAAAAGTATTCTTGCTATAGAGGTGGTCTCAATAGAGAGGTGGTCTTAATATTAGAGGTTCTACTGCACATCTACCAACACAGCTATTTCATTAACCCCTAGCCGATTCGCAAGTTGGGTAATTAATATGCGCACAGGTGTCCTAGCAAATATTGTGTTTTTACACTTTTACGTTTCAATAGAACTTCCAATTAAAGACCTCCTCTAAAAAAGAGACCATCTCTGTAACAAAACTGTTAATCGGGGTCCCAAACTGTCATATAAAGATAAATACAGTAAACTACATAAACAGACCACCTCTCTATTGAGACCACTTGACCTCAGCCCCGGTTAGTCTAAACATAGAGGTTCTACTGTACGTTAGAAGTAAAAGGATCCTATAGAGTAAAATCCGTGACTTTAGCTGCCGGTCAGAGCAAAAGTTAATATGCTCAGTGAATATATTTATCAAGGTGTCATATGTGAGTTGACAGAGTTTAGAATTACGTCTGCACAAGAGATTACCTGTAGTGTTTAGTGAGAAGCGTCCGAGTAGCCGAATCAGTGATATAAAACACTTGGCTTTATTTAATCATGACAGGTATATTCTTGGAATAGCACATAGAGAGAGCACTCGAGTATTTAATTTAGAATCTGACTTTCATTGTTGAACATTACTTTATTTCTTGAATGTGGTGGTCATATTTACCAGAAGGGAGTGTGTTTACACTTGTTTTATATGTGTATGTGTGTGTGCGTGCGTGCGTGTGTGTGTAAAATTGCCCGAAGCTGCTTAGCAGTCATTCTAACTTTAACCATGGGCACAAAAGGGATGCACAAAAAGCATTTCTATGTTTTGCCACACATCTGTGAGCACATAAAACCCCATGAAATCCACAGGTTGCCCCACACCTTATTCCCGGAGAAACACGCACCTGCCAGTGTGCACTGTACTACAAGTACAGTAGTCAAGTTATGTACAGAAGAACCTCTCTATATGAGACCACCTTGGGGACCAGTATCAGGTGGTCTCAATAGAGAGGTGGTCTATATACAGAGGTTATTTTGGTAGCTTATGAAGGCTTAGGATCGTGAAAAGTGGTCCCATTATAGACGTTGTCTCATCAGAGAGATGGTCTTAATTGGAGATTGTACTGTACCATGATAATACGCCACCCCCGCCGCCGCCGCCCCGCCTTATTGGACGCGGCTGGTTTACGGTCCGGTCACGTGATACTCAGGGTGACGTATTTGGTGCTGGCGTCAACACTCCACACAGATCTGTGCTAATCATAGACGCTTATCAGTGCCTGCTTCATGCTTGTTTTATGACACAGGGCACCTTCCATTGAGACCACCTCTGTAAAGTGACCAACTGTATGATAAGGTCATGTTTCGTGGTCACAAGCCTTCACATCAAGACCATTTAAGACTTCATAAATAGACTATATCTCAAGTGGCCAGTTCTTAAGTGTCTTAACAGAGAGTTTCTAAGGCACACTATAGGCATATCCCAGCTTCACTATAAATAGAATTGCAGTAACAAACATCACCATGTGCACAACATTTTCCTATAGCCTAACATGTGTTAGACATACTGTTTAGTACTGTTTTAATCTCTATTTGTTTCTGCAAGTTACTATTTATGATAAAGCTGGAATAGAACTATAGACTACCCTAATGTAAAACATGCACAGTTCTCATTCACCGTGTACAAAACATAGACAGAATATTAATCAGTAGGGTTGGTAAGTGTGAAAATTTCAAATAGGTGTGTGTGAGCAGTCTGCAGCCAATCTGCTGTGACATATGTTCCTGTAATATTTGGGTTCATACTAGCAATGATATTAAACAGATTTGATTTAGAATAAGGATACGGATAAGGGGAAAAGTTAAGACATATTAAATTACACTATAT
The DNA here is from genome assembly GCA_019095985.1 of Streblospio benedicti. Taxonomy (NCBI): domain Eukaryota; kingdom Metazoa; phylum Annelida; class Polychaeta; order Spionida; family Spionidae; genus Streblospio; species Streblospio benedicti. The sequence continues at coordinate 4,062,341 of CM032659.1, read as the reverse complement.
ATAATGACACTATTCAACACTTTATGTGTTTACAGAGGACATAATTACTGAAAAATAAATATGAAAAACTGTAAAATGTTACAGAGAATTTGGCCTTTCACCAGCGATAAAACAATTGTATCATCAACGCATATTCAAAATGGCCGCCACTCTTCAAGATGGCCGCCAAACCATCGCTCTACCGACGCTGTCATATTGCTAGAAACCTATTGAAGCATGAAAGCCATGATCTGTCCTTGTACCATTATCTGCCTATTGAGTCAATACTTCAAGGCCCATTCACACTGTGTACACAATGTACACCCTGTGATCATGAGCCACTCAGCGTATCGACCGACCAGGTGACCTGCTGAGCTGAGCGAATGACGGCCGCAGGTGGCTCATTGTGAGTCACTCAGGGTGGGGATGTGAGATGGTTCGTATGTCACTTGATCGAATTGAATTGAAGTTCACAGGACATTATGGCTTGATGGTTTGGGGAGGTTTGATGAATGGGCCTCCGCATCATGGGAAGGGGTGTGTGGTATGTATACTTCAATGACTTACAAGCACTATACATACACGTTACTACTTTTATATAGATTCTATATAATAGTAGTAATGCGTATGGTTTAGTGCTTGTAAGCCATCGTATTATACATAAAACACACCCCTCCAATATGCTGGGACCCATGGTTTGATAAGTGATCTGAGATGGTTTGATAAGTGATCTGATATATGGTTTGATAGGTTATTTGAGATATGGTTTGATAGGTGATTTGAGATATGGTTTGATAGGTGATCTGAGATATGGGGGGTGGCTTCTGGGCCGGGGTTCGCGGGCATAAGGTACATAATGATAGAAATGTCCATTCGGCATCAATGAGGCTTGGAAACAAACATACAGCTATACGTATATAGATTAGCACATAGATAGGTAGTGACCCATAAACAATTCATGTAATGGCAGGTCTCATTCAGTCCATATTATAAAGCAATAGAACAATGTATTCACATTGGATTTAATTGACTTGGAAAAAGCATAGGCATTACATTAATTCGTCATTGCCATTAGTTAGTGTTTTATAACATAGGCTCTGCATAACTAGGACTCGAGCCCTAAACCACTACCACCATGGCACATATTCACCAAGCACGTAAGGCACAACACAGTTTATTTTACATTGAACACACCTGCTGTGCAATCATCATCTTACATCCTGTGTCTCTTATTGTCAATATTTGACTTTTAGCCGGTGATATCATATGCTTGTCAATAGTTGAGTTGTGGCTGGTGCACAAATTGCTCTACAAGCTGGTGCTGTGAGTCTCATCGATTCTGATCAAGGTTGTTGTTGTGCTACATAGACAGCTTATATTGCACGCCAGCGGCTACCAGCGCTAATGGTCATTTTGGTGAGTGAAACAGACCCGGTAATAGTCTGGTGGCAGCCTGCTGGGCTGGTTGTAATGGGCAAATTAGGGGATGGAGTGACCGGTTTAGTGTTGGTGGCACTGGGATGATTCAATCGTTGGTTTGGCGTTTGATTTGATATACTTGCTTTGTGAAGAAGTAAAGGTCTTTGGTGATGGATGTTTGCACTTTGTATGCTATGAATGTTTGCTTTTGTAAATCTGATGCTGTTGCTGCAGCTGTTGTTGTTGCCGTCATTATTGTTTTTGCCACTGCTGCTGCTGCTCTGCTGTTGCTTCTGCTGCTGCGTCTGCTGCTGCGTCTGCTGCTGCTGCTGCTGCTGCTGCTGCATGCTCCCTAGTTTAACATTCCCAACATTTCCAAACAATCAATTATTGGTTTCCTCGGGCACGTTTACTACAGAAGAGACGTGAGCGCTTATGCTGAGTTACCTAAATAACACAAGAACACAGCTTCTATAAAGAGACCACCTCTCTAATAGAAATATATATAATAGCCCCAAGCCTTCATGAGAAGATCAACATGAACCTCCATGAAAAGACCATCTCTCTTTTGAGACCTATTGTGGAGTGTCCCGTGGTTGATTTTAGTGATCTTAGGAGAGACATTCCTGTGGGTGCAAAGGCTCTTATACAGAGCACAGAGAATGATAATTGTATAACAAATGAGCTCCTCTAAGTAGATCCCAAATCAGCATTCACAGCACTCCCCTATCGGACAACAACAGCAGCAGCGGTGCTGATTTCAGCCTTCTACCCGGAGTATTGATTTTGTGATTAGGCCTGCCACGTGTATGCGCCTTTTGTCTGGGTGATGTGGCACGAGGGGCGCGTTATGGACAGCTGCTGCCAGATACTGACACAGACACAACCGGGGAGGGGGGTGGGGGGGGGGGGGGCGGGATAATACAGGACCATAGTGTGCTTCAAGTGGCCGAGTGGAGTGGACTAGGAAGTTGGAATAAACAATGAGTGAAGACTATTGCTTCTGTTTGTGTCTCCTTGTGTGCTTCTGTGGCCAAGTGGATAGAGAGTTGGACTCGTGACCGGATAGCCGTGGGTTCAATTTCAAGTCGGGTCTGGTAGTGGGTGTTGAGCAAACTCATCCCTGAGTGACACTGCTCCGTGACACCTACACGTTAATTAGGTACAGGTCATTGGGTTGAAAGAGTTTATGAGTGGTTAGCACTGTACTCTGAATGTGCTGACAATGCAAATATATGAGAAATGATCAATGGCGGATCATTGAGTGTTCCTATGAGCTGGTGTCAAATGTAAAGCCGTGAGAGCACATTAGAATCACGTCTATAACACACTACATTTACATTATTTTATAGACAGGCGAGGGGATCCAACAGAAACTTCTAATGAAGACGATCTTCATTAATAGACAACATCCATGGCAAGCCCATTTATTTAGGTCTCAAGCCATTATGAGATGACCAACATCAACCTTCACATCATAAAGCTTCATACAGAGTCCACCTCTCTATTGAGACCACTTGAGGGGCAGTGTCCTGGTTGGTCATTATAGAATGGTTCTATTGTAAAGATTTGTCTTACAAGTTCCACTGTATGCACCCTGGGGAGGTGGAAAAGAACATGAGTGTGTCTGTATGAATATCCTGGAGTCATGCTATCAAAGACTCAGGAATCATAGACTATTGACAGAAGTAGACTACATCTACCATGGGATCCCTCACAGACAGACGACTGCCGATGCAAGTAATAATGGCTGAGTCGCTGTAACATAGGCAGATTCAAAAAACACAGGGGACTCAAAACCGTCTCTTCTATTCCACCAAAATATTCAACTCTGATGAGTTTTTGGCATATCCGCCACTACACCATCTTGCAGAGACTTGTATCTGCTAGTGCGTTAGGCGGTGTCTCTTAGGTAAAACATTGTGAATAAAAAGCTGTCCTCATATGACTCAGAGTAAACCATTAGTCAAATTGTCCTATTGGCTCTAGAAATCACATCTGGGATGATCACTCACTTTGATTCATTGCTACACCCACACATGTTCAGAAAGATGGCCTTGTAAGCCCATTAGCCTAAAGCTTGATTACGCTTTGCTATAAGATGTTGCCATGGACTGCTGGTGGCATCTCAATCTTCTGTCCCAATTGTCAATGCTCCATTCAAAATACATAAAATTACTTTTGCCTACAGCCAATTGGAACAGCTCATTTGCATACGTGTGTCTGAAAATGAACTCTTGTATTCCATCCTTTCATTCATACGTAACAACTGGGGATTCCCAAAGTCAATGGCTGTTTATATCAACAAAATGTTGCATGCCTGCATCCTTAAAAATGTTAAATGCTTCCTTTAGTAGTAAACACAACAAAATGATAAGACGGCCTAACCCTTGGCTGGGTGTGCCGTTTGTCATCCGCCCTTCTGTCCTTCACAATCACAGCGCACCATGTTTTCCCCGCAAGGTGCACTATTTCATCGGGGTAACTAACCTGCAATTTGGTGCACCGCCAATATATCCCTGAGGATAAGTATATGCTTTTAGAAGCACTACATGGCCGGGCCTGATTGTGAATTATGCAGACAAGTGCAGTCAATAAAGGATTGGTCCGCAGGTGGGGTTTGTCCTATGTGAGCCCGATAGAACACTGTATATCTAGGTAATTAAATAAAGCGGTGAGTAGTTATTGTGTATTGGGAAAGTACAAGAATAAAATTATTGTGTATTGGGAAAGTACAAGAAATACACTGCAAAACAGGTTTCTATTGTTATACCAGCTGGTAGTCTGAGTCACATGGCTGGGATATGTTAGAAATCAGGACAAAAGTTTTTTTTTAAAGATTGTGCAACTGAATCCCAGGTTCCCTTAGTCATGATTTAGAGAGAATGAATAGACACTTGTCAGTGTAGTGTTGAGATGACTTTCGATGTTGCAGAGTTTTTCACACTTTTAGGTGTTATACTTTTGCTGTTATTGTTGTTTTGTGCAAGCCTGTCTACTATACAGATAGACATATCTCACTATACTGAAGTATGAGATATTGAAGAAATATTTACTTGTTTTGAGATCCAATAAAGCTCAGACAGGGAAAGGACAAGAAATATGCTACAGCACAAATCTATTTTCAATGTTTCCATGGTTATTATATTGTGTAAGGGAAAATCAACCATGATTTCATTTGCAAAGAAATGTGTGTGTGTTTTCTATTGCCGGTGTCTACAAAAAACGTACTCTCCTCTACCTATTACTGAAGTATGAGATATAATGCATGGCAAGATTCGAATACATGCATTACGCAGGCTGCACTGTGACGTAGACTGCCATCATAGATATGAGTACAAACTATATAGGATTCACACCACTAGTGGACTAATGGATGACGGGGGCGTTTAAACACACAATCCATTACCTGCATGGTGGTATTAAGTACAGTGGAACCTCTCTATTAGCACCACCTTTGGGACCGGTGTTAGGTGGTCTCAATAGAGAGGTGGTCTTTATATGGAGGTTGATTTTGGTAGCTTTATGAAGGTTTGGGACCGTTAAAAGTGGTCTTTGTAGAGGTGGTCTCAATAGAGGGGTGGTCTTAATTGGAGGTTTTACTGTAGAACATATCGATGTTGATTATCTTGATTTTTCCGTTATCTCGACTTTAGTTCCATCTGCCTTTGACCATATTATGAATTTATTTGTACGTCAATTGCTTGTCTCGAATATTTATGGTTATATCGAGCATTTTACTGATATCATTACTTAGTCGAGTTAATGATGTTTTTCTGTAATTGTTAAGAGATTTGGACTAGGTCTAGATTTGTTCGTCAATTAACTATCTATATACATCTATAGTCAGCCAGTGTAAAATCCATATTCTTTTAACATTTGCATTGGGGTAACTTCGTCAGAAGAGTGGGTGAACGACCAAAACAGTGCAAAACACAAAACAGCTCTAGATTTTGCTTCCAAATTATGATTTACCTTTGACATAAGGGATTCTTTCCACAGTCTATGGGGACACTACTTACACCCAAGCCAGTTAAATACCATACATGTATTATTTATGATGCACATGTATATGTACCAGAGTTTATACATGTGTAAAAGATAGAAAAACTGATTTCAATGCAGGTCAATCGTGCCATAATGTTTATGGAATGGTATGAATACCATTGCAATAAGCTGCAGCCAAATACGAATCTTCTGTGGTAGAGAGGGACTAATTCATATCTGAGAGTCATCCATCATAAGGAGGCCAATGATTGCGAACTAACCTATCACCTAGCACATTATCAGTAGGTGATCATTTATCAAGCCAGGCTCTAATCAAATCAATACCATATTTGCACTCATCTCCAACATCAATCATTGCTTGCTTGCCGAGTGCTCGCAATACAATATGAATCCGCCTACTGAATTCAAGATTAGTGAGTACTTGACACATCAGTGGAGTTTTAATAATGATAATCCTCCGGTGGTCACGGTTGGCTGATCGCTTGGTAGGTACTGCATTTCAATGATTTGGGGACGCGATTAGCGATGACAATGGATATTCGTAGGTGTTGTATGCACGAACGTACTGAAAGTACTGTCTTTTTAAAGTTGGAGATTGTTTTTTTCTCGCTGTATTTAAATCTCTTGTACAGTGCAGGGCGCTTCTCAGAACTAAATTCAGACAAGTTTCAAGCTGACATAATGTGTTTGTGAATTAAATCAAATTTATAATGATAACCCAGTATGATAAATACTAACAATCTGTGTTTGTATGTGCTGGCAAGCCTCTTGGTTCGTCTAAAACTTGCCGCATTTCCGAATGAAGAACATTGAAGACATTGTGATAGTGTGTGACAGATATATGATGAGAAATAACAAATGGTGTTTTTTTCTCAAATAATACACACACTTGTTATCCAGAGAAAAGAAAACTCAAACTATCAACATTATTATTTCAGCCCTGCATTTGCAATCGATAGAGCAAGTGGTATTTTATTAGAGATCTAGAATGTTTCATTAAAAATTGAGAACAGTGCACACAATAGATAATTTTGTTAAAAGCAAAGCATTATGTATACATGCTACTCAATCAACATAAAAACTCGTATCTAGTTCATCGCGATACACGTCAACAAACATGAACAACAGTTTTTATTACCCCTTGTGTAAATCCCATGAATATTGAATGCCCTGTCACGGGTTAATACATTACACACTAACTACATTGTACGTCAGCTCATGAACTAGGAAAAGTGCACTCTAATGTATTCACAAATCGGTTTATATTATAATAGCTATAGTTGTACAATTAGAAATATTTGCATACGATTTAAGTAGGGCTCTGTCCATGGGACCCAACACCTTGAGAAGAGAGGGGTACATATGGAAGACTGCATCAACATTTGCATCAACTTTAAAAGCCTTGCCACAACACGTTCACTATGAAAGGTTCTGCTATGTTCAACATGTTAATTCTTTATGTATCTATTGCCATAGCCCCATGCATTAAACATATAGTCATATTCAACACACCTCCAAATAGAGTATATGATTGCAGATCCTGAAGTGTTTACACATTATATCACCACACCCAAAACTACACGTACTGATAGAATTTAGAAATGAAGACTCATATTGATGAGTGCATTTCCTAACCACGTATGCCCCGGGCACACTCAATACCAAGCGAGCACATAACGCAATGATGCCGAAGGCTTTCGGAGGTGCGTGCAGGGTGATAGGTGCCAAGTGCCTCTGGTGAAATGTGTGTCGTTAGAATGGAAGCAGTCGGCCCCTCTACACATATAGGAGATCATCATGGATATCGGCAGTCCATGCATGTAACATTACGATCACCAAGGCATAACCCGTTGAAAGTGTTTCATGCTGTCATCATTGTGTAGGAAGGAATAGGATTAGACTCTCATTTATTGCTGATAATTAAATGGCGAATTTAAACATATTGACTCCGCAAGGTACTCGATTCACAATGAGCACAGTCTATACACAGTAGAATCTCTGATTAAGACCACTGATTGAGTTTGGACCACCTCTATAATATGACCACTTCTCACAATCCCAAACATCCATAAAGCTACCAACATGAACCTCTATGTAGACAACACCTCTGTATTGAGACCACCTAACACCGATTCTAAAGATGGTCCTAACAGAATGGTTCTTCTATACAGTAGACTCTCATCCTAGTAAGACGAACTCTATAATGAGACAATTTTCTTCTCAATCTCCACCCATCATGAAAGGACCTATGACCATCATTAACCTCCGTGAAGAGATCACCTCACTATCAGGACCACTTGGAGAGGTTCTACGGTGTAGTGTCACAAGACAGGTGTGTGGGAGCGCCCTATGTTCCCAGCCCCATTGGATCAATGTACACCGGCCAAATTTAGAACCTCACCACTTCAAACACAACAGCTGTTGGCAATTTCACCCCAAACGACATTTATGACGTCACGGGCGCGCTGAGGCGTTGACGTCGTCATGGAAACGGCGTCACGACCGGAAGAGGGCGCAGACGACAAAAAGTTGGGTTGCCGGGGCGGGAAAAGAAAGGAAAATTGTATGTTAATAGACGTGGTTGGCTTGTATTAATACAGTAGAACTTCTCTATGTTGATATGCATTATATGCTCAGGTCTGACATATCAACCAGTTTGTTTGAACTGGTTTTTGAGTATCAAATGTTTGGTTGCTAAAAATGTTGATTACAACATGAAATGTCTCTATGTGGTTCACGTGAAACCTCAGGTTTAGTGGTCCCGACTCACAGAATTAGCTAGAACCTGTATAAGTCACTCTAGAAGGCGGGTCCATGGGCCAACAAATGAGACTTTGACCCTCACCTTTAAAGACATTAAAACTTCCCATAGAAAGCTCTAGGGGGTCACTTTGCTGCAATCGCCTTTAGCCTATCACAAGGTCTTTAAATGATCTGACCTATATCTATTAGAACTAGAGGCTGTCACAGTTGCATTTACTCATCATCTTTGCACTAAATATAGTGTTGACATGAGTGGTTTTGGTCATGACAGAAGTAAAAACTATTAGATATAAGGTCTTTTGAAATACTACCTTGTCCTTCGTTCTCTCCACTCACCCCTAAAGGGGCACGACGACACCGGGATTAGTCCACTCCTCCAGGGCGCCGCCCGCCGCTTGCTCAGGAGTGAGTCCACCCTCGTCATGCCGCCGCCACAGCTACAGCCGACGAGAAGGGATTAAAGGGTCTGCGGGATTAGGATAATTCCGCACGCTGCCGCCGCCGATTGAATTACTCCATTTTGGGAGACGCCGGTGTCTTATTCGGTGTCGGCGTACGCGATTAGTGGCGCAAATTTGGCGTTTTGGTATGTAATCGTAAAATGATTGGTGCATGTGCACAAAGTGAGTTGGTGAAAATCGAGGTGCGCTGATCCTGCCATGGTGGTGGTGATAGCAGAGTGGACGGATTACGGATTATTGTGACTTATTGTGGCTTGTTATGGCTAACTTTGGCTTATTTTGGCTTATTATGGACTCACAAGTGGATGGTGTTAACTGTTCTCATGTTACAGCAACAGCAGGCAGTTATGTATATGATATCATCATGGCTATGGTAGTTTGGGTTGGCATCTTCTTTATTGGACTCTGTTACAGGTTCATTTTGTGTTGTAATGGGATTCCTCGTGTGTGGTGATGATGGGATAATATCATGGTTGGCACATCAAAGGATTAGTTTTATGCTTGTTAGGATGATGGGATTGCTGGATATCGAGTCTGCATTATTAGGTTATCTGTTATTCAAAGGTCATATGTCTTTTATTGGATTGGACACTGTGATTGCTATTAGCGTAAGGCAGGTATGGGTGCGCGCCCCCCACCCCCACCCCAACACACACACACACACACACACACACACACACACACACACACACACACACACACACACACACACACACACACACACACACACACACACACACACACACACACACACACTCCCGTTGCACCCAACACATTTCATTTTCGTAGTTTCTTTAACATCTCCACGAGCCTTTGAACATGCTAGACCCGTGAAATCCTTACCCCACCCCACCCCCTTTCTGAAAATAAATCTGGATCTGCCAGTATATTAGAACAGGTCACTGATTGTAAAATCAGCTTAGCTTAGACGATCAAACCGAGTATGAAGTAATAGATTCACAGCCCATCGGAGAGATTGGAGACTAGAAGCTTTTATCAGTGGACCGTAAAATCACTGAATGGTTCAAAGAGGCTTCTGGCAGATGTGTGCTATAATGGATGACAATGAAATGAGCATTTATTTAGACACAATTATAGACACGATACATGAACATGGTGAAACTTGAGGCAATAACATCATATAGTACAGTGAGATAGTCAGACTGCTTTAGGGGGACACTAGAAAATTGATGTGGACAGTTATTCAAAACTACAGATTGTGCGAATCAGTGTTGCCTATATGTATTGCCTTCATATGGGATACTCATCAAACTCTCTTGAATGCAGATTATTGTGCAAGTTATCTTGGACATTCTGTACATGTTGAGCAGGTGTTTAACCGGAGTTATAATCCATGTGTTTCTGTATGGCGTGCCTAACTCATGTCTACAACAGAATGCTGTTGGATTATAGTTAGAACCCCCATATAAAGACCACCTCTCCATTAAGACCACTTTAAGTGGTCGTATTAGAGAGGTAGAGAAGTTCTACTGTATTGAAATGCAACAAACCATGCAAGGCATACAGTACAGTAGAACCTCTCTGTTAAGACCACCAGACGGCAGCCGTCAAGTGGTCTCAATGGAGAGGTGGTCTCTGTATGGAGGTCATGTTCATCTGTTTTTGACGTTTTGAGGGACATTGAAAAAGGTCTTATTTTGGAGCCGATTATGTTATGAAAGTGTCCTAAAAGCTGTCGGTTTTAGCTTTTGTACCTTTTAAACATATATATTCTTCAATATATATCTGTCTGTCGCCATCTTGAATAGAAAAACATTTTCCAACAAACATGCACAACAAACAACACCGAAAAATACCAAATTACAAGCCGAAAAATGACTATAAGGTAACAACCAACTCATCATGAAGATAGAAAAGGAGAATGAACCGCAAAACATGAAACAAATCGGCTCCGAAGCACCGGTCAATTCCCTCTTGATCCAGCGCACCCACAAATCATGGATCCGGACGTAAATCTGGAGCGGGTATGATGATCCTGGTAGCGGAAGTGGACCCGCCTGCCAGGGCTGTCTCTGCTCCGTAACTTGCACATAACTCACCGGGCTTTGGCTGGTGTTTTTTACACAGCCAGGAGTTTACTTAATGATGTGTGTTTTGATTTCCGTTTAGTTCAATATGTTCGTTTGCGTGTGTCTGTTACAGTAGGATCTTATTATTTCGATATTACTTATTTATATGATTTCTTTATGGTATCTTAAGATGAGGTTAGTTGGATTTCCCTTCAATCACATTTTAGACAGTTGGTTATCTAGAATCCAGATCATATGTACTGGCTCGACCACTTTCCGGCATCTTTAAAGTAGCAAGATTCTAATGCACTTTGTATTAAAATTATTCTATGTATTATGTACGTGGCAGTAGGTCGCATTTTATGTACAATTGTCTTTCCTTCCCACAGTTTATTAACAATATATAATGTTATTTTTATTTCACAATAAGCTTTTCATCTGTAAAGAGATCTCTATTTGCAATTTTTCTTTTTTACAAACTTACTGCATATTTCTTCCAAAATTAGAATCCAACTGATATTCATTCTTAATTGGCACATAAAAACAAAACAATACTTCTTAGGTTATAGTACAAACTGTCTAAATAATACTCAGCATTAACAATAAATTACAGGAATCACAAAGCTCATAATCTGGTGAACAAACAAGGTATTTAACTGGTGTTGGGATTATTTGTTATTACTACCCTGCCAACAGCTGGCTGGTAGTGGTCCAATTTACTGTTCATTAGCACGTCTACAACAGTAAACAGTAATTGATTTAAACAGAACCACTTCTCTATGTAGAACATTTAATCAATGCCTGTCCCAGATGATCTTAGTAGAGAGGTTCTACTGTAATTGAGATGGGCCAAAACAATCATTATAATTTTATGCTGTAATGTTTTTGTTTTGCTTTTCAGGTAATCCATCGGACTACTATTCCACCAACACAGGAAATTGTTAACAAGTGGTGAGGACTAGTATAAAGCTATCTACAAACATACAAGCAGATTATTCAGATTTTGACGTCTATATATCATTGCTTTCATGCATGGCATAATACTTATAATCAGTGTCTATTAGTATACGGATTCATCCATCTAATGCATCAGTAACAAAAATAACCCACCGAATAAAACCACAAACACGAAATAGCTACAGAAGCAGCTGCAGTAGATATACAAGTGAGATGAAAATAGATTAAGAAATCCCAAAAGCTAGGAAACTGCTTGAAGTTCCAAATAAGAGCCAAACAGCAGGCTATGAAGCCCTTAGGACGTTATGCTTGCTTCAGGGGGCCATCAATAATGTACACGTGCTTCTAGGCCTCTTTCAATCACACCGGCTCTTGCTCATCTATTTGTGAAGTATACATGTGTATGGATATAGGTTTGGGGATAGGAATAACACATCTGGATTAAGAATAGAAACACGTAATCTGGATTAGGGATAGATATACAAAATCTGGATTAGGGATAGAAATACATAATCTGGATACGGGTAAAGTTGGATAGTAATACCTGGATACGCGCTTCTGGATCTACCAACCATGGATACATTCTGGATCGTGGCGGCGGCTGCAGTACAGCTGGTTGTCATGGTAACGGCCACCGCCAATCTCAGCCCAAACACAGGTGAGTGAAAGAAAATGCGAATGTGTGTTTGTCCATTACATATACATGTAATGTAGCAGTGGAATATTGGTTACGAAATAACAGGGGAACAGACGAATATTGAACTGAATAAGTAGCCAACATTCCACCTAGTTCCTAGTTATTCGGAGGAGTGTAAATTTTCAAACGAGTCTTTCCACCCCGGGGACGTGTTGAATGGTATGATCAATTTTCAACTTGGTGTGTACCACCGGGGGCCAATCCGGACCCATGAGAACTTTGTACCGTTCAATTTGACACATCGGTTATGAAATGGTTAGCAGAAAACGAATAATGAACCGAATAAGGAACTGAATAAGGAACCAACATTCCACCCAGTTCCTATTTCGAATAATGAACTGTGAACCGACAGCCAACATTCCACTGGTATATAATCCGTGTTATTAAAATCCCATTTGGGGGAAACACGAGTGAGTGGGATATGAGTGAGACAATTGCTCTAGTAACATATCTTTGAGCTTACATTCTGCTTGAGTGGCACGTGCATGTAAATGTTTGTAGATTATTGGTTAATTGAGGTGACCTTATAAACCGTACACTAGAACTTCTAATAAGATTAAAACCACCCGGAGATTTGCCTTCAATTGATCTCGATAGACAAGTGGTCTTTTTGTAGGTTCCTTATAAAGAATTGGTACCTCAAAAAATGGTTTGACATTGTAACATTACTATAGAGGTGGTCTTTTTATAGAGGTTCCGCTGAATTATTCTCACACACCATCGTCCTTGCCTCAGCTCCCTGTAGACTTCGCCATCAATAAATGTTCAAACCCATTTCAGGTGCATGGCCTAAAAGCACAATTTCCTAGTTAAATTGACACTGATGCAAATCTATGGCCCAGTGCCGGGTTTCGCGTATAGCCCGACCCCCATAAAACAAACTACGCCCGTAACCACCAATACAGGGCCCTAAACACAGCTGTAAACCCCACTGATCCCATTGACCTCGCAGTGACCTCGGCGTGACCTCGCTTGGGCTGATTTACGTTCTTGCTCCATTTTGGAGGCAGACAGAGCGGAAAATGAACCTTTTCAGGCGCAATTTCATAGTTCACTGTAACATAACTTCACTGCATTCCAGGAGCACAAGTGTATTATAGCCTACTGTACTCAGACGTTTGTGTAGTACAGAGTTTTAATTCCAACCTGTGATTTTTTGTTAGTATACATTTTTGTTATTGTTTTTTTTTCTCTCATTTTTCTTTGTTGTTTTTTCTTTCTCTTCTTTTTTTTATCAATCTTTATCAATAGATTTGAAAGCCACGCATATGAGTTAGCTGACATAGTATGAGGGTGTGGCATGCGAGAAATAATATGTCATTAGAAACAGCACATACAGTAAGACAGTAACATTGATGCCGGTGGGAGTTGAATTGACCCTATTTATGAATAATTTTAGCAAAGTCATTCATGCATAGAAAACGGCAGCATGTAAAGGTGTCCTAGTTGTGAAGTGCACCTACTTATGAAGTCTTCCCACGTCAGCAAGTTTGTGCCGTACACGCAGGGTGTGAAACTGGTGAACATCTGCTACCGGACCACGGAAACAGCCAGCAGCTATGCAAACTACAGTCATGGATTGCCACTAGCAAAGAGTACATGTACATGGCCCTTAGTTTGATATAGCAGTAGGCCCATGTAGGCGTGAACGTTTGAATCCTGCCGGCCATTGCTAAAATCAGCAAGCATATAGGGGAGTCGGATACGCATATTTATATCGAACCCTAGTAGTAGAGGTACATTGTATAGTTGAACCTGTCTATTAGGACCGCCTTTGGGACGATTATTTTGTGGTCCCAATAGAGAGATGGTCTCAATTGGAGGTTCTACTGTACGTGTTAGCCGGAGGAGTATCTAGCACAGCGAGAACTGCCTTACGATGGGTGTCCTGTTACGATGACCAAGCTATCAGGTAATCTGGGTGAAGCATCAGCGTAATGTGTCTGGCCCTGGTGTGCTGGCCGTAACTGCTGTAAATACGTGCAGGTGTCCACTTCTACTGCTGTGAGCTGTGTCAGCTGACATCAAGACAGGAATTTCAAAGTGACCAATGTAACACACAGTACCAGTGTATTGTATCAGGCCGAGCGTGCTGACATAAAAAACATAAGAATTTAGTTTTAATGGTAGCAACTCATCAATATCACATAGAAATGTGCAAGTCCACCCTTTTTCACCTTCAAATCTTGCCGTTTTTACAGGTAATACATGCGTACCTGATTTTAGACTGCCTAACGCTTATGGCGACCCCTCTTGACCAATCACCTGTGTGTCCACATCAATATTTGAGATGACCTAATTACTAAAACTGGCAGACACTACGCATACTGCTGGTGAGAAAGTTATTAGTGCACGAACATTAGCACTTCAGCCAGCAGCACTTAGTTAATTGGGATTATCCTCCGTGTCCTGGATCTATGGCCCGAGGCGGCTGTGATCCAGGGCGGGATTAACAGACCCTGGATCGATGCTGGATCAGTGAAGTTTTATTAGGTTACATGGATGATGTCAGCATGCTCGGTTATTATAACTGGACTAAATGTTCTACTTATCTGTCACTTTCCATCATGTCATTGTCGAGGGGGTCATATAGCAAAAAATGTGATTGGTGATATGCTCTAAATCTTGAGCGTGAGTTGGGAACTGTCTGTATTTACGTGCGTGAAATGTGATGCAATCCATTCAATTAAATGCAATTCATAATTATTGGTGAAAGACAATGAAATGTTTTAGTGGGTGGTGATTTAGGAAAGATATTGGTGACAATATATTTTCCTGAATGCTATCTTCACACACCCTCATTGTATATCACTGTTAACTAATTAAGACCACCTCTCTAATGAGACCGCTTCTACAAAAAGACCAACTTATATGGTCCCACCTCACATTGTTGGGTGCACAAGGAAGCTCTATGGTGGATATCACCTCTCAAAGTTTGAGACCACTTGAGGCCAATGCACCGATTCTTCTGTTGGCCCTACATTGAAATTATGCACTTGACTTTTGTGAGACACTAGTATTAGTACATATATTGTGTAACCTGTGACAGATTAATACGATCATGTGTAAATCTCTTTAATTAAAAAAGACCACTTGTAAGACCACTTACGGTCTGTGTGCCCTGTAATAACTCAAAACACTTTATTTGTCATTCAACGATTGATGATGCTGACCCGTAGCAAGAAGCTATTTAAACCACGTCTTTATAAACATAACATACGTAACAATGTAACGTTTGGTCAAATCTACACAAAAATCACCCCGCCGCCCACCCTATGTTACGGTGACACATCGTTCTGGCCGCCGTATCGACTTTTGCGAAAATCAAGTCAAATTGTCGTCTGCAGACATCATCACGTGACCCGGAAGTCACGGCGCCGCCATTTGTGATGCATCAGCAAATATTGATTTTTCATGGGAAAGGTTTCTCCTTTTCTTGTGATTGGGGAATTTTCTTTGTGTCTCTTTGAAATATAGGGGAATTATCTTCGTGCTCCTTTGAAATATTGTTGTTATCGAATCAAATAACTTTGTGAGTCTTTCAAAGATTGTTCTTGTAATTCAAACATAGACATGATATGGTAATTGCCTCTATTATGCGGTATCTTTTAAGTTCTTCTCCATTTTGTCTGCGAAAAGCCCCCAAAATACCTATTGGTTTACTACAGATAAAAGCTGGTCATACTGGTAGGGGTATACTATTACATTTCAATAATAATTTGGTCTACACCAGTGCTAGGCACAATTGATGGATGATAACCAGTGCAACAAAGCACTTTTCCATCTAGGTGTGAAAGAAAACATTTTTCTATTACACAGAGAAGAACCAAAGAGAAAACTGGGGTTAGTTAACTGATTTTAAAAAACACAACCCAGACAGAATGTTAACTGCAAGGGATTGGGTGAACTGAGTCCTAGTCTCTCTGCTGTCGGCATGGGGGTTGTAACGGTCAATAGAGTCAGAGCAGACATAACTCCATGATTGTTATGGGACGGGTGGGGTAAGGATCCGATAGGATGTGTGTGTTGGGGGGTATGAACAATTGTTTTGGGAAGAGCTGGCATTGGAGGTTTTCAGCAGAACAACTGTTGGCTTGTATGCTCCATATGAACGTCTCCCATGGGCTCGACATATAGATCAAAGGGGTTAAACAGCTCGTGGGGAACCTATTTACAACTGAGAGAGTATGAGCAAACTGCTTAGGCTCAAATTAGACTTCAATATAACAGTTAAGACCACCTCTCTATTTAGACCACCACTTCCATATAGAGAAAGACCATCTCTCGCGGTCTAGAACCTTTATAAAGAGACAATCATTAAAACACCACCTCTCTATTGACACCAATCGAAGCCAGTCCCCATTGTGATCTAAATCTAGAGGTTTTACTGTATTTCAATATTTTACATTTCTACTGTTTCCGTCTGCTGTTGTCTCTTTGAATCAAAGAACAATGCCGATGTTGACACAGCGCGCGGCGCCATCATTAGACTCCATCCACAATGCAATTCTACGTGATGGAGCATTTCCCTATCAGGGGCAGTTTAAATTGAGAGGGGGTGGGGGCGGGGTTTGTATTATGCTGAGTTGAGCATTGTTGAGAGACAGATGAGCCGCCGCTGAGCACACACAGGGCTGATTAAGTGAGCTATTAGGGTGCTCAGCGAGGTGACCCCGGGAGTGCCCGTACGTGAGGGGCTCAATAGAGGGGGTTGTTAGAGGGAGACTCACAATAGGCGGGGAGGGGACTTTAGAGTGTGTGTGATCATTGATTAAGTTAATTGAGTGGTTGAGTTTGTAAGATTTAGCCATGGGAGATCAGAGTATCTTACTTCTTTGTGAATGGTAAACATCATCAAGTTAAATGATTCTGTTAAAGTGGAGAGATGAAAAGGCAATGGTCAATTTTAGTGTGGAGATAAAACTAGCTATGCTGACGCTCACTCGAGCAGGCTAAGACACCACTCGTGCAAGCTAGTGTTATCTCCACAAAAACAGACAATTACCTTATAAATCTACGAATTATAATAGTATGCACAGGTTTTTGTGTGTTTTATAGCTCATGTTTTAAAGCTGTCTCTTTTTAACATTTTGAATGGCGGGCATAAATCAACAACGATAATCTAGTTAAGTATTTTGATAAAAATGAAGTACGCACTTATCCAAACTATCGCTTTACATCGGAAAATAACATCAAAATTCCCCTTAAAACAGACCATTTAAGTCAATCAGCTTGATCCAATACATGCAGCGCAAGAAGGCGTACGCGCTTTAAGAGAATAAACGAGAGACGTCAGGTTGAATGGACCAAGGCCCACTCTCCCTGATGAAATCCGAGTGATTACAGTACATTACCAAAGAGTACAGTGGAACCTTCATCAATTCCCTTAAAACCTCTGTATTGGGATCAATCCCTGTATACATGGCCCCAAACCTCCTAAAACAGATCACCATGATCATTCAATACATACAGAGACTACAGTAGACCACCTCCTCGTATGGTGACCACCTTAGTCAAACCACACAGGGTGCTCTAATTTGATTGGTTCTACTGTACTTTAAAAACAAAAATCCAGCTGGTAAGATATAGCCTCATTCAAGACAAACATTCTGACTTACAGTGCAAATGTCAACTGCAAATACAGCAGTGATTGAATACTAGAATAGCAGTCAAAAATCATGCAACTTGCTCAATATCGTCGTGTGTGCGAGATTACTTTTTTAAGTGGGCGATATAATGGGTTATTATGCGCAATCACGCCCAATATCGCCCGGCGTGTTGACACCGCAATGATTACCACGTGACAAAGATGGCGGCCGGAAATGAAGCTGGGCGCTCCCGCCAAAACACACGCTGTGCGGAGAGCGGCTACAAAAGGCTGATACAAAAGGATGAGATATTGATTAATGGCCGACTCGAGTGGCCCTTTATTTGGGCTCTCGGCGCGGGCGGTGCGGATGGGGGAAGGGCGGTGTCGGCTAGACGGGGACGCTCTCGTAGTACCGTGTGTGTTTGGGATGAATATTAATTTTATTGCTGAGATGTAGTCTCGACGTAGACACTTAATTTTTTGATATGCCTATACCCAGGGGTGGATATATTTTAAAAATGTGATTTGTCCTAAATCTTGAGCGTGACTTGGGAACTGCCTGTATTTACGGGTGTGAAATGCGATGCAACCTATTCAATTACAAGTCCTGATTATTGGTGAAAGACAATGAAATATATTGGTGACTGGTGATTTAGGAAAAAGATGTTGGTGAATGTAATTTCATTAAGACTATATATACACGCTCTATACCATAGGCCCTATAGACTACCCTTAAGGATAAACATTGCACAGGACCCGATCGACTCTTGAGATTGCATGGGGGAAATGGAAATACTATGGAGAGAATTTTTATCAGCAGGGGTGGAATACTTTTAGTATGCTCTCAGTTTAAAGACTGAGTGCAGCCTTACTTAGTAACACAATACACCAATAAAAACAGACTTACCCAATCCAACGAACATGGACGTGAATTGCACACGATTTTACACAACTTATTTCCAACATTATGCAATATTGGAAAGCAATGAAGCTTCCACATGCAAGAAATTTATTACCAAGCATCCAGAAAAACACAAGAGATCTGGCTCTGGCTGGCTTTGATCTCCTGTAGCCCCACAATCCATTGATCCCCCTCGGTGGTGGATTCATGGATCCAGCCAGCTCTGCAGATTAGCACTACATAAAACCCGACACTTCCCCTGCTTTTTACACTCTCCCTTTGATTGTTTGATTGTGTATTTTGGTCAGGCCTTTTAACCCTCAGTCTTTGATGGTGTGTTTTTATGAGTGCTGCCTCCCGGAGCCTTTGATGAGTTGTCTGGCTAATCTTATGCCCATATGGAAGGGAGATTTGCACTGGGGTGTGTACTACTTGGGGAGTACTGCTGTATGTACTATTTATAAAAGCGTAGACCTACTGAATGTGCTGTATACTCTGATGAATTAAGGTAGCGATACAACAACGACAACGACATTAACAATGACAACGACGGTAAGAACAACAACAACAGCAACAAGAACAAGCACAAGAAGAAGAAGAAGAAGAAAAAAAAGAACAACAACAACAAAAACAAAAACAACAACAACAACAACAACAACAACAACAACAACAACAACAACAACAACAACAACAACAACAACAAGAAGCAACAGCAAGCAGCAACAACAAGCATCAAAAAACAACAACAATAACAACAACAACAACAACAACAACAACAACAACAACAACAACAACAACAACAACAACAACAACAACAACAACAACAACAACAACAACAAACAACCACTCACTGCATATATGAAGAAAAAAGCTCAAACTCAAATTAATACATATCACCAAATAAGCTATTTTTCTTACTACGTCAGAAAAGGCAGTGACTATAACATTTAGTAATTGATATAAAAGTGCACATTGTCATGTTTCATGAGCAGCTCCTCGCCTCAGCAGACGACGATCAATACAGGCGGAGTGCACCTGTTGACATTACGTCTCGTCTGTCATTATTCTTACATCGCCCATTACAGTAAAAAGTCCACACGTAAAGCTGCGGTAGACAGAAAAAGAGTAGAAGCCATATGAGCCGCGATAGTGTAGGCAGTGGAGACAGGTATTGGGTCGGGTTTGTGTCCTGCCAGCAACACGGGATGATGTCACGTCTATATATAGCAGCATGACGGCGGCGGCGGCTGGGGGGTTATCAGACGGGGGCTCGATGGGGGTGAGGAGGGGAATGGGGGTTTCATGCCTTGTGTCACGTATCACTTATTCAGTAAAAACACTTGCACCCTGAGCTCACGAATCAGCTTTACAAATCATCAGCATGTGACTTTGTTGTTATTTGGCACCAAATGGACTTACTACTACATTTTTAGTAATGCACGTATATGAGAAATGATCAATTGATGATCAATGAGTGGGCCAATGACCTGGTGTAAATTGTAAAGTCGTGAAAGCAAGACTTGGATCATGACTATAAACCACCACATTTACAGTTACACTTTGATGTGGTAACTCCCACGCTTTTTGCCCAGATGAATGTTGAAATATTGAGAACGATGTTTGCGCATGCGCGTGAGTGATGGGAAATAAAAGTAGCAGACGAGAATCCATCGATCGATCGTCTTTGCGCGCCTCCCCGTTAATTACAGATCATATTTCATGTGCTCTAATTTAGCTCCAGATAATTAGCCCACTTGGGCCGAGTCCTCGTTAATCAACAGTGGATTTAGCAATTAGTGAAAGTCCGGGGACTTTAAATGTCTTTCAACGAGCTCCAGCAAACAATTATATGATGCCGTGGAGACTGCTATAGCAGAAATACATACCATTTTATATCTACACAATTGTTTTTTTAATACAAAAACATCAGTTCAGTTTTGAAAACTGCCAACTCCATTTAGACGAACACGATACTAGTAAGTACAGTAGAACCTCCAATTAAGACCATCCCTCTATTGAGAACACCTGTATAAGAAGACCACTTTTCACAGGCCCTACATTTCATAAAGCTAAATGAACCTCTGTATAGAGATCACCTCTGTATAGAGACCACATCTCTAAGAAGACCACTTTTCACAGTCCCAACCCATCACAAAGCTACCAAACTAAACCTCTGTATAGAGACCACATCTCTATTGATAACACAAAAACACTGGTCTCAAAGCTGGTCTTAATAGAAAGGTTCCAATGTATTACTACATGCACTAGAACAGACTAAATTGCAGCACCAATTTTAAAACGTCTTCGGCCAAGGAGATGTAAAATTCTCCAATAATGGCACCCGGAAGCGGAAGTTGTAGCCAATCACTGCCCCAATGAGTAGTGCCGGGTCACGCTCGGGTGCACAGCGCCCTGTAGTTCGCAGCCCGGCCGCAATGAGGCGCTGCGAGCGGGCCCATGGTCTAGTGGTTAGGGTGCCGTGACCGGAAAGCCCCGTGTCACGGGCTAGCGGGCAGACGGCTATGACGGGAAGGGGGTTTTCTTTTCTTTTTTCTTTCTTTCTTTTTTTTCAGTCTGAGTTGTGAAAACTATGGACTAGCAGGCAGACTGTGTTGAGAGTGTTGAGTATAGTGGCTGTGGTATATTGGTTCTGGGAATGGGCGTGTGTGCAGAAGGTCGTAGGTTCAATGCGGGAAGCCAGGTCCTAGTGAGTTGGGTTCAAGAAAGTTCAGTGGTGTAAAATTGCTGTTTTACAGCGATTGTTCGAATATTTTATTACGTCAGTATTATATGTGTTCATAATAATATGCTTAACATTTAATCCAGCATAACTTTAATATATTCAATTT
>CM032659.1:4009070-4019659 GCA_019095985.1 Streblospio benedicti | reverse complement strand
GCCACCACCAGCGGAGACTCGTTGGCGTTGTTCCTGCTGTCCATGTCCGGTGCCCCCGGCAAGTTCTTCAGGTACTCACACACCTTCACAAACATATATAGCTCTTAACACAATTTTCTCTCAGATCTCTCTAGCAAGCATATTTATACCTTAACAGACATAGCTGAAGACCTTGGGGTTGCAAGTTTTTGTGCGTTGATGACGTTAAATGGAAGCTTATGGTTGTAAAACCTATCATCAGAAATATGTTTGCTAGACATATGTGAGAAAGATAAAATTGGAACTGAATTTGCAAGCATTGGAAAACACACGCTTATGTAAACATATATCTTAATACAACAATAGCATTATGATTATATAATCTTACACATATATAGCAGCCCATATGATACTATTTCAATAGTCGGAAATACACCATTTTTCTACATTTATTGTAGCTTGGTCATGACATAAGTCCAATAATTATCATCATACATTTACTACCTATATAGCAGATTACCTCTAGAAATCCTCCCTTTGCTGCATGATGCAGAGCGTTATTGCCCTCATCATCCATCCACTGCAGGTCCAGGCCTGGATGTTGGCACAGCACTTTGATCACTTGGAGATGCCCCGGGCACTGGCCAGCATCAGCCCGGTCATGCCGTGCTTTGTTTGGGAGGTTCACGTCGGCTACATCAAGCAAGGCCTTCACGATCGCCTGCGAACCTACACATTTATAACATTAGGTTGAAATAGTAGTGATAAAATGCCCTAGATCATGTCATTCCCAGACTTTTATCCCACATTTATGTGCATTTTGCACTCTGAATTATCAATGAACCCCACCACCCCAACTACCACCACCTGATGAACATTTTACAGCAGACCATTGAAAATCAATATAGCTAGACGAGTGTTATACATTACACTGTGGTCATGTTTAATATTACCCCTACATTATACACCAAGCAATGACATTTTTACATCTCATAGGCAATGACACGTGCATTTTTAATATCCAAAACCCATAAAATACGGCTTTTAATTATCTAGAATAGGATTTAATAGAAAAACTACCTTGTGAGCACGCCAAGTGCAAGGGGCAATTCATCTCATCATCAAAGAGATCAGGATCTGCCTTGTATTTCAGCAGCAACTTCACAAACGCAACTTTAGATTCGGCACATACAACGTACAACGCCGACCGTCCCAGATGGTCCTGTTCATTTGGGGAATGTCCCGATTCCAGGAGCTTTTGAGCTTCTGCTGGCTTATTTTCAAGGAACGCCTGATGGAGAGCAGGAAGTACATGAGTGTTTTTTATGAGGGCAATGACCTTGTCTTGTTTGTTTTCCGTGGCTATATCCAAAGCCGTTTTCCCCTCTTTGTTCTTGATATTTCTGTCACATCCTAATTTCAAAAGCTCCTCAACACATTCATCAAACTTCTCCTTAACTGCAATGTGGAGAGCGGAGTCTCCATTATTGTTACACAAGTTCACATCCCCGCCGTGTGTTATGAGGAAGCTGATGTTTGCAGGTTTGTTTCCATACACGGCTCTCATGATGGGTGATTCATTGAAACTGCTCAGAGCATTCGCATTCGCTCCTGCATTGAGCAGCAGAGTTATACATTCAGATGACTTAAACCATGCTGCGTAGTGTATGGGCTGTAGTCCGTTACCCTTCGCGAGATTCACGTCCGCCCGAGCACGGAGGAGCGCCCGCACATTGTTCACGTGGCCGTAACCACAAGCAATAATCAACGCCGTTGTCTTTTGCTCATGATCACTGCGCTCATTCACATTACACCCGGCTTTTATTACCTTTTCTATCACTGACGTATTATCCGTCTTACAGTTTGCAGCATCCATCAACACATTGCGGCCTTTATAACCAGGCACATTAACGTCTGCCTTCTGGCTGAGGAGATAATCCACAACGTGCTCATGACCTCAAATGCAGCCCAGTGTAAACCTGTCATATTTTTTCACCTTATCCCTGGCCTGTAGCAGGGAGGCAGGGTGCGCACCTTGCTCAGGTCCCCGGTTTTGGCGGCGGTTATGAAGTCAGACACATGACATGATAAACGATGGCTGGACTAGACAGGCAGATAAAGCATACACTAAGAAACTATCAAGAAAATATAATCAAAATTTGTTTGAAATCAACTGTTAATCCTGTTATCGATCTTTTAGCAGCAATATGTGAATAGTCCAAATTGTTGGTTTTTTAGTTCTATGACTCATGTGTTCATGATTATGTAGTACGTGATATACAATAAAAATTGTGTAAAAACACCAATCATTCTAATCTACGTGTTATCCCCCTTGTTCTGTCTGCTGTAGTACATCTAACATGATCGTCTGGTTTATGATAAACAACTGTTGCGCATGCTCCATAATATGTACAGTAAAACTTAAATGAATCAGCTCATATTTTGTTATCAAACTGAGCAGCCATTCATCAAAATGGCAATTGAATGAGGTGTTATGCTAATATGTTTAATATAACACATGCTTAAAGAAACAATTTAGTGGGTCTAACTCTTAAAATATATGTAGGTGAATTATACCAATTGCACTGTATCCATCACCATATATGGTCATGTTTGTTAAGAGTCAAGTTAGATACTGCCTTCGTCAGTTTCAAATATGTTTGTAGTGTTTACACTCTATATAAAAACGCGGTCAAATTTCAACATCTGCTTGATTACTCACAACCTCTAACTTGCTGATGACTATCAGGCCACGTGGTTGTTTACATGGGGCAGGTCATATGACTTTTTCTAATCGCTGTCTCAATGAAATATTTATGTACTTATCTATGAACTCTGGGTAATTTTTAACAAACAAACCAAGGCACGTGGCTTTTCACGTGGTTTTAAGTGCATTCTGGGAATTTTTAGACAAACATTGATAGAGACAGATCAGTTCCTCGTCTTACGCCATCACACGGTCTGGTTGATTGAGACTAATCACCTAGCTGCTAAACGGTACTACTGATCGACCCTAACATTATACTAATATTTCTATTTGCGAACTGGTGTAAGCAACCATTTTTCTAATTGCTTTCTCAACGAGAAATTATTATATGATCGTGGTGGTGTCTCAAAATAATTTTACTCCAATGTTTACCCGTGCACGTGCGCAGTCTCAATCAATCAAAGCTTTGTGATGCTACGGTAAGTCAGAAAGAAATGATAAAGACTGATACTGTTTGTATATTTTTTCCCAGAATGCAATTGTTTGTACCACGTGCTGGTTTTTAGACAGGAACTACGATTAGAAAAAATATATATGGTGACCAACTGAACCTTTGGTGAGATGATGTATCAACTAACTTTTGTTTTCAAGCTAAGCGTTATGTGTGGTCCGTGTCATTGTCCACTACACACTTCTTTCTGAACCTCCAGTGATCCGAGCTTTACCTGAATGCACTAGTAAACCTGTCAGTCATAGCATCCACAGACAGCAACACGACTTGTGCCGACTGTTAGAGTAGAACTGGCGACCTCTGTATAAGTGCACATACTCAGGTTGAGTGAGGTCTGTGTATTTAGGAAGCCATGGTCCGACATACTTAGTTAATAATACAAGTCTTTACAGAACCTTATGACAAATCTACAAATCCAATGAGAATGTAGGAGCAATAAAGTTCTACCAGTGGCGCCACCATGGTCACTTTGAGAAGCTTCATCCCACCCTGAAGTGATCAACATCTTTTTAGAACCTCATGAAAATGTTCCATGACAAGTGATTATTCCTCGTCTGTTGATAATATAATTGGGAAATTGAAATCTGTTCACTGTTTTGATTGAATAATACTGGTTGCACACTGTTTGTGTTTGCACATTTGCTATTTATTTTGCAGTGATTTTTCTAATTATGTTTTGAATGTTCACATACTATTTTGCACTTATCATCAAAACATTAGTCCATCATCCTTTATCATGTGTGGTTACTATGTTTTGATCAGTGATTCGTTTTAATATATGTTTTGTTGTCACTGATACTTGTTTAAAAGACAGTGATACTATTGAAGTTTATGTTGAGTTTCTTTTTGCGGTGTAGAAATTTGCACTCAGGTATATTGATGTTAACTGACATCTAATAGTACGACTGTACTTTGTGCATGGACGCTACTTGTGAATATCATTGAATATTGTTGCTTTCATATATAGTATAAACCTTGTGACTCCTTGGTCACCAGTATAAAGTACTGCGTGTTGTCAAGTACACACTTCTGGACTGTCATTTAACGGTCACTAAATGTGTGTTATTTGATTGCAAAACTTGAATGTTGAGTACATTGTGACTGGCATTGTTACTAGATACTCAAGTATTGATTGACTATTTATATTGTTGCACATTATATGTTTGTTTGCACTTCTTGTTATATATGTTGTAATTTAATTGTGTTTTTGCAAAATATTTCATGAATTAAAAGATCATTATCTTATTTGGATTGCATTGTTGAAAAGAGTATCACTCGAGTGCATCTGTGACATCTGGAGCTATGGAGAAAAGAAGTGTGACTGTTGTGGGATTGCCTCCTGAAATCTCACAAACCTCATTGAGCAAGTATTTGTTAGGAGTAGCTGGATTGATGAAGACTGTTAGAGTGATTGGTCCAGATGGTCAATACACTGGGAAGGTCTATGCAGTGTACGAATCTGAAGATGTAGCAAAGGAAGCCATTAGACAACTCACCAAAGGAACAGTGTATGTGACAAACGTGGAAGATAAGGATAGAGCAGAGTTTGAAGAGTATGTGACATCTGATGCTCCAGAAACACCAAATGGTGCAATCAAGTTTTTGAAGCAATGGCAGTCCTTTTCGTTCAGTCAACAGCAGATGTTGATGAGGAAGATGAATGTGCAATCCCCAATGGCTACCTCACCAGCAGCAAGTGTGTTCTTCAGAGATCAGCCAGTTGTTCTACAGGAAAAGGCTCAACTGTCCAACTTTAGTGGATCGAGCAAGGATTCCTCTTTTGGGAAATGGAAATTTGATGTGAAGTGTTTGCGAAGAGGCCCTTACACTGAAACACAGGTTCTTGAAGCTGTGAGGAAATCTCTCCGGTCGCCTGCGTCAGACATACTTCCGAAACTAGGCATTGATGCTACTGTGGAACAGATTTTATACAAATTGCAGAGCGTGTATGGGAGTGTTCTACCTGGTGAAGCTCTTCTCGAGAAATTCTATACTTCGAAGCAGGATGTGAATGAAACTTGTGCAGCATGGTCTCAGCGCCTTGAAAACCTAATTTTTGAAGCTGTGGATAAAGAGGCAATCATTCAGGAAAATGTGGAAAAGACCTTGTCTAACAAGTTTTGGTCTGGATTGTGTAGTCAGACAATTAAAGATTCTCTGAGGCATCGATACAAGGATTTGGTTTTTGAAGATTTGTTAGCGGAAGCCAGAGTAATTGAGGAAGAAAGAAAACAAGCTACTAGTGTTAAACAACAGCAAATTAACTCAGTAGATGAATCTACCAGTGAACTCATGAAGATGTTGAAGCAGGTGCAAATGGACATAGAGCTTTTGAAGAAAGGTTCACGGCAAGAAGATGTTCAGACTTCCAGTAAGACTAAAGGACCTGTTTGTTGTACTAAATGCAAGTTAGAAGGTCATTGGTACTGGGGTTGTAGGAAAGACCAGGACATCATCTGCAGGAAGTGCCAGGCTCCAGGTCATGTAGCCAAGTCGTGTCGGAACCCGAAAGCGGAAAACTGAAGAGTACTCCAGCAGCGGGGTATGCTCGGAGTACATTATCTACTTACCCCAAATGTGACTTAGTAGGAGCAGCAAATGAAGCATCGCTATTGATAGGGGGCGAGAAGTGTGCATGTTTAATAGACACAGGTTCTATGGTGACATCTGTTGGAGAGCAGTTTTACAACCGATATTTGAAGAAGTTTAAGCTGCAGGATCTCAATAATGTGTTGCAAGTTGAAGGTGCTGGTGGTCATTCATTAACTTTCAAAGGATTTATTGAAGTGGATATCACTGTCCCTGGTCATACTGAGGAGCCATTGTGGGTTCCAGTGTTAGTTGCACCTGCCACTGTGTATAACAACCGAGTACCATTGATTGTTGGAACGAACGTACTGAGTCGTCTTAGTCAGGGGAGGAAACCAGACATTTGGACCGCAGTTATAAACTCCATGATCAGTGCAAAGTATGTTTCAGAAGAGGTTGCAGTTTACACATGTGCTCAACTTGTGATACCACCAAATGGAATTGTAACTTTTAAAGGCAGACTAGGGAGCAGATGTGGATTCAACACCGGTTGCTTGGAACCAGCTGAAACTCTACCAGGTGGCATTATGTTAATGAGGAGTATTGCTGTTCCGGATGAAGACAACAGAGTCCAGGTCTTGTTGCATAATCTGACCAGTAGAAGTATTGAGATACCAAGAAAGCAGAAAGTTGCAGGAATTCAAGGATGTTACACCATCAGTGCGGAGACGCATGGACAATTTCTTCAGGTTCCAACACAGACAAACACAGCGGAAATTCCTGTGAAGTTTGACGACCCATCACTAACAGGAGAGGAACTTCAGTATGCCAAGCAAAGGTTGAACAATTTCAGGGATGTGTTTGCATTCTCACCGACTGAACTTGGAACTGCCAAGGGTATTAAGCACACTATCAAACTGTCTGATGAAGTGCCCTTCAAGGATAGGCCACGTCGTATACCACCAAGTATGTACGCT
Organism: Streblospio benedicti; assembly: GCA_019095985.1. Taxonomy (NCBI): domain Eukaryota; kingdom Metazoa; phylum Annelida; class Polychaeta; order Spionida; family Spionidae; genus Streblospio; species Streblospio benedicti. The sequence continues at coordinate 4,012,956 of CM032659.1, read as the reverse complement.
GAAGTGAAACAGCACTTAGAAGACATGTTGGCCTGCGGTGCAATACGACCATCAGAGTCACCCTACTCATCTAATGTTGTGTTGGTAAGAAAAAAAGATGGATCTTTACGTGTGTGTTTGGATTTTAGGAAATTGAATAGCAAGACCATTCGAGATGCCTATTTTCTTCCAAGAATAGAGGACACCCTAGATTCTCTTCATGGAGCCACCTGGTTCTCGAGCTTGGATTTGCAAAGTGGATATTGGCAGATTGAAATGGAAGAGGAAGATAAGGCCAAGACTGCATTCAGCGTAGACAAATTGGGATTTTACGAGTGCAATAGGATGCCGTTCGGATTAACGAATGCTCCTGCGACGTTTCAACGTGCCATGAACTGTGCTCTTAAGGATGCACCCAATTGTTTTGCTTATTTGGATGACATCATTGTGTTTTCCTCTGGATCTGTTAAAGATCACATGGAAAAGCTAGAGGCTGTGTTGCAGCGTATTCGGGAACATGGTTTTAAGTTGAAACCCTCCAAGTGCCACATGCTGCTGAAGAGGATTTCCTATCTAGGGCATGTAGTATCAGCGGATGGTGTGGAGGCAGATCCAAAGAAATGTGAAGCTATTAGGAACTGGCCTTTATCAAACACGTTACAGGAGCTAAGATCTGCAATAGGTTTTTTTGGATACTACAGGAGATTTGTGAAAGATTTTGCAAAATTGGCACAGCCATTACATAACTTGTTAAAAGGGGTAGAAAACAAGTCAAGGAAAAACAAGAACACCCCAGTAAATTTTGACAAGGATGCAGAAGCAGCATTTAACACTCTTAAAGAACGTTTGACATCACCACCTGTATTAGCATTTGCCAATTTTGACTTACCTTTTGAGTTACATATTGATGCTTCGGGCTGTGGATTGGGAGCAATTCTGTATCAACAACAAGATGGTGTGAAACGGGTCATTGCTTATGCAAGCAGGGGTTTAAAGCCCAGTGAATGCAATTATGCCGCGCATAAACTGGAATATCTTGCGTTGAAATGGGCTGTGTGTGATAAATTCCAAGATTATTTATATGGAAACAAATTTACAGTGTTTACAGACAACAATCCTTTATCTTATGTGCTTACTAGTGCTAGGTTAGATGCAACGGGGCACAGGTGGTTGGCGGAACTATCATTGTATGATTTTCAAATTTATTACAGATCAGGAAAACAGAATACTGATGCTGATGCTCTCTCTCGTCTTCCTGGCTCTGTTCCTGATTCATACCGTGCTGTGGACAAACAGTTAGTAACTGCAATGTGTGAAGCTGTCAGTGTACAAGAACATGGCTGTGTAGCAAGCATGATGGTGACCGAGACTGCATTGTTGGATGAACCCAAGCAGCATAATTGTGGCACACATTACGTGGACTGGAGAAAGAAACAGATGTCTGATTTGAACATAGCCTATCTCATTGACCACCTGGAAAGAAATGTGAAACCTGAAGACATTCAAGACAGGGAGCTTAGACTTTATGTTCGTGAATGGGACAAGTTACAGCTAGTGAATGGAGTTCTCTACAGAAGACGAACTGACACCCAAGAAAACATCGCTCAGCTACAGCTTGTACTGCCAACAGGTGAACGAGATGCAGCTTTCAAAGGGTTGCATGAGGACTTTGGACATCTTGGCAGAGATCGAACAATTGAACTGTACCGCTCAAGATTCTATTGGCCAGGAATGACAGAAGATGTCATACAAAAGGTGAAGTGTTGTGGAACTTGCTTGAGACGGAAGGCCAGTGGTGGTTTGGATAGGGCTCCTTTAGTCAACATGATTTCCTCTCAACCAATGGAGTTGGTATCCATTGACTATCTCTCGTTGGAGGCATCAAAAGGAGGCATTGAGAACATACTTGTGATGACGGATAACTTTACCAGACTAGCTTATGCAGTACCTACCAGGAATCAGACTGCTAGGACAACAGCAGAGGAACTGTTTAAATTTTTCCTAATTTATGGTTTTCCGTTACAGCTTCATTCGGACCAAGGTCGAAATTTTGAGTCCCAGGTTATCAAGGAGCTGTGCAAGCTAGGAAACATCAAGAAGAGCCGTACTACGCCTTATCATGCAATGGGCAATGGCATGACTGAAAGGTTCAACAGGACACTGCTGGACATGTTAGGATGCCTGTCCATAGATAAAAAGACGAATTGGAAGCAATATGTGGCCTCTGTAGTTCATGCATATAACTCGACAAGACACACAGCAACAGGATTTAGTCCCTTCTTCTTAATGTTTGGTCGCCATCCTCGGTTAGCTGTTGATATTGCTATGGGATTACCATTGCAGGAGAACAATTTGGACTTCACAGCAAACTTGAGGGATAGGCTGGATAAAGCATATACAATCGCGACTGAACATGCAAATAATTCTTCATCCAAGAATAAGGCAACCTATGACAAGAAGATCAGAGGTAGCACAGTGAAAGTTGGTGATCGTGTTCTTGTGAAGCTTGTTGGCCTGAAAGGAAAACAGAAGCTTGCAAACATATGGGAGGATGCTGTCTTCACTGTTTTGGAGCAGACGAGTGAAGACATACCAGTTTTTGTTGTGCAAAGGGAAGATAAAAAAGGAAAAAAAAGAACATTGCACAGAAACATGTTGTTACCTGTGAACTTCTTACCACTGGAGAGGACGTCAGACCAACCTCAGGAAAAGACTACAAGGGACACCAGTAGAACAACAGAAGTATCAGTGGACATGGTAGTGACTTCATCGGAGAGTAGTGAAGAGGAAGAGGATGTTCAAGAAATTAGGCTATTAAACCCAAGAGCTCCTGAGTTCAGGCCTCGCAGGAATCCTCCACCTATGCTTCCTTTGGAGGAAGAGGAGCTTCAGCTCGAAAATGAAGAAGCTATGGAACTGCTTGTTGATGAGGAGGAAAGAGGATTGGATCTCCAATTGCAAGCGAGTGATGAGGAAGAGAATGAGGAAGAGGAGATTGAGGTACCTCGGAGACCTGTAAGAGTCCAAAAGAAACCAGATTGGTATGGAAATGTTGTCCAGCATAAGATACAGAGAAGAAAGTCCTCTGTGTCAGAGAGAGGTTCTGTCCTTGATAAGATTTTGCAAATTTGCAAACTGGAAAAACATTTGTGAGTGGTTTTGTGGTATGATATTACCATATATATTTGTAGTACTAGATAGTTGAATTATATTTTGTTGTATATGTGAGCTACACTATACTATGCGAATATATCATGTCTCATTTATGTCGTTCATCATTGATCATTTGCACTTTGATTACTTACATTGTTACATACAATGTCTTCACCAAATAACCCCATTTATTTTTTGCTTTTGTTTTATTGTGTTGTTATTTTTTATTGTGTTTTTAAATCACTTGGACTAGAAGTTGGGGACAACTTCAAATGTGAGGGGAATAGTGTAACAGTCGGTTGGTAGCCTCACTACATATCAGTCTGTTGGTAGCCTCACTACACATCACACTGTCATATTACATATTACTTATACTACTTTATCCATGTACAGGTATTTACTGCAACTCAGTTTAAAATCAGTTGTATGTTGATTGCCGACTAGGCAACACCTTTACTACAACTCAGTTTGAAATCAGTTGCATGTAGATTGGAGTAAATGTATATAGTTTAAATAAAAGGATATTCATATTCTTTAGGTATGTATTTGTATTAGTAATAGTGTTAGTAATAGTGTTTAAAATTTATGTGTAAAAGTTAATGGTAGTGTTCATTTATAGTTTATATATTTGTAATAAATTTATAAGAGTTGTATGTTGATTGCCGACTAGGCAACACCTTTACTACAACTCAGTTTGAAATCAGTTGCATGTAGATTGGAAATTATATAGTTTAAATAAAAGGATATTCATATT
>CM032659.1:3980640-4008970 GCA_019095985.1 Streblospio benedicti | reverse complement strand
ATGTAGAATGATTTTAAAAGTTGTCCTTCAACATCATGCTAGTGTATATGATGAGAACTTGATGGCTGTACGTTATGATGATTTATTTTACAATACAACAAGCAGACACTTTTAGTGCATGATTTCCTATGTAATCCACGATGATGCCAATGTAAATCTACAAAGCCAGAATACTAGATATTTTTTTGTAAGATGTTACTCACAACTTACTAAATTACTCTAGGTTTAAGCCAACTAAATGGGATTTCCAATAAACAAAGAGCGGTAAATATACATATTTTTATATGTGAGAATGGCCCTTGATTTTTTTATGAGAAATAAGAATGGGGGTCAATTACATTTGAAAATGGTGAGAAATTTAGAAATCGGGAAATGAGAATGGTTAGAAAAATTAGTGAGGATGCCCCTGAAGGTTTGCTGGGACTTGAGATTGGGGTAGGCTATATGCTTCTGTGATTAGGGAGTTGGACTCGTGACCAAAGGGTTGTGTGTTGATCACCAGCCCCGCTTGACCCCGTCAGCCACCAGCCGACCCTGCTACATCACGGGACGGGGCGGGGGTGCTGAGGCTGGCAGGTTTGAATGGCCACGCACGTCTCAAGTAGAGACTTGGGTTGTGGATCAGGTTGACGAATGATTGTGTTTGTTTGCCCATGTTAAATACATGGGTTCTGCTGTTTAAATGGAGCGTATAGGTGTGGCTATGGAGGTTTTTTGCAATAAAGTCAATTGCAATATGTATATGGTAAACCCATCATGTTATATGGAGAGAAAGGTTTTTATTATGATTGTTCATAGTTACGTTGGTTGCTGTTGACTTGTACGAAAACTACACTCATCTGTTTATTTGTAACTTTTCACGGTAATGGTAACAATATTCAGTGTCTCACCTATCTGAACACTTTTCACTGCTCCCAAATGTGAGGTTTCACTGTATACACAGATATGATCCGGTGCTTCACTTATGAAAACCTGAATCTGCTGTAAAACCTGATGTGCAGCATCAATTCACAGCCTGCCCCGTCTCTTTCCCCCGCCGCTGTCGCTGTCCCATCCGTCACCCTCACGTCGCCCTCACCCAGCCTGGGTCACGTGCTGGATGGAGCGGCGGAGGCGGCGGCGGTAGCCTCGTTATGATGTATAAACCTACACACGTGTCGCTGCGTGATCAACAACAACAGGGCTTGGATTGGGGACAAGGAATTAAGAGGCTGTTGGCCTCATGTTAAAGTAGAACCTCTCCTGTCAAACCACAAACCACAGTATTGGTCTCACGTGATCTAAATAGCGGGTGTTCTCCGTGTTTTTAATGTTAAGATTCTCCAGCTCACTTCTCTCATCATACACTAGTGCTAGGGCTTTGAGACGTGCGTGTCAATGTGTCTTCTTTGAAGTGCCCGGGAATAACAGTGTTCGTGTTTTACGTATGGCACTGATGCTCTCTTGCATTTGCTGAAAGTAATTTGTCAGTCCTTTTACGTCTTACAGATGACGCATGGTAATCCGTATCTACATGTCAAGACACCATACTTGACACATGTCTATGGACTTAATGTCATCATTTATTTCCAAAAGCGCCACGGAGGCTGATGTTAATATGTTTAATTGACCAATTTACCCCAGTTTAAGTGGTACCAATTGATCAACCCTGTGATACGATAAAATAGACCACCTCTACAATAAGACCATTTATGTGGCCCTATGCCTTCATAAAGAGAACACCGCTAGCTATTGCAAAAAAGGACCAAGAGATGCCCGTCCCAATGACGTTCTTTACACCACGTTATACGGTACCGTTATGTGTAGAGCTAGTAATTTACTTGCACGAACACAACGCACACGTGTCATCAATGACTACATTGTGATTTACGGTGGCGCCACCTACTAATCTAGACGCAGTGGCCTCGTCGTTATTTTCTTGTACTTGCCCATTTGCGCTCGAGACAACAATGGCGGGATTTACATGACAATGCGTGCTTCACGTGGACATCAATAATGATGATGATCAGGCGACACAATACACCTGTCTTGCCAGTTATTGCTATTGGGACGCAGACTTGGTTAATAGGTCAATAAGCCTAGTAATGTCATCATCTTATTATAACATTTGTTAGCATATGCTTAGATTTGATGTGCCTGCAAAACAAATGATACTTATAAATTCCTCATAACATCATGTATGGATCTTTCTTTTCTTTTTTTAATTACCGATAGCAAAATAAAAACCAAGCTCGTCACAAACGATTTATTTTGCAATGAAATTGTTACAAACAGCAATAAAATCAAGCAACATAGTAAAATTGATTCTTATTTGAGTTCATAGTTGAGTTTATTGTTTCAAGGGTGTAAAACATATTTTATTCATAATTCATTGACAGACTTCATAGAAAACTGAAAGTAAGCATAATCCTTTCATTTTTTGTATAGTTATAACTGTTCCAAGACTCATGCCAACCCATTTGCTCTAAATGTGGCATACGTGTAACATGCTACATTGCTTGGATAGTTCATTCCTTTATATATTACCAAACACCAATTCCAAATCAAAAGTTTCAGTGATTCACTTTTCAATTATTGAAATTAAAGCTGCAACAGAATTTTCTTCTTTTATAAATATTCCTAAATGTCTACTGATCACATCACACTACTAAAATTCCCATTTGTCGAATCTTCGTTTCACATTCCTTTGGAGCAACCTCCAGCTGTATACTAGAAATATCAATTTTTTAATTCCCATGTTACATTTGAATAGTATCCATTCACCATTCCTAGAATCCTCGTGAAAATCATTGGAATGTGCAACATACATGCAAACTTCCAAGATCATTTCTATGCCAATGAATTGAATCTGCAAAAACATTGGCTGTGAAAAAAAATCTGCGGACCGTATTATCAAATATGTTCATCGTATTAATGTATGTATTCGCTGCCCCATTCTTTGTCATTGCAAAACGTTTCCTAATTAGAAAATACATTTAAAATGCAAACACATATTTCATTTGTCAATCAAATATTAGTCACAGTGTCCAGTGAATCCAGTGAGTTAGTTTACTATTAATAATGAAATATTGCTGCAACTGATTTTTGCAAAATTGTTACTAGTCAATTCACAGCACTGAAGTTCCATGCAGCATTCTTGTCCATGCAACAATCCTTAAATATGAACGTATCATTCCTAAATGGACAATGCATAATTCTGCTGATGCCAATTCTTACCATCTGCATGACACATTCCTCAAATGCTCATCGATGACATTAATTAGTTACATTCCTGTAATTTCCATGCAACGAGTACTTTTTCTGCATGCAACATTTCTGGGATCAGTGAATGTTTCAACTTTCTCAAAATTTTACACAAATAGTTTTCAAGCACTCAGCTTTCGGTTCCAGTCTACCTCGGCACCCATCGGCGCTTTGCCCGACCTTCTTTAACTAAAACTTTCATCGTTTGCTTTGGCTCTGGCTTAGGAGGCTGAGTTGGAGCCTTAATGAAAATCTTCATCTTCTCATGATTAGAAGGTGGACTGGGTGCAGGAGGTTGTGGTTTGACGAAAATCTTCGTTTTCATAGTGTCCTGACGTGGAGCAGGAGGCGGGGGAGGTGGGGTCGGCGCCTGAATATAAATCTTCATTCTCTTTGGCTGCGGGGTTGTAGCTGGTGGCGGTGGTGGGGGAGTTTCCTGCCTGATAAAGATCTTCATGGGCTTGGGTTCCGGCGGGGGTGGTGTTGGCGGCCTTGTGGGCTGTTTGATGATCAGCTCCATGTCTTGTGGGGGTGGGGGTGGAGGGGCCGGTGCAGGTGGCGCCGGCTGTTTGATGTACACTTTGGTGGCTTCAGCAATCGGACCACCGGGTGGGGGCGGGAAGGCCGGCTTTTCCTTGATGATGACCTTAGACGCTGCACCACCACCTTCCGGGGAGCGGGCCGGCTTTTCCTTGATTATGACCTTCGGTGCACCACCACCAGCTTGGGATGAGCCTGGCTTTTCCTTGATGATGACCTTAGCTGCGGCACCACCAGCTTTGGGTGGGGCGGCTGGCTTTTCCTTAATGATGATCTTGGACGCGCCACCACCAGCATCTTCATTCTCCTCCTTAGTCTTTATCATGATCTTAGCAACTTCGGGTTTTTTGGGTGCAGATCCGTCGTCTGTCTTGATGACAACTTTGGGAGCAACCGGCGAAGGAGGCTTAATGAGCAGCAACTCAGAGCCCGAGTCAAGACCTGGCTTGATGAGTATGCCGGTCAGCTGGCTCATGTGGGTGCCACCCGCACACAGGTCACTCATCGTCACTGACCGCACCCACACCTACAGCAGCAGACATGATCATAGTGTAAGTGCATTGCTGAAGATCAAGAGAGAATTCTGATAACTTCTAGCTCTAATATTTACTGGTATGGTGCATTGTCAAAGCAAACATTGATACTAGAACTTGCAATATTCTAATGACTAGATTACAACAGGGTTTGGGGCATATAACTTATCACACCATATTCCGTTTATCAACTGCCCATCCATCTGGACACACCTGCGAAATGCATACATGCTGGTGCTGTATGTTCTTCTCATCATCTTAGTAAGGGGACTATATAGAAGCGCACATACCCTCTCGCCTGCAGCGCAGGGGATGATGGTGTGTGAGGTGCTGGAGAAGTGTATGTAGGGCTCCGTGTCGAGCCCCTTCTTGTTGAACACACGCACGTACTGCGTGCCCTCGCGGTACAGGTCCGCCTCCAGGTCGTTACAGTGCCGCTTGTCCTACAAAATTGCAAGCATGCACAAATATATTGAAATATAAGAATATATATGGTGAATTCATTACTGAGTGCTCTATAGAAAGATGTCATTCTTCACGCACATGCAAATGACTTGTAATACAGTTTATTCCATCGCATCATGTCATCCCACACTCACGACCATTTCCAGCAATATTGTAAGTCATGGTTTTAATCTCTCAAGTAAAAGTATCCTATTTTAAAATTGAAAATAATATGCAATTAGACACCTTTACTTTTGAGTTCAGTTGCCAGGCAACATTTGGTTTGAACCACCTTTATAGGTATGAATGTATGCAGAGTGTGATTAAGGATAAGGGGAGCCCCTGGGTGTAATGTATCACTAGTTGCGACGTTTGTTCCTACTTGCAACATCATTAAATATAAATAGGATTCTTCAGGGTTTCCCTAGAAATTTTGTGCTGTGCAAGTTGAAACCTTTCAGCACATTTTGTTTATCATGTTTACTCTTTCGAGTAAGAAATTTGGTGTGGAATTTTTTGACAAGATGTGGAGCCTCCTGACAATATTTGCTAGTAGGAGCTCCTTGTTATTAGGTCCTTTTGAAGCAAAAAAGCATATGCGTAAAAAATATGGCGGAACAATTATAGAATTCACTACCAAATATATTTTATATTCTAAATGTGTTATCAATATTCATTAGTTTGCTAATCAGCATTAGTATCAACATTAATTATGCTTATTGTTGAATATAGTCTGCAGTATATTTCAACATATCAGGGGGCTCTGCCCCCTGAAACCCCCGCACATACAACCGGACTACTGTTTGGTAATGAATTCTATAATTTAGCCAGTGTGGCAAAACCTGAAGGCCCTCTAAACGTTAGAGACCTCAAGCTACAGCCCGCTCAGCCCCTCTTGAGCACATGTACACTGCTAAATGTGAAGTGGCAACCATATGCAGTGATTATGCACTTTATACTCATGGCGTATCAATTTGTCAACGCTGAAGCACTGATATCCCTTCATTTGAGTTATCTCTGTTATTGCGGGAAATGTTCTTTCCATTTAAACAAGCTACATTTAAGAATTGTACATCATCTATTGTACAATATTAATTCATTTTTCACAGAATTATCAATATTTGGCCTATCAATATTTGCATCGCGTTTACCTCTACCACTCACCTGCTTGAAGAGCGTGACCATGAAGAGGTAGAAGCCGTCGATTGGGCAGCGGTACTTGGAGGCAGTGGGGTTCCAGCCGCCTTTGGCCACTGTCTTCACGTCAGCAAACACCGTGTGGAACTTGATTGCCTGGCCAGATACATATGACTCGTGCTTGTTGGCGGCCACCGAGAAGAAGGCATATGGCGCTTCTGAAATGTTGGGATGTCAAGTGTTAAATGTTTTCTTTGAAAGCATAGATCTCTTTCGAAAAGTGACAGGGTGATTTCTCAGGTTATATTTTAGAAGAGAAGAATATGTACTTTTAACGTCATTTGATCGCATTCTGGGGAGGCAGAACTAAAATGCCCATTAAATTGTGTTGGTTTTGTTGTGTCGATGGTGTATGTTACATTTCAAGGAAACAGTTAGTGAGCCCCCGTTACCATCTATCGTCCGATCATGAATGGTAAGGGGGACAGGAGTCAGGAAGTGTTTTGTTCTACACAATGTCCTTGAATTTTTATTGACAGTTTAGCTTGCGATTAGAACAATAAATGCATTAAAATATATAAGGATTATATTTGTCACTCAATGTGCAAGAAACGGTAGGATGTTTCACGGGTTTATTCACCCTTTAGAAAGATTCCTCATTGTTAGATATCAAGTCATTTCATATGGGCGACACTGGTAATGAGATAGTCACAACATTATAAGTTATCTAAATCTAGCCATGTGTACTGTGTAATGTACGTGTGTGCGTGCTTGCGGGCGTGCGTGCAGCTGTGTCAACACACCTTCTGGACGGTCATCATCTATCTCTTTTACCAGGACCTCAAGATCGTCCATCCTAGCGCTGACGGCTGCAGTGGACAGGTCCATGGTAGCAATCTTGGATTTCAGCTTCAGGTTGAGGTCTTCCAGTGTGTCCATCTTCTTCTTCAGATCATCAATACTCGTGTGCAATTCGTTTACTACGCTATATCTGCGGTACCAAAATACTTTGTGAAATAGAATATAGTATAGAATATAGAAATAGAATATAGTGTTGACTTATACAGAAACATAACATTGATAGAAAAAGTATATACAGTGGTAGATTCTCGATTGAAAATATTTCACCGCCTTTTGTAACCAATTCAAAACAAAATGTGGATGAACGCCTAAAGATCCACTCAAGATTGTCTTTAATATTTTTTGTTGATATAATAGACAAATAGTTACTTACATAACCTCGTCCAATCTGGCCATGTCGGAAGCGCCCACTGAACAGAAAGCGCATGATAGGCACAGGAGAACTCTTATTATCATTGTGGATGGGTTGAAACACAATACATATCAAATATCATATCCGCATAGTCCACAGGGGTCTGTTTGGTACCTTAAGGTAATTGTATTCCTGCCAACATATTCGCAACTTCAAAACATCCTTGCGTGTTATATGCATTCCAATCACAGCTGCCTTTGTGAACAACCACTCACAATATCGTGCTTTTATGCTTTAATATATTGACGATGTGCGCTAAATTCTTATAAAATGAACCATATTTTGATTTTTAGAACTTCATTGCTAAACAAAATTATGGAGTTGACGACACACGTACAGGCGTGATACGATAAACGTTTGTGACATTAATGACGTTCATTGCACTATAACGTTATAACGTTAGCAAAGCTGCTGTGCTCAACGTTATATGCGCGAGCAAAGATATCTACATACGTTAGCAGATCGTCACGTCACTAAAATGGACGTGTGACTAGGTATTGCCGTATGTAGAGCTATTGACGCCCGCATCTATTTGGTTCTACGTTGTGCTCGGGGCATGCATATTACAGATTACATGTGAAACACAGTAAACTCATTGAAACTGCCCCGATGACTTGCATGTGTTGCAAATGTAAAGCTCTAATATCATGTAAACCTCTGACTAATGCAGGTGGTCAATATTTTCATTTTCATACTTTTATTTTCAGTTTTGTGTGTATATGTTACAATAACTTGATAAGTGATGCCATTTAAAGTATATTTCATCTGTTTCAGGTACGTTAAATGCTGTTCTTAAGACCATAAAGCGTGAGTAACAACAGACTTCTACAACTGTTGAACAAATTCATTAGCTGTGTTAATTCATATAATATGACTCTACACTCTTCACAAAGATAAACAGATTTGATATCGAAATATTGAATAATTGTAAATTGTCATTTGTAAATTTTGATAGCTGTTGATGTGAAGAAAGTAATGATGTGTTATTAGATTTCTAGAAGTATTATATTTCTTGCCCGTTCCCGGGTGGTTGTCCTTATATTGGGGAATAGCGATGTAATACGAAAGTACAGTAATTAAAATCAACAATGTGAGTAGAAAAGGTGTCTACAATCATGAACATTGCCAAGTAAGAACAAAACACGTGTTGATTTCGGTTTTTGTGTACATCTAACCCAAATATATTTTTCCACATTAATGACACAACTGGACCCACGGGTTGATATGATCATGGACTTGTAAATGTGTGAGTGAGCAAGCCTTTTTATATGATGCGCAGATCGTGTTCGTATAATTCTTTTGATCATAATTGAGCACGTAATGACTGTATGGAAAAACACAAGGCTTGAACATAGGCTTTGCGTTACTTAAACACCGGTTGGAAATAACAAAAACATAACCAAACGGGATTCCATTAAGTGCGTGAGATAGCGCAGTAGCAAGGATGGATGATTTTATCAATATCCGTGATTCGCTACTCCATCATATCTGAGTCCACGCATAATGATTTGTGCCGGACAGATAGGCCAAGAAGTGGACAGAATAGCTAATACATGGTCGGAGGGTGGGTGTTCTGTTATGCTGCAGCAGCGGCGGGGTTGATAGATCTGGGTGCTATGTGTCTGACATACAGATATGCTCGAGGCGGCAAACAGCTATTAGGTGTGGGGAGGCATGTTCACCATTAGTGTAAATTCTGGCTGTCGTTTAAGATGGGCTTATAAATATACATCCACAGTGGATATGCTTCATAAATTCAAGTATATAACGGAAACGATGACACAGACGACAATGCTGACGACAACAAAAATACTCTTTAGAATCCCGCGTGTTTCGATGTTTCATTCAAGTCACAGGTTAATTGAAAATAATGCCTTTTTGCAGTGTGAACGAGATTCCAGCAAACCCACAATTCTCTGTTTGAACTGTTTGAATAGCGGCCACAGTTACACCAGTGCCCATTGCCGGCTGGTGGCTTGAAAGCTCACTTTGCCCTGTAAGTAAAGAAATATATGGGGGGTGGCGACATTACAACAACCCGTTTCCGACAAAACATTTAAGAAAATGACATTAACTGCAATACCTCGACTGATTCTGCTGCAAACAGCTGGACTGTCTGGCGCTGGCATTAGCTGCAAGTGACCTGTAAAAGGTGGCAGAGTGACCAATGAGCCGTGTGAACTGATCACCCGAGAATAGAATCTGCTCAGGGATGATGAATCTGTGAGCACCGTCAATGGGGCAGACACTCTCCTAAAGGCAGTGCTCCCTACTTGCGTTACATTAGAAGTGATACGGTGACTTATCCTTCTAAAAGCAGTACACGGGCATGTATTATCTATCAGCAGGAGACTGAGGAGATAGACATTTTTGGAGGGGGTACTAAATTTATCAAGTGCCTTATAGAATGAGACACTGGAACACGGCTCTCGTTCAGCTAGTAAGTAATGGCCTCCGCATATATATTGACAGGAGGCTTACTTGATGGATGGGGGCTTCTGATTGGGGTGATGTCTTGCAGGCCCGCGGACCGGTGGATCACATCTGAACAGCAGTGTTCGTCCATCAATTCTTCCCTGCTTTTAGATTTGCAAAATTTGTTTTCATGACATTTTCTGGCCATCTGTCTGGAATCCATATGTATATACAGATGTCAATATTGGCAATTGAAATAGAACCACCCCTCTGCAACGGTTAAAAACATAGATGCTAGCTGGCACGCTGGCACAACTTGACAGAACTTAATCAGATGTAGCCTACTTCACTCTGACTTCAACGCTTGCCTGTTGAGCATACTAAATAGATGCTGTGGTTTTCATTATCCCATTTACGTACATGTTGTAACTTCCAGCTTTTTTAGAAACAGGGGAAAGCCCCTCCCAACCACCCACTCCCACCCCCAACGCTCAATATGCCTATACTCATGGTTGAGCCGTGTTTACGATCAACAAACTTGGATACAGTATATACTCATTCCAATATTAACTAAATACTCTAGTATTGCCTGGTAAAACATTTTCGAACTGTATTATGGACAGTGCCACGTGAGACATAATGTACTCAGTTTAAAAAAATGAACACCCAGACGCCCCCAAATCCCAACAACGCCAAATAATGTTGTCGCTAATGTCATAATCCGGATAATCCAAGAGGATAATCCAATGCAGCTCAATTTGCGCCAGTAACTAATGGCTATAAAGATATTAGGGCTTCCCAAAAAAGAATCTTCTTTGAACTAGGGAGGATTGGTGCAAATCACTCTCGGTGATTGGATATGGGCTAAAAAATGTCACAATGACTTTTTTTCCAATTTTCTAGGATTTTTACTGCCTACAACTGTGAATGATTAAATCTCGCATAAGCAATCCAAGGTGCTCATAGCTAGATTCACAGCATCCGTGAATAACATGTTAAAAGTGAAAAAAAATAGGACAGAATTACAACTGGAGTATACCACAGCTGTTTTGGCTGTCTCACTCTACATGACAAGTAGACTTTTCCGTCTGCTATCATCTATTGTGACTAGGGCAGGAATGCATGACCTTTTTTTTCCAATGTGGATGCACAAACGCCGAAGGACTCCTAATAATGGAACCACACGTGTGTAGCCTGAATCTGATGTAAATGTGTTACTGAGCGCATGGATTGGAGACTACAAAAGTGCCACAATATCAGACAGCCGTTCAAGCACAGACGGAGCTGTAAAACAATATCCATGAATATATTTATGTGTCTCCCACAATGCTGTGCGCATGAATACTTAATGAGATAATTACCCGAATCCATTAGGCAAACACACCAGATAAACAAACAGACCTCCACCCGTGTACATTATGGATGCCTTTTGAAAAGACCCGAACAAGTTAGATAAAGGGATAGGAATATCAATATCAGTGACTTTGAGTTATTTGCCTCTTATGCAGTGATCCAGTAAACAAGATTCTTTTTTTTTTTCATTTATTGTATGATGTATTTGGCTTAGGAATGGTATACTTTTTGGAGACTTGATATGCGTAACTGTAGATCCATTGCACATGGAAGATAAATTATGTTGTTGATGATCTATCTTTTGTTTGTTTTTTCTTGTGTTTTTTTTTCTTTTGTGGAACAAAGTGTGTCAAGTTTTGTTGATATGTTTTTATTTTCGTTTTTCTTTGTATAAGAGCAGGTGCTCGGACTAATATTGCTATTAATTAAAGTGTGAATATACTATGCTAAATGATTGTCACAAAAATCATTTAACAGTCAGACATAATCAAATATCAACAAAAAAGCAAAACACGAGATATGATGACTGTGTGATATAAGGAACAAACACTAACATTGATTCTTGTGAAATATATTTATTACATAGAGTAACAATAAATGGCACACAGTGAGTGGCTTGTGCATTTTAACTATGCCAAGAACACAATGTGGTGTAAACACAAGTAAAATAGCAGTTTATAAATGCACTCTGGTGAATCACACAACAACATCCTGCAGTTTTTAGAATAATGATTTTTAATTGAAATTAAAATCATGATTCCTGCTAATTAGCTATAGAACATTGATTGAGTACCACGGTAACAACCACAATAACAAGGATTATATAATGCATAGTTTGTGGTAGCAAGAACAATAAGAATAAAAGTCCTGATCAAGACAAAAAATGTGAGACACAAGTATGGAAATCTACGTTACCAATACAAAATATACGCACATGAGGTTTGATTAATTATTGGTAAATTCGAATTGTTTAAAGCCTAATAACAAAGATATCTATTTCAATATCAAAATATATATATTCTTCAAACATTATAAAATAAAACTGCTAAAACATATCATGTGAAATACGATACACAACGACTATAGTTGGACATGCACACACTTTCTAAAATCACTACTAGTGCTTTACTTTCTAAATGATACATTTCATCCACGAGACATATATTATAGACTTGCTGTTTTAATCAACAATGTACTTTATCATTATCTTCTCTATAAAATCTCATTATATGCAATATCACTCCAGGGTAAACTATCCATATGTGCACTGCCCTCTTTCCTATTGAAGGTTAAATCTCACTAACAATAACGTCCTTTTAAAAATAGTCGACTTGTAATTTTTCCCACTCTGATGAATTCGTATACAGTCAATGACAAATCTCCAATACAAGTTCCCATGTCTCAGCATGTACAGCGCTTTGTTCCTGCTAGTTTTTATCACAGCACCGCTCAGTACATTCCATGACTTTACCCTGCTTTTTTGCCCTTGGCTCCGCCTCCGCCACCACCTCCACCACCTTTGATGGTTTGGGCCTTCTGACAAAATTTGCCAGACCAAGCTGCAGTACACGAGCATTTCTCAGAACCATTATTGGCCACGAAGCACGTGCCACCATTTAGGCAGGGTGATGGATTGCAGGGACCAATGTCACAGTGGATGCCTGGAGACAGAGAGAAAAGATGGAGAATGTTTCTTATTCAGAGCTATTTGTCCAACACCTAATGTGAGATAATAGTGAAACTTAACAACTGGATGATCTTTCTATATCATTTATTTTCATGATATACTAATATTTATGGATGGTATGTTTTCGTTTGGTAAATGTTTACTCATTTGTCTGTTTTTTATAGATGAAGATACTTCCATGTTGTATGTACAATATGTACATACTGATTTGTGATAGCAAGAAATATTATGAAAATGGTTTTGTTATACTAATTCTTTGTATTAAAGCAGTAAGGTAGCTAAAAGATACTTTAGAGTGGCACATAACAAAATGTCTATACAAATAATATCGATACTCAAAAAGGAATATATATTTATATAAGATTTACCTGAATATCCGGATTGACATCGACAGGTATATCCATTCTGGCCTTCCTGACAGGTTCCACCATTTTGGCATGGTGTTGATGCACATTCTAGAATATCTAAAAAAAGAACATGAAATGTCATTACAACACTATTGATGTTTGATTAACTTGTCTGAATTAAGAAAAATAAAGTTTAAGTTTAATCCTGTTCCTATACAATAGGCAATAAGGTGTTGTGAGTTTAAAATACAACTTAGAATTCCAAGAGATTAATGTGAGTGCATTTGGTTTCTAGCCATGATGTATTTATGCATCTCAATGTGCATTATTGCATGAAATAATAAAGGACATTCCTGAAGTGTCACTTACAGCAAATAATAGATGGTGATAAATGCATGGATATACTTCTATCTGTTGCGAGGTTTAAAGTGTGTACTTACAAATATGAACAGACACCTAAGTATGCACTAATAAAGTTAATTCAATGGATGTGCACACTCACCTACACTACAGTCAGTCCCAGTCCATCCAGCAGAGCAAGAACAAGTATAGGAGGCTCCACTGTTGGAACAGGTGCCCTGGTTCTGACATGGGTTGCTATCACATGGCTGCACCTCTGTCTCACAGTTGGTGCCAGTGTAGCCAGACGTGCATGTGCAGCTGTAGCCGTTGGTACCTTCCACACATGTGCCAGAGTTCTGGCAGGGATCGGACGCACACTCCAAGATGTCTGCAAATATAGACAAATTGTAGACTGAAAGTTGATAAATTGCTAAGCATTTTAAAGGCTGCATTTCTAGTAGTCTTTGATGTGGGCGGAGACAAAAATGAATGTGGTTTAGATTGTACTTTTAAAACTACAATTGCCATTGATAGTTTATTAGTTAGTTTCGATTTCTGTAGTGTTCTGTCGATAGTTTCAAGCTTTCTACCAATTGAAGCCTTTACACACAATGAATGACCAAGCTTAGAAGAAAGTTATTGCCAAAATGTTATGAAGCATAGAAAGATCTTTTTTTAAATAATGGCATAGTGGCGTAATAGTTATGCTGGATATTCAAAACTATTAATGAAAATAATTGCTACAGTAACTAATTTGAGCTACATACATTCATGTGGAATGAAATTAGTTATATATTTAGGACACATATAGAACTAACCATAGTCTATTAAACAGTAAATAAATATTCAACTTAGTTTTCACATTCATCAATTGATATTTGATGGCAATTTCATCATCAGATTTATGAATGCACGGTCTGTTCATGTAGTTTTTATGAAATAATTCATTTGAATGAAATAATAAACCATTAAATATATAAATATTTATTCATATTTTGATTTTACAACATCAAAATATTCAACAGTCTCAAGTTAAGCACCATACACACATACATCCTATAAATAAATATAAATAAATAGTGATCAATTATCATTATATGATTATAATCATAATTCTACAGAAACTTCATAAATCAATCTTCATGAGAACCGTTTGTTATAAAATATCCATATCATAATAATACAACCGCCTTCTTCATATTTCCTCAAAAGCACACTATTTGTCATAAACCATCTGAAAAATGAATGACATTGATTAATGTATGCATAAGACATATGATCATTCACTATGTAATATTTCACTAAATTAGATCTCCCATATACGATATACTGTGTCTCTCACCTATTAAAGTTTATCATACAATGTATGTAATGCACCAATATTATTTGAAGCAAATCATAATTTTAGAAGTAGTAAGCAATTGCACATTACCTTTTTCTGTGTTTGTAGGAAAGATGAGGCTTAATAGAAACTCAAAGACTCGAACTAGGAGCACAACAGGATTCCACCATTCATCTTTAAAAGATATTAATAAATACTCTTAAAACTTTCACTTAAATTAGTCAAAGGGATTCATGGACCATTGATGAAAACCAATTCAATGAAAAATATATTTGTATGTTTTTCACCAAGTTGGAAGCTTCAAACTTGATAGTGACTGTGATTAATTTCAAAAAGTGAATTCTTGAAATATCTTTATAGCTGGTGAAAGTTTAATCATAATTATTTAATTTTCAAGCTGGTAAATAATTTTCTTTTCTTTAAGAAGCTTTGTTCTAGAAAGTATCTCTTAATCAGATCAAATTTTAGAAATTTTAGAAATTTAGAAACAAAATAATTGCCATCATAAAATAGGGTCATGTCATCATCTTTTTATTTCCCGATATATTTTATGGGATTTGGTCATAAACACCTACATTTTGTAACATCTCATCGAAATAAATTTACAGTGAAACATACTGTCAGCCCTTATTGTGGAAATGAATTTTGAGCAGATAACCCATTATATACATACCAGTACCACAATTAGAGCCAATGTAACCAAATCGGCACACACACTCTGTAGCATCTGCCGAGCACTCTCCACCATTTAAACAGGTGCTTGGTAAGCATTGACCAACAATTGCTGGAATGGCAACACAAAAGTTAATACTGACTTGACAAAAACCATAATATTATGTTGGCTCAGACAAATGTCATTTTAATATTGCTATTTTTTCATTTAGTCTTATTTGATTTAAGAAAGTCATGCAGTGAAAAAAATGTTTGAACTATAAGGGCATGCATGCAAAATTTTTGGTATCAAATTATCCAATTCAATGTATACCACTTACATGTTTTATGCCTTGCACTGCAGCACCAATGTCTGTATATTCCCTATTTGAAATAGTCCGTGCAGCCAAAGGGATAGTAATCCAGAGGAAAATCCACAAGAGAAAATCCAAACATTTCCACATGTACACCAAGCATTGTGGTTAATGAACATGCTAATTGTGGTTATAAGGAAGTACATGTACGTGCACATTATGGTCACACTAATGCAGGTATTGAACAAAAATGATTGCTAGTAGAAGTAGACTTAGATCCAATGAAAAAAGGCATGATGCGTAGGGCAGTTTGAAATGGTAGTCAGTAGAGCCCAAAGCTTACTTACATATAAGTATGTTAGTATACACCCCAATATATGTTGTTTCATGCTATCATGATGTTTTTCTACCATACAAATAGATGTAGTTTACC
The DNA here is from genome assembly GCA_019095985.1 of Streblospio benedicti. Taxonomy (NCBI): domain Eukaryota; kingdom Metazoa; phylum Annelida; class Polychaeta; order Spionida; family Spionidae; genus Streblospio; species Streblospio benedicti. Next base: position 3,992,916 of record CM032659.1, on the reverse strand, counting down.
ATAATATCAAACAGTGTGGATTTAATTATTGTTTTAATGTTTTACACATGCAAACGGTTATTTATAATGCTACTTCAGCATAAATAGTTCTTATTCTATGGAATTCTTTGTCGTTTTTGGTTAATTTATCATAATATCTTTAAGAAATAGATTTTTTTATATACCAACCGATAAAATGAAATTTTAAAATGAAATTGCCAATACACTAGAGTAACAAGCAAATAGATGTTATGATTCTTGCATATGTGATGAAGTACAAAATTATCAACTCGGGAGAGGCATTTACGTAATCAAGATGGATAGGCATATTTCTAACCGATATGGAATAATTCAAAATCCTTGAAATATCGCTAGCGTCCCACTCACCGATATCACAAGTGGTTCCCCTGCCACCCGGCCGCACAGCTGCAACTGTAAGTGCTTCCACTTGTCCGCGTGCATTGGCCGCCATTTTTGCACGGACCACTGGAGCACGGATCGAGGTACGTCTCGCAGTTGGTGCCGGTGTAGTCGGCCGAGCATGAGCAGGTGTACTGTGAGCTGCTCACCCGCGAGCACTGGCCGCCGTTGAGGCAGGGTGAGGGGGAGCACGGGTCGACTAGCTGCTCGCAGTGGGTGCCCGTGTAGTCGGATGTGCACGTGCAGCTGTAGCCGCCAGTGCCTTCCACACAGGTGCCCGAATTCTGGCATGGATCAGATGCGCACTCCAAGATGTCTGTGGCAAATGAAAACTGCTATTGAAGAAAATGTTGGTATGCATGACTTGAACAGAAAAGGCTCCACGGATTTTTTAGATATGTTCCACCATCTGGTTTTGCAGACAATTAATTGCTTCATTTCGTCCAACAAACCAGCCAACCAACCGTCTGTCTGGTTTGTTGCCCATCTACAGGTCATATTATTTGAGAAAAGGTCCTCAAGTGCTGTTTGTAAATAAATAGTGTTTGCTACTAGAAGTCTATTTCATATGGACCTAGCCATATGGTCCACATTTAGTTCCATTAAGGATCATTACTTGACAAGCAAAAACTAGGGCAATGGATGACTGATGCACGCAGTAGGTTGGTAGTATTCCCCCAGTCAAAGCATTCTAATTGGATTAAGCAGTACCTTGGTCACAGTTTGCGCCCGTCCAGCCTGCGTCACAGGTGCTGCAGGTGCTGGAGCCGCTCTGACAGGTGCCGTGCACACAGGTGCAGCCGATGACGTCTGCAAAGGCAGCATTTCACACTTGTACTGATGGATATTTACAGATTTAGTATATGTCGTGGGGGATATAAGGTGTCAAGAAATCCCATATCCTTAAATTAATATTTTGGCCTTTTTTTCCATTTGCCACAAGTATTCTGGCGTTTTCCCCACATCCCACTTCTATGAAATCCTATATCCCTTTTTTGTCTTTTTTTCCAACATCCCTAATTTTTTGCCCGTTTTCCCCACATCCCACTTCCTTATAAACCCGCCCCACATGTACAATGTACTTAGTATCTTGCACTCACTTTCCACGAGCTTGTAGCACAACTTGAAGGATGTTGGATAGGTGTAGCCGGGCCGGGTGTATGATCCGTCAAAGTGGGCGACCACAGTGTCGGTCTGGGAGGTGGCTGTGCCGGTAGGAGCTGAGCTGCCGCAGTACCTGTAACACGCACAGTAACACAAGTCTATGACTAATAGCATTTCTAACTTCTATGGCAAGTTAGAAAAGATCGGCGGCCATATTGGATTTATGCAAATTAGGGATATTTCCGCTCCATTTATCCTCCTAAACTTTTTATATGTTATTCTAAGGACCTTATTGAAATGCATTTCACAAAAAAAACTTTTGCTGCAATTTGTTTGCGGGGTACCCATAATCTTTACAGGACTCAGTGATGCCGATCTGGCCATGCTTAGTGATGCTGTCACATGTACATTGCTCTGTAAATTTGGGGGCTATTTACCGTTTCCCCCGGAGCGTGAGGTCGGCACCATCCTTGACCTCCATCCAGTGGTAGCACAGACCGCTACTAGTGGCCACTATGTAGAAGTAATCCTTGAAGTAGTACTCTATCCGGTTGTTCGGGTGATTGGCCTGGTGGAGGAGAAACGAAGATATACGTGTATGCGCAAGTGATATCTATAATTGTACTGTACATAATCTTTTACCAAAAGCCCAATGCATACAAGCGCCCAGGGGCGAATCCAGACCAGGTTACCCTAGGTTCTGGAACCTGGTAAATATATATTAAATTAAAGGATTACAAGGCTAAGTGTCACCGGAATGCACCATACTCATTGTATTTTTCAAAGATTTCCTAGGGGAACATGCCCCCAGACCCCCTAGACTCGGCTGCGCACTGTTGGTGCTTGCATTCTCAGCTCTTGGGAACCTACCAAACCTTCAGCTCTGGATCCGACCCTGACCGCTATTTATAGAAACATATTTGCAACAATTTTGATTGTCACGTGGTGCTACAGGCCGTGCAGGATTACTCACCTTGAGTATCCAGTTGCATAAGAAGTTGCTGTCGGTGTAGTAGACGCTGGGGTGGTTGGGGCTCTCGAGGCACTGCTCCGTGGTGCTGGACACAATGATCTCCCCCGTGGTCGGCGCGCAACCTGTGGCATGGAAACACCGTCTTATACGTGATTACCACATGAGCTTTAATCAGTAGGCTGACGGTATGACTGTATCATGGGCAGATCCAGGGGCGCCCCCCCCCCGCCCCATTTTTTCACACCAAAATGCTTTATTTTCATAGGGCTTTTGACATGCCCACCATCGATCGCGCATACGAAACCCATGAAATGCCTTAAGTGTGCCCCCACACCTGTTTCCTAAACCCTGGATCTGTCAGTGCTGGATTGCTCTATAAGGTACACTCCCAGTCCTGCATAGACTCAACACTATCGAGTCTGTCATGCAGTCACAGATAGGTCAGATCGAACTAAGGTGTATACTTAACAGCATGTCATCAAACTGAGTGTGACTGCTGGGATTGCTTCACTAAACTTAATGGCTGCATTAGTTACAGCTCATATCCATAATAGATTAATATAAATACTAGCATCTTATAAAATTATCATAAACAGTGTGTGATCAAAGTGTAGTCTATTTTATTGCTATGTTAACATAGGCATGTCCTATACTTGTCCTCTACCTGCATTGGTTCCTGCTGTCTCGCAAAACGTTCCTCCAAATCCCTCTGGACAAATGCACGAGCAGCTGTTGGGGTTGGGGATGCCATTATTTTGGCACGTGAGTCCTGAACAAGTGGCTCCTACAATATAAAATAATGCCTCAATTACTAGTGCCACACTAGTGCCACACTCGAGAAGTCTGCAGAGTGATGAGGCGTTTTGTGGTTTGAATATGCCACAGTTTAATTGGAGTTGAATCAAAACGCCATGTACAGTACAAACGCATGGAGATGCCTTGCGCATTTTACTATCTAATGCGGATCACAAAAGTCCTCAAACATGGACTATCAACCCACACCCATTGTTCTGCCATTAGAAGCACACCCACAACTCATTATAAACTGATCGTGTTTCGTAGTCTTTCAAAAAAGATATAACAGAGCTTTCTCAATCTGACACCAATGATTATGAGGAACAATCAAAAGTGAAGGCTGACTGACAGACTGACAATACTTAAATACTACAATGGTAGATCCATGTGACATCCTTTTGACCAGGCTTTGGAATCGCTGTGTAGTTCCATGCACCTTGCGATGCACGTGATCAGGTTTTCGTTACACAGTGTATCTTAGAAAATCCCAATAACTGCCTATGTACGGCGATTTTGCCAAGTAACTTGCATTTAGCAAAATAGATGAATATCGGACTTAGTGTCCCCTTACAAAGCCCACCTGCTTGTCGCACTGGACAATAAGGCATATGTGATAGGCTATACGGTAGAATCACTCTAGTAAGAACAGGCGTGAGTCCTGAGCGTGAGTCTGGCTCAAAATGGCCAAAGGGCTAGAGACCACAATAAATTGCTTTTTAATAGAAGTGGTCTCTTTAAACAAGTGGTCTTTTTAGGTTTGATGATTGGTGTCTCCTTACCACAACTGTAGGCAGCATTCATGCTGGCCACATCGAAGAAGCTGCCCTTGTTGCGCTGGCCCATGCTGGGGTACATGTTCGGGTCCAAAGCTTCCAGAGTGTTCTGGCCATTGCTGCTAAAACTCTGAAACACATAAAGCCATCATTTCAGATTCTTATAATACACTAACACTGTGTCATAAGCACGGAATGGGTCCAGATCACCTCTTGGTCTATAGATAGCCTATTCTAATCTCACTAGCCTGTCCATCTCGTTTGGTGTCGCACTAAGCCTTGGTATTTGGTTCTAATTTTGGTCGCCGCTCAATCCTAGTCATTGATTTCTCAAACATTCGTGATATAAGGTGAGCATTATGTGTTTAGTAGACTATAACATATAGACTCACGGTGGGGCTGTAGTGCATGACGGACCCTATGTCATAGGGCACGCCGAACGTGAGGGTCCCTGTGGCTTGGTAGAAGTTGTCCACGGCGTCGCTGCGGATGTTCTCGAACAGCACGTTGACGTAGCTGTCGCGGTCGGGGCGAGAGTGCTCGTGCCACGTGCCGAGTGCGTGCGCCAGCTCGTGCATGATGATGGCGCGCTGCATGCCGGGAAAACAGAGGGGGGGTCGTATATTTTAACAGTAAATGTGAAATTAAATAGTACATTTTAGGTTGCCAATAGGAAATTTTAGTGAAAACAATGTTCAAAAGCCTGCCATGAAATACCTTTGAGGACGAGACAAATGCTCTATTCTTAAGTTTATAGCATTAGATCTAATGTAAATTTGTAATGTGGTGTGAGATATAAATAAACACATTCTTAGTCGTAGTCTTGATTTTTAAGCAAAAATGTAATAAGTGATATGCCCATATTAAATCTTGTTTGTGAATTGTGAACTGTCTGTATTTAAGTGCGTGAAATGTGATGGAACCTATTATTGGTGACTGGTGATCTGCTCATTAGCTCAAGCCTGGAAAAAGAGGAGGTCATAAGACTCAGACTAAGAATGTGTTTATCAATGTCTCACAGCACATTACAATCATTAAAACATTTTCACATATATATGATATATGAGTGGAAGGTCAAACGCTGACCCATTTAGAGACTAACACATATTGATTATAGTAGGAAAATATATATATAAGCTATTAGACATTTGTACAATGTTTATTGAGTTCATGTTGAACATATAAAATCATGTCAAGTATATTAAAAACATGTTGAACATATAAAACAAGTTAAAAACAAATTGTTATCACGATTAACCCATTATATACATTAAAATATATAACATAACTAGATAAGGCATTGATATATTGATGAATATAGCAAAACTGTGATTGGTGATATGCCCTAAATCTTGAGCGTGAATTGTGTACTGTCTGTATTTACGTATATGGTGTGAAATGTGATGCAACTATTCAATATTTCAATTACAATTCCTGCTTATTGGTGAAATACAATGACATGTATTGATAGCTGGTGATTAAGGAAAATAATGAATGTTAATGGATTTTCATCAAGGCTATATACACCCGTCAAAACACAACGTGTGAAGACGCACGTGCATCGTCAAGTGCTGAAGCCAACTGGACAGAAATGTTCATTCTTTCTTTTCCCTTCATTCTTTAAGTGTTTGCTTAAGAAAGTATTTTTTCTGAAACAATCTCTACTTACATATCTGCAGCCGACTCCAATGTTGACCAGCTGCATACCAGTACCACTCAGCTTGCCCACATACGACCAGCACCTGAGACAATGAATGAGGGTTTGGTGCATGTAGGGGGCTATGTAGGATGATAGGGGGGTCTGGTGGTGGCTTCATGCTTGGCAGACCATGCATGCAAAGGGTTAACTGACATTGACATATAAACCCTCAGAGGTTGGGTAGATCTATGCTTGTATATATTGAATTGATTACTGTAGATCTACTGTGTCAGTATAATTAACAAATTTGTGACTTGACTTAACAAAAGAGAGGCAATGAAATGGACATTCAGCCACTCTAATGATTCTGAACACAACTGTCAGCCAAGAAATTTAGTGTTAACAACATATTGGAAACTCCTTGTTAACAGACTTGGTAACATGTTGACATGGAAACGGTTTGTCAACTGGTGGTATACGATGTGTTAACAAACTCCTTAACACACATTATTAGCGACCATTCCCTGGTTACCAACGATTGTGAACCTGCCGTTTTCTCTTTTGTTCAACAAACACGTATTTAGTCATAACGTCCCTGGCGCCGTACACTCACCCTGACTCCCCGGACTGGATGTAGATGTACTTCTGGTCTGTGGGGGGAGAGGACGCCGAGTACTGCTGGAACTCCAGGCACGTGTTGTCCCTCCAGAAAGCAATGGCGGCGGCAATTTCAGCTAGTTCAGATGAATCTGTAATAGAAGACGTATTGTACACTTTCCGCTGCTAGTATTAGACTAACAGTGTCTTATACTGTATGGTATGCTTAACATGTGCTTTGGGGCATAGCTGTGTTTTCACCAAGTGTCAACACTGTGGTTTGCAACAATGTTAACCGACCCTGTGTGCCATCGATACATCATCTGGCTAGCGTTGCGGAAACCGTTTCCGTGTCACAAAGTTTGAGCTACATGGCTCAAAGGTGACTTGTAAAATGTGGCCACTCGGCACATGTCAATTTAATCACCATAATCACCATTTGAACACATTATGACTATTATTTGGTCGCAGTATCAACCCACTGGTGTGTCTTTTATGCTGATTCTTGTCATACAATTTAGCTGCAATATGCATGAATGAGCTACACAGCAGCTGCAACACTGGCAGATGGAGAGTTTTTGGAAAGGATCCCCTCAAAACTAAACTTCAATGCCGCCTCAATGCACACAAGTTGAAAACATTAAGCACTTCGTGTAGATGGGTTGGACGGGTTCTCCTATGATCGCTAACACGTATAGTGGGTGTTAGCTTGCCGTGCCAAGACGTACTCACCGAACACGCTGGTGTCCACGACGTACGGCACGGTGCGGGGCCAGCGCTTGGACGTGCTTTCCGTGTACGCTCCACGCTTGTCCCGCTTGCTGCCCCCGGCCCCGCGCGCCTGCACCATCTCCACGAGGCTCTCGGCCTGCTCCCGTGTCAGGGCGATGTCACCGAACAGCGTGGACGTGGCAGACTCGTTCACCTATCATAATAACATATTTTGATTATAGTAAACTTAAACTTAGTTAGATGCAATCAGGGATTCCATAAGATTCATACGCATCACGAAACCAAAGCAAAATTCAAGACTTTTTTCATGGTACAGTAGAATCTCCAATTAAGACCACCTCTATACAGGGACAATCTCTATATTGTCAGAGCACTTTTCAAGGTCCCAAACCTTCATAAAGCTACCAAAATGAAGCGCTCCATTGAGACCACCTAATACTGCCAGTGTCACTGGTCCCAAAGGTGGTCCTAATAGAGAGGCTCTACTGTATACATTTTAAAAATTTGCATAGATGCAATGGCAATATGAGTAAGACTAATTACAGAGTCTCTGTTTATTGAAGTTAAGAAAAGTTCAGGTTTTCGTCTGGTCATGTGACCTACCTTCCTTCCATGCGCCTGCGCAGCCAATGCATTTGCCCTGCGCACCAACGTCTCCACTTCCTGGAACTCGTCACAGTCGATGCCTCGGCAGGGGATGTGCTTTCCTTTGGCCTTTCCCTGAATTATAACACAGCAGCAATAAGTTCATGTTCAGCTGGACAGGATTTAAGGGTACACTAGAGGACCAATTGGTTTAAACATTTTTATTTGCTCTACCAATACAACACGGAGATGGGGAAACAGTTAAAATGCGATTAACGCCCTCTCTCATGGAAAAAAAAATAGAGTACCAAATGAATTCGTATAGGACTTAAATGAACATTATGCTTACTATAGTGTTTTCTATATCAAAATTCTAGATTGCATATCAAATGACACTCTTGTTATCAATCTTGTGTCACTGAATCAATGAGAAAAAAGAATGCGACTTTTCAATTACAAAAGCGAAGTACAGTGCGCAAATCATATCGTGGGCAAGCCATTTGTAACAGGGAGCATGTGGAAAACCACTGTTATCACATATTATCTGATACTTTAATGTCAAAAATGTCTTTTTAAATCTCGCACTCACATCTATAGGCTTAGTGAGAGTCAGTAAGCACGGGGAGGTGGTGAAATTATAAAATATACACAATATAAACGCAATACATATACATGTACTAATAGATCTGGTAAAGATTGTGCGAAGCTATGCTAAGAACGTGCCATTCATTCCTTATGGTAATGAAGTGTTTAACAGAAGACACTTTTGTAAGCAGTAATATGTATAAATCTGCTACCTCGTTCTCTTGGTCTCTACTCAGGGGGTCATCGGGAGGCCCGGGTCTCCCGTCTGGGGGACCTCTGGGGTCGACGGGGGGTCCTGGTTTGTCCACGGGAGGCCCCGGGGTATCCACGGGCTTTGCCTATGAAGAAAGAAGGTACAGCATATGCAATCATATATGAAAATGATCAATAAATGATTATCAATAAGTGGGCTAGTGACCTGGTGTAAATTGTAAAGTCGTGAGAGCAAATTACTTGGATCAGGACTATAAACCACCACATTTACATTTACAGCTGTATGTTGGAGTATTGAAGGGAAACTTCCGTACTTGTTTGTGCCTTCTTGTAGTCCCAATGTGTAAACTACCAGCTATAGAAATTGTGAATTCATACTCTGAATGCAAATTATATGAATACCGTAGACAAGTAGGGTCTAGTAACGGTCTAGCAAAAGATCTCGTCATACTTGTTATGTCCGATATCGCTGTCAAATTCCATTGAAAACAGTTTAATGGTGAACCTTGAAGCTTTGGTTAATGGAAAATAAGGTTGGGTGGGGCATCTAAATGGTTTTGTTAATGACTACTGCCACGGACGTTCATTCAAAAGCACAATTTTCATTAATCAACTTCAGTAAATCTTGCACTTGAAAGGTTTATCTGATCAGAGAATTTCAAGCATCTATCTGTACAATTCTCATATTTAAATGCAATAAAATTAATGACGATTGGAGTTGTATTGGCTGAAGTCGTATTTTGCCACACCGAATCCCTGTTTCTTTTGCAAAATAAAATGTATTAAAACCCAAAATGTGACAAATCCTCTAGATAGTGACCACTTGTGTACAGAGACCACTAAACGCCTCTGGTGCTTGCAAACATACTTTTTGCTATTAGGTTTACATGACCAAGCCAAAGATCACATCACCAATGGCATTATTGCTTATTTAAAACGGTTTTTTGCTCTATATTTGGACACAGGTTAATGCCAAATTTAAGGTCATCGTAAGGACATGAATGTTTTGCATTGTAATGTATAATTGTTGACAAAGACAATGGTTGAAAATCTTGAACAACAAAAAATACTTTTGTTCTGTGAAATAGTGTACTAGGTCAACATGCTCTTTTATTTATTTTCGCGTCGTAGTTTTGACCCGCTGATTCAATAAATACAATGTCATGTTTATTAAAATACAACTCGCTATATTTGATGTTTTTTTATCTTACAGGCTTTTCTATTCAAAAGGGTTTAAACTAACTTTATTTTAAGCAGTGGCAATTTCTGCAACCAAACATTTTTAAAATGCTATCATTAAATCTCAATCGATGAAGATTTTGGTGACTTAAGATGATACATTTATCAATCTTGTGAATCAATGGGGGAAAGAATGCACCCTTTCAAAGATTTATAATTATATTTACTCAATAATATCCATAATTATATATTCTTAATAAACTCCTTTAAGAAGCATTGCAAGCATTGATTTGTACGCGTGAGCTAGTATCACGTTTTATTAATATCATTATTGGCATTAAAGGATTTTTCTCCAAGTCTATAGGACTATATCTCATGGGACTCGAACCCTGGACCGCTATCACTGTGGGTCCTATTCACCAACCACTTAAGGCCCTAGTAACACAACTGAATTAGCTACAATAAATCTATGTGTAAACCAGCTTACCTGTACGTTCAGAAAGCAGATTGCCAGGCACGGCAAAACCAGAACTGCCGGGACGCGCATTCTAAAACGGTTTGCAGCTAAAATCTTCTTTCTGCTTTTCCTTCTTTCCTTTTTACAATCACTTTAGATAAACAAAGTGCTTCCCACTCTAAAGGGTATGTTGAAGAACACAAGCACAAACACACAAAATAATTACAATTAGGGTCAGCTTTGCTGCTATCGCGTTGACCACCGAAGAAGAATGAACCTTAACCGCCAAAAAGCCGACTTATATACGGAGCCGCCAAGATTCGTGACGAACGATGATTAAGTCGATATTTCACGACTCTGTTTATTTTCCCCTTTGAAAAAGGCTCTACATGTTCAATCAATGGAAATGGGGCTATTGAAATGGTGACCTTCAGCTATTATCAAGCCAGGCACGCATGAAATTGATGTCGTCATCAGCTGTATTTACCGGAAGCATGTTCATGTCTTGTTTCTTATGACTAAATGTTTACGCCCTTTTTTTCAATCAAGGAGTTGACCCTTGGTCACGTTGGGTGAAAATTGAGGTGTGAGATATGGCTGCTTCGTCACTGATGACGTAGTTTGTTTACTAGTGTATGAGTTTGACCTAAAAAGGCCCATAGTTTGTGGTCGACGTGAGATATTGTTTACTAGTGCATACATTGAGCGTGGCTTAAAAAAAGGCCCATAGTTTGCGGATGGTATGAGATATGCATTGCATTTTGAGAGTCTAAACTGTCAACTGCATGTGGTCTCATCATATATGCATTTCTTTTTTTGCCATGCAAGATCGAAGAAATAGTCCAGTATTTATTTTCCAATTGAAGTTTGCCAAAGGCTCATTTTTAATATTTTTTTAATGGGAGCCTTGGCTTAAAACTAATTTCAATGAAAAAAATCTTTATTTTGAAAAATGATTTGGACACTTTTTCTTATTTTGTTTGCATCCAAGGTAAGTAAGAAAATGTCCATGCCGTGTAGACGTTCTTGGACCTACTTTTTTCAATAAATCCTACACCAACGGTGAACTTTATACTGGACAACTTATCAAGTAGCAAGGCTGGATAATAAAAACCACGTGCACCCAACCATTGGACCATTATCTCCCTTTGATAAATGCACTAAATGCACCACCCAAGGCCGTGTTCAAGTAACATATATCAAATATCACCAGGGCACCTTACAAAGAATAGAACTTCTTTCTCAAGACCACCCAGTGTCTGGCCGCAAGTGGTCTCGATAGAGAGGTGGAATGTGTATCCAGGTTCATTTCAGTCTCTTCATAAGATTTCAGGCCGCAAAAATTGTCTGGTTACGGAGGTGGCCTCTTTAGACAAGTGGACTTAATTGGCTGTTATACAGTGCGTCTATGTCAGCTTTAAATCGTGGTGTATGTGATCTTTATGCAATGAAATAAATAAACACAACTGGCGGTATTGGTGATTTGATATGACCCCGGGATAGAACCCCACAGCCTTGAAGAAAGAACCCTCTGTGTCAATATTCATATTCAAGGCCATTAATTGCAATATATCTAGATCTATGACTAACACTACCCGTGGTTCTATAGACGAGTTTGCCAACAGAAATATATATTGGGTATCATCGTAGATATCATATTCGGCCGCTAAACCATGTGACGAAGACGTGAAAAGTTGTTTTTGAGAGTTACCACACCGAGTTCACGATGTCACGATGGATACGTTTTGATTGCGACTACGAGAAACTCAAACTACGATAATGATCGTGTCAATTTGCAGGCGACGTTTTCGAGGTCGTACTTAGTGAAATGACCGCTTAATGACGAAGATATGTCGATGGGCAATTGGGCATCATGGAATTGTGTGACTCGTGTTGACCTTTAAGCGATATGTTTTACCCCAATTATTGTCTATAATTGATGTAACCTTCAAACCTTTTCTAGTTCTATCCCCGATGCCACATGTCTTGAACTATATTGATATCTCCAACTGTCACAAAGTAGAACATTCTCAAGGTAAACAGCTTTGACATTTGACAAACTATGTTTACAAGCTCTCTGGTCCCCCCACCCCCGCGCGCTCTTGGGGCTCTCTTCGTGAGCCTTGAGAGTCGTGCAGACCAGGGCACGCAATAATGGCCTTCCCCTAGCACGGTGCCAGCTGACTTTTACCAGGGCCGGCTGTTTTCAGCATTTCTAGAGCAGGGCCTACGTGAGCAAATTTTC
>CM032659.1:3930533-3980540 GCA_019095985.1 Streblospio benedicti | reverse complement strand
AACACGGGGTCTGTGTGCTACATGTGAACCTTTTTTTTTCTTGTGATTCAATTTCAAATCCCTCATATCATGCCTTTGTTGTTTGATAAAATGTCTGTATACGGTGTCAATGTCAATGATGCTTGTGGCTTGTTCAGTCCACCGCTCGGGGTTCTGTACAGAAGGCAATGGCAGATCAGGTTTTTAGAAAGGGGGACGCATTTCAGGGATTTCGTGGGTTTCTTATACGCAATCGATGGCACGCGTGTAAACCCCCTATGAAAATGAAGAACTTTGATGGGAAAAGGGGGGGCATGGCCCCCCACCCCCCACCCCACCCCCACTGGATACGGCAATGGAAGGGGAGGGGCTGTGTCAGGTTTATTCTGCTAGCGGGCAATCGTCCCATGAATACCATCAGGCCTACTAGTGTTCCTGATCCTGAAGTTGCATTATAACACTCTATAATGAATTTATGTCATGGTTTGTCGGTCACCATATATGAATGCATGCCCTCATGTGGTTGAATATTGCCCTCGGAAGCTCGGGCAATATTCACCCAATTCGGGCATGCATTCATATATTACATATTATCATTATACGGTACCTTATCAGAAAAAATTGCCACACTCAAAAGTTACTCAGCTGTTATATCCTAATCTGTCAATGGGTATAAAATGATTGTAATTGCGAGCGCGTCATATCAGCCAGTAGACAGGCTAGGCGCCGTGTGTACCCATGTGGTGGCCCCTCCAGCCGTCGACAAGCCTATTTCACGGTGCGTGCTCCCAGCACGTAAACCACGTGAACGCCACCTACAGGATTTGGGGTCTAATGCTTTGTGTGGAGGGGGGGGGGGACTGCAATGTCCCTTTGAAATTTCTACATATACAGTTGAACCTCTCTATCATGACCACCGCTGGGGCTGGCGTCAAGTGGTCTCAATAGAGAGGTGGTCTCTATACAAAGGTTCATTCTGGTAGCTTTGTGAAGGGACCGTTGAAAGTGGTCTTATAATAGAGGTGGTCTCAATAGAGAGGTGGTCTTAATTGTAGGTTCTACTGTACTACTCAAACCCATGACTATTCTCTGCCTATTGTCTTCATTACGGCTTGTAATTTTATCAAGTGATCGGAAACTGTGACGCCTTCATTTGTTGTTGTTTATTCACAACGAGCCTGAAGATTAGGATTGAGAAGTGATAAGCGATTGTGTCCAGGACCGTACCCCAGGATTCATCTAAAAGATTGGACTTCACAAACACAGCTTAGATACGTGAATGGGGTAATCGTGTTGCTACTCATAGGCAGATCCAGGGGGCGCCCCCCCCCCCCTTTCCCACCAAAATACTTCATTTTTATAGGGTTTTTTACACATCCGCGATCGATCGCGAGTACAAAACCCATGAAATTCCTGCAGTGTGCCCCCCTCCTTTCTAAAAACCTGGATCTGTAGTGTCATATTTATTGCTACTTCAGACACAGGTAGCTATTAATTAGACTCCGCTAATAAACAAGAGTGTGGGGTACTCATAGCGGCTCCCACACTAGTTCCTGACACTGAGCACTGCTGAGCATGTCTCCTTGCTGCTTTGGACAGCCCATTGATTGATAGACTTGGGGCACTTCAGCCGCCAGATAAAAATAGCTCATATCCAGTGTGCCTGCCTTATATGCAAATAATGAGGAAATCATTGTCAATTGCTGTTTACATATCCTATGAAAACTGCATGCTACTGCTTTCCCTGAATATTCTTTTTTTTTTCTTTCTTTCTTTTTAATCTAAGCTTGCATATTTGTAGGTTCATTTTGTAAGTGCAAGCGCATGACCCCTACACTAACATTTTTTTCCAAAAGAAATTAAATTGTCGTGGAGCTTATAAATGTCAGGGGGCTTTCACACACACAAAGCCCAGATGCACCCAGTGACCCCTACCTCTTCCGAAAACCCAAATCTACGACTACTGGGTCCAAAAATCCCATTAATAAGCAGCCTAATAAGATAAATTTATATTTTATTCGCATAGCACACATGCTGATCCAATCATAATTCATATTTACAGTGAGTATCAACATAATCTGTTTAACAATAGAATATTATAATAGTTTAATTTTTCAACTGCTTTTTCAGGGAATTCAAATAGTGTACAGCATATGATAATATCTAGAGTATAAGGCAGTCCTTGCTTACTTTATTTCAGGTGATTTACCATTATATTGTGTATATTCTGTAACCTTCATAATCATAATAACTGTGATAATAATCATAATAACATTCTGACGTTTTAGGGTGTAAATTGGTATTCTCATTATTGCTTCACGACACATTTCTTTGACGCCGCTGACTGTTTTCCTATGAACTAGTCACCTAGGTGTCCAACATCGCGGTATTATGCCTATTAACAGAAAAAAAAAACAGAGTCAAAAAGTCACTGCGTCAAGTTTTATACAAGGATTGCCTTAAACTACATAGATGTTGACTAGAAACTAGGGGAAATTTTATTTAAATCGACCAACCAGTTGGTTTTCTGAGGTTCATCCATCCAATATTTTACTACAGTACATCACTTTCATACCAGATTTTCACGAATCTTTGTTTGAAGTCCTGCTTCAATTCCCTCTCTATCTTGACAATTGGCTTATATCATTGGCTGAATTGTTACTCTAATAAGCTAGTAGTGATAACTATGTGTGGGCATTCACCTTGGAGAGGTTGCCATTTGATTTGCCATTTGATTTGATTTGACAATCTCTTTGGCAAATCTTTTTGTCCAATTTGACGCTCCCTCAGGAACAAGAACAGTGCCCGCATCAGTATCGTGATGTTCAACATGAACGTCCGGATCCATCTGATCTGAATAGCAGTCACTCACTGAAACAGAAAGTGCCTTGTCTAGTTTATAGATGAAATAATATAAAGACATGTATGTTTCATTTTTATTCCAATGTCCAATGTCCAATGTCCAATGTGGGCTACTAGCAATTTACGACAATGACTACCAAGGATAATTGTGACTTGATAATGTCATGCAAATGAATTAGGCAAATGATGACGGGGTCATGGATTTCATTTTGTTTTTAATACGGGTCAATAGGAGGAGCTGATGCTTTCAAATCAGCCTTCAAATTTTCAAGGTACTGCTTAACACTACACTATATGTAGAATATATTTGAAAAACAGCTCAAAAGAAAAAGAAAAGATTTGCCTCATTCAGAGGGATTGCCACATAGGCCTGTGGACGGCTAGCTCCATGTCAGTCCATCATAGTTGTACAAATGAATACAATATATTTGATGCATTACAATATGCATATTCCTTTGTGTGAATCATTTGATACTTTATATACAGTGTAAAAACATCAAAAAGCCATTAGGTGGGTCACTTAAAAAATGCACTTCATTCAGAAATTATGAAATTACAAAAGTGAAAGATGAAACCGCCATACTTCCGCGTTTTGTAGCCTCAGTCTAAATTGTAGTCTCCCCTCAAATAGATACCGGGTTAGACACGATTTTTAAAGCAATAAATGCCTTCCTCATATAGACGCCTCCCTTGTATTCATTACGAATAATGATAATAGCAACGTTTTTATTAGTGAAGATGCACCATTCATCATTCATTTCATCTGTGCAAGATGCTAAAATTGAAATAAAACGCGCCATTTATGAAAATTTGTGCATGAGCCTTTTGTGTCAATTCCCTCATTAAAACGCCTATGCTAGATATGTTTTGAAAACAATAAATGCCTATGCTTCAAAACGCGGACATACGGTATGTTTATAAACACATGCAACTACTGTAAACCTAGAAATGTTTGCGCACAATTTAATTTGCGAAGTTCGTGGGTAGGTGCTAAAATGCAAGCTTGAATAGTCAGCAAACATTGATAGCCCATGTAAAGTAGGTCCAGGATGCACCGAAATCACAAAACTAAATAGTCACAAAATAATTTATAGATGAAAATTGCCAACTTTAATTGCCACGAAATATTCTAGACAATATGTAGAAGTATCACTTCTTTTAAAATGTGACTTACATGTGTCAAGATGAGTTTGACTCGGAGGGTCTCGGGCCTTCTTCGCGGACTTGGCGCGGCGCTTGTTGCAGTAGACTAGACCTGCGGTGCAAATGATGATTGTGAAGAGCACGATGGGGACGATGACAGACGCGTCGTGCTTGCGAGCCTCAGGGGTCATTGTCGAGCATGTCCGACCCATCCAACCTGCAGTGGAAGGCTTACTGCTGAACCTCGCCTCACAAGAAGTTGAAATGTGTGATTGGTATTGCATTTTGAGATGATATAACAATACAGGTATTTCATATAAGTAAGCTACCGTACATTTGAAAACATGAAGCTGTAATAAGGCCATTGCAGCAACTTCAGACATGAGAGTCTTACTCTGGTTAACTCTCTGCAGTATGTAGCAACTAATAATTTACAGCATTGAGCATTGATATACTAAACGATTTGGACCCTTGTATGAATAATATAGCAACACATAGGCAGATCCGGGGGGCACAGGGGGGGCGCGCCCTCCCCTTTTCCCACTAAGATACTTAATTTTCGTAGCGTCTTTGGCATGTCCGCCATTGATGGCGCGTACGAAACCCTTGGAATCTCTTAAGTGCACACACCTTTTCCAAAAACCTGTATCTGCTATTATCAGCATAAGACTGAAACAAACCCTAAGGAAGTGTTAACTTTGAGAGAAGTACCACTGACCAGGCGTGCACTTGTCGGTCGGACATTTGCCTGTGATGTGGTTACAGTTCTGGTTGTCGGCGCAGTGGCAGATGGTGGTGCAGCCGGGACCAAACAGTCGGTACGGACACGGGGTTTGACAGTTCCACTTCAGCCAGCCTGGAGCGCAGCCTCCTGGTCTGCACTCACCTGTGACCTGTAAAACACAACAAGGGTAATGATCAAGGCTGCACGTTCAGCATAGCACCCAAGGGCATGTGTCATTGGAAGACATTCAAGGCGTGTACTTTCTTTGTGTGAATTGCACAAATTAATCATGTGTTTGTGGGAGTTTTTTTTTTGTTTTGTTTTATGAGTAATTGAGCAATTTGTCATCTGAAGCTTCAAGCACATGAAGTGAGGCCACCATCTGTCAAAAAGTACAGCTCTGTAGATGGAGATGGACGTTAGCTGGACTGCCAACTTTGTTCACGATAAGATGGCTTTAGGATGATTTATAACTAACATCTCTAACTTTGTGTAACTCTTTTAGAACAAAAAATACTGCTTATTTCAATCGGGGATACAAATTGAAATATTTCAATGGAGGAGAAATATCAACTCATTTGAGATTGTGCATTCATATTAGGGTGCTCGTAAGAATATTTAATAAACTATTGACCACATGAATCGTACCAGAAGGCACAAATTGTATTTATACATTTGGATTGTCTGCATCTATTGATAGACAAAATATGTTTAAATGGAATTAACTATAGTGCATCACTGACCTCATCACAGCCATGCAGGCAGCCCGCACATGATGAGTTACATTGAGGATCGTAGAAACCCTGAATAGTAAACAACAACAAAAACAGTTTGATGGCAAAATCAATTGACTCTCACACAACAGTCCATCCTCTAAGTTGACCCACTTCAACTAAAAACAACGTGAGCTTTTATGCCGATATTATAGTTTAATAACAATAATTAACCGTGAGTTTTAAATGCCAAATAAGAATCTACATCTACTAATCGAGTGCTCTATAGTCAAATAACAATCAATTACAAATGAAAATTACGCTTCGTGCTTTAACATCAGCCACTAAGCTGACTGCTCAGCAGTTATTTGTTAGCAATTTCAGTATATTAGGAAAATCAGGTAAAATATGGCCACGCACCTTCATACAGCCATGTGTGCAGTTGCCCATGTCTTCGTCGCATGTCTGGTTGACACAGTTCGTGCACTTCCCCGTGCACGTCTCGCCGAACCAGCCGTGCACACAGCCTTTTACCTTGCAAGCCGCGGTGGACCGGTCACAATCTCTCTCGATGCACATACCACACATTTGTGTGCACGTGTCTGCCCAATGGCCCCGATCACAGCCCACGATGCAAGTGTAGTTATTGTAGCAGTCGCTGGTGTTATTTTTTGCCGTCAAGCAGAAGCCCGGGCAACGCAAATGTTGTTTATGGTCCTGAGGGTCCGGCACTACTCTGGACCAGACCCCGAGTCTCGGTCCAACCACTGCCAACAGCAGCCACAGCCACCAAAGCTTGGTCCAATCATGCGCACTCATGTTATCATGTTGAACTGCCAATTAATGCTTATGAATTACATGTTGATTATTTTCAATTTTGTCAGGTTTGTAGAAGATTAGTTTCGCTCACAACAATCAAGGTTCAGATCCAGAATCTGGCTTTCGAAGCCTGAAATTTAAGATAAGAAGTTTCTTCATCGAGTTCGTGTTCACTAGTCAAAACACTGAAAAACACTTACTTTTTATATGAGTAAAAAAACTAAATGAATGAACACAAGAACTTGTGTTGTACTACCTCCCGAGATCGAGGCGATTGTCACGTTTATTTTCGCGTTTTATAACTGCTTTTATCTTTCATGTGTAGCTATAAAGTCAAGATGTTTATATTGTTTGCAAACAGTTGTACTATAGAAATTTGGTACTGATTATTTGGAATACTGAATTCGATAAAGGACGTACGCATCAGTAATGCATACGTTATTTTTACGTTTGACGTACGTGCTTTACGTTTCAAGCGTCACATCAGTTACTTGACGGTCCCACAAGAAGAATGTCGTACACTAGGATCATCAGCGGAACTTCGCATAATTATGTATACGAGAAAGAGACTGTCGCCTCGATCTCGGGAGTTGTAGGCAATCTTCACTAGGTTTGTAAATGGCTTCAAAGACATTATCGTGAACGTAGCCCGTGAACGGGGGCAATAATTACATCATACGAATGACTATTACAATTTCAATACACGTAATATTGAATATTGTTATTTAGTCAATTCAGTTTTCTTTTTAATGTATCTTCTTTAACCATGCTCTGGTATAAAGAATTATATGTTTGACTTTTAATAGTATGTTTTATACGGATTTTTGTCTGAAATAAAGTTATACATAATATATAAATTGCTCAGGAAAACTAATGATCAGATTCTGTTCTGTTTTATTGCAAATGATGATGGTCCACTGTATCACACTGAACCACTGTATCACATCAAATTAGGAGCTCTCATATTATTATCATCATCATCATCTACACACCACAATAGGTTCCCATTCCGCCAGAATACTAAGCTAGGGTCAGACAGTCCCGAATATTGGAGCCGAATCGATCATAGTGTTTGTAAATGCTGATATAGTACTTAGCACATTGTCTTTTCACGGACAACCTTTTTAATAGTAGTAGAACCATATGTCTCCCCAATGATTCATCATCACCTACTGCAGAGTACACATTCGGGGATGATCCTTGTTGCCTGCCAGACAGGGGCTGTACACGTAGCGATTGTGTTTCAGATTGGGAGAGTGGATGGGGCCATAAAGTGGAGATACAGTGTCCATGGCTCATGCAACATGTAACGCGAGTGGAGCAATAACAATATACGGACAATCAGTGTTAATGGCAAACTATGCATTCGATAGCGCATCGATGTAGTCTTGTCGTGAAAATCATTACATATGTTGTTTTTCTATGTTAATTCCCTCATCTTTAAACTGCGACTCTTGCTGCGATATTTACAAAGTGTTATCTGGTAAACGGTAGCCGACTACATACAAATTAATAGCAAAAACAGATTTTTTAAAACCCACTCCCTACTCGTCCCCGGACGAGTGAGGCCCGTCAGATTAGACGAGTTAACAAACCATCATGTTGTGGGTTCCGGTCTCAAAGGCTGGCAATTTTAACTTCTGATTTTCTCAAGCTTACTAAAAACTTTAATCTGCTCCTGTCTACAACACAGTGGGGTCTTTAACATATATAAAACAGACCAACACTATGATACAATGAGTTCTCGTATAATCTCAGGCCAAGAAACGACTACAAATCTCCACAGACACCACATCTCTTTAGGCCAGTCATAATGATAATAATAGGTTCAAAAGGAGCATTTTCATCAAATGACAATTGCCTGCAACGAACTGCCAACAAAGATGGCGGACGGCGTGAACATACGAAAACATTATCATACGAGACGGGGTGAGATATCAGAAAATATCTCACTGAGTGTGGATCTGAACAGAACGAGTGAGCGCGATTTTCTGATATCTCACTCCCACTCGTACTGGCATTTTCTCCCTTGTATGTTCATCATTTTAGGCTATAAACTTTGTAGTGTGTGATATAGGAAAATATCCTCCACCTCTCAGCCAATCAGAATCAAGTGTTTTCAGCAAACTTGGGAGAAAGTTTTGTTAGTGCCACGCTAACAAATATCAAATGAAAACTACTAACAGCTGCCTTGTGTATTTTCAGATTTGACTGGGATCGCCGGTTCGAGTGGTCGTAAGTACAACTGATTTAATTACACCAATCTAATTATAATGCCTCAGTCTCACAACAGAATTGTGTACTACGAGTTTGTAAAATGAAATTTAGAAAAAAAATGAAGCATCTGTGGCTGCTTTATTGTTCCTGTAACACATTATATGCAGTAAAGGGCTTCTGCCAGACGGCTTTCATCCAATTAGGAAATGAAGCTGTGATTTTTCAACCAGAAAGGCCGTATGTTGCTATCAGACATCTTACATTCGGCAGTATAAGGACTGTGAGAAAGAGTAGAGGGTACGGGAATCATTTATAATCAAATAAGGAGGTGGCCATTGGTTTCCATGGGGATTAATAACCTGCTAATCCAGCACAACATCGCAATTAGGGATGGTCACGTGACAGTCAACATAGCAATAAAATCACTCTTGGTCAGCTCACCAAACTGTTGATTGCAAGTTACCAACTATCTACATACTCTATAAAATTGCGTGGCCATTTTATCGCGGAATTGTAGCAGCATATCGTTAATCTTAATCAATTTTTGGCGTGGTATTCAACTCCTAAAGCTATTGAAACACTAGACATATGCACTGTAAGTTAGTATACGACATAACTCCCGAAGACTGATGATTGCATTGTGTACGTGTAAATGTATTTCACAGCCTGATACACATGTCATAAAACGACTACATGTCCCAGTGCTGATCAAATCTGCCCAAATCTATTTATCGTGTTGACTTCTCTCACCATACGCCGAATTCCTCCGAATAGTCACACTTGTTTTCCCCATCAATTCAATTTCCAATCCTCCCAACACCCACACGTCATTGTTGGCAGTGTGAAACAGATTAATGACCCCATGGACCCCGGACTTGTGTTGACAAGAAGACTACATTTGGCGACGACAAGACAGATTGGCGCGGGATGTGGAGGGGTGGTAAGTGGGTGTGATACAGAACAACCTCCTATCAAGAGCACCTCTGTAAACAGACCGCCACCTCTATGATAGATCCGTTTTCAAGGTCCTGCGCATTCAGTAAGACCAACAAGCACCTCCATACAAAGACCACCTCCATAATGAGACTGCTTGAAGATAAAGCCGTGGGGGTTTAGTTGGGGATGTTCTACAGCAACCCACCTATTGTGTTGAGATGGATGGAGCGTCTAACACAGTGCTGACGTAACATCACAGCCGATCCATTCTCGCACTGCTGCCGGGGAGCTTAGCAATGGGATATGGCATGGGGTGTTCCGAAGCTCAGTTAAGGACGGGTTTAAAACCTCGGATTACGACTATAAACCACCACATTTGCATTTACATTTAGAAGTCTACAATCGTCAGCCAACGCCAATTATTTTGAAATTCACACCTTCGTGTTGATCCGTTGTCAGATATGGTAAGAAAAAAAATACATTGTCAGGTATGGTTGGGAAAATACATTTCTATCAAATGGTCGGGGTTTGGGAGATTTCCAATCATTTTTATGAAAATCTCTGATTAAAAGTAAAACCTTTCCCCTTAATCCTAAGAATCTTGTTTCAAATTCCATGTTCAATTATCAACCAATGGTAATGGAAATCCAAACCCCAATAAAAGTGTGCAGAAAAAATGACTGCCGCTGACATCCTTTATATATTGCAATGATAAAAGTTAATGCCTCACCAATACAGACAAACACACACCCTCTAAAAACACTAAAGGTCCTTAATTACATGCCACGAATTAGCGGATCACAGACATTGATAGAAGAAACAATCGAGTGCCTGTCATCTGGGCGGTTCATATCCGTGTAGCGCTCATTATATATGGCTTCTGCGGGCGGATCATTGCCTCATCCGTGTATCACTGTCCATAGATCACTGCTCAGGGCGGATCTCTCTGACTTTTCATTAACCGGTGTAATCAAGTGGAGACCGGATTTATTGTGACCTTGAACTTCTGGATTTTAAGATTTTGAGAACATTTTGAAATGTTGCTCAATTAACAAACGTGTTTCTTGGCGGATGGACATATTAAAGGAGCCAATCGGCTGCAAGCTTATCGTAGGGTTCAAGTAGCCTCTATCAATCAGGCTAAGTAGTGCTTAGGCTACTATATGCAATATAGAGGGGCTGGTTGAACGAGGTTAGGATTCAATGTGGGAAGTGGGTGGTGATGGGACAGGGAAATATGTTTTTATGGTGCCATTAAGCTTTGTCACAGTAATAACTCTGCATACAATATGGCGGCTGTGACTCACTAACTTCATGGGCGATATCATGGTGTTATTGCGTATGCTGTGCAAATCTTGAATCTTTTGATTCATCTAGAGTATGTTGATTCCCTGCATAACAGGCATTTGTTTATCTTTAATCATAAAAAACATTTTATAGACTTAAAGTGAATGTGAATACCGAAGTTCTTACTTCCAAGATTGTTTGAGGTGTAGAAAGTGAAATTGTATATTGACTACAGAACTCAAATAAGATTTAATCTTGCTCGACAACTGGCATAGCTATCGATAGAAACAATGTGGTGCATTAGTAAACATGAATTTGGAAGCACTTAAATTGCATAAAGATTATAGTTTTTGTAAACCACCCATCATGGCCTGTTACATCAATATTTGTGTCATTACACATTAAGGTGATCATTCACCATATAATTTTGCAGAAGTAGGGCTATCACAATCAATTGATAGCTATAATAGGCATATCAGTATCAATTCGGGGATGAATAATAGGTAAGGAGCACAACCATTTCCACAACAACTTTTTCGATATGCTCGAAGTCATTACCATTAAAAATACTAATCATATTGGTAAGAACACACAGATAGCTTTGCCATTGTTCTATTGACAAATGTCTTGCTCTGTCAGATATTCAGGATGAGTAGGAAAAATACACGAATGCCAAATACTAGTAGTTCAGTGTCATTTCTTTATTCTACTATGAATTCATGAACTTTGGCCAGGGAATTATTATGTAAACAAGCCAAACAACCCAAACACGTGGTCACCCCTTGTTTTGCTATGACTAGTTCAACTTTGACCTGCTAAATCACCACCATTAATAGTTTTATGCCCTGAACATAGTTCCAAATAATTTCCGTCTGTGAATAAAACATTAGCAGAAATACTCAACGTTCTTGTACCGTTATCAAAATATGTGATACAGGGCACCAACATAACAAAAAACACATCATAAATCAGTACAAAAATCGCAAGGCTGCTATAAAAGTAGCCTCATCACTGGATTACAAAATTCATACCTATTGCAGGCCTGGAGGAGTACTGCGACACGCAGACGTTCTCGCCACAATGCAACCCGCAACACGAGGTCGTTGTGATCCAGTCGGCCAAGTACGGGCGCATGCGGCTCGGCAAGTGTGTGGAGATCGACCTCGGCTACATCGGTGAGTGGGTGAAATGGGGGGATTCTGGCACTGAATTTGTTCACTGTTTTATTTTTGTATTAAAGGGAATGTGTTTGAAATGAATATCAGCTCAATTCCTAGTTGAAATGGCAACGTGGTGATGGGATACTGGGTGTCTGTTGGCGAGTAATAAGCGTCTGGTTGGAGCAGACTGTCCTGTTGTCTGTGGCCATTTCAGACTACTTCAGCACCATCCTATCATAAACAGCTTTGACCTTCAAAGCATTTCAATAATACGTTCACTGGGGCGAGAGGGGATAATAGGGGGTAAATTTGGCATTGTTGTCTTAACAAGCGGAGGTTCGGAAGCCTCGTTAAAAGGCGTGTCCCGTGTAGAGGAGAGCCACACCTCTGCACGTAAAAGAACTCGCCTAGTTTGAAAACTATAGCTAGTGTGATCCCTCCATTACCCTTGGCTCAGTTGGTTACCTAACCTGCCAAACAAACCTGTGTACCTTGTGCATCCGTGGCCGAGTGGATAGGGAGTTGGACTCGTGACCAGAAGGTCGTGGGTTCGATTCCCTATCGGGTCTGATGGTAAGTGCTGAGCAAACTTATCTCTAACAGGTTGCACACTGCTCCATGGTACCTACACGTTAAATAGGTACAGGTCGCAAATGTGGGTAATAAGCACGTGTGCGCAACAGCAGCAATGCCGTATGCAGCCAGTCTTGTATGCTCCCCAGGGAGTTGAGAAAGATATATGTAGTGTGAAAATGATGCCACTGACCTGGTGTAGATGTAAAGTCGCTAGAAAACGGCATGAGCTGTTCATTGAGACTATAAACCAATACATACATAACTTCCAAATTCTTTTTGGCGGGCCTTTTTTCAACATACCACATTTTTTAGCCTTTCCCCCCACTTCCATATAAACCCCATCCTCGTGTATCAGTCTGCTGCCATTACATGCTACCAGAGAGTGCAGGCACAGTCAGTCGATTAGTCAATCAACCAGGCAATCAATCAATCATTCATTCATTCATTCAATCAATTAATCAATCAATCAATTGATAAATCAATCAATAAATCACTGCAGCTCTCAAACAATCATGGTGAATGGAGCAAAGTTAGCTCTCCCCACCAAATTATCAACAACCCTCTCTGTCAATAAATCATTCAAGCAAGAAATACATAGGTCCCTGTCACGTTCTTTCAACATATCCCTGCCACTCCGGTACTCCGTAACTCCGGCACTAAGGTGTGGCCCTCCCTAATGTAAACATAACATGTCTTTTGATATAATCCAGCCTTTATCGTGAGCCTATGAAGCAATCAATCAATCAATCAATCAATCAACTTGTTGTTTCAGGCTGTTTCAGCTCGGTGCTGTGGGAGGCTGACCGGCTGTGCGGCGGCCGCCGCGCCTGCCAGATCCCCGTGCCCAACGCCGCCATGGAGGACACGCGGCCCTGCCTCAAGGAGCTCAAGACCTTCATGGAGGTCGCCTACTCCTGTGTGCACGGTCAGTGGGGATTTTGGTCTCTTTACGACCATCTTCTATCAGAAACACTTCTATATGCAGTAGAACCTCTAATTATCACCACCTCTCTATTGAGACCATCTCTATAATAAGACCACTTTGGGGCTTTATCATACAGTCTCTGACTCTGAGTCCGGACGTGGGGGAGTGCATTAGCATCTGTTTTTTTGGTATGTATGCTCCACGGTGAGGTCAAAATGGTGGGGGGGTTAATTTTTGTAAAATGGGTGAGGGTCTGAGGGAGGGTCTTAAATATGGTTTATGACAGAATAGGTGATCCTAAATATTGGTGATTAAGACAATACATTGAATCTATATGAAATTTGAAGGCAACAACAAAATATCATCATGCTTCAGTTTTTACATTTTTGCAAAGATGTGGATCTTTGCATTGAGATTTAGAGAAATTAGGGGGTCTTTGGGGTTTGGCAACCAAAAAAAAAAAGAGGGTTCTGGGGTCTTTCTGAGCACCTCAACCCGACTGTGGAAGATCCACCACCACCACACCCCTGGGGTGTCTCTTAGTCTCTATACGACCATCTTCTATTAGAAACACTTCTATATATAAAAACTCTTGTTTAACATTCCATTTAGACCATTAGACCACCTCTATAAAGATAATACCTTAGTGAAACTCCAAGAAAAGGCTGTATCGTTATATTGTTATCGAGGTCAATTCAGGGTCAGCTCCTTATTAGAGCAGTTCTATTGTATATGCATTTGCAGTGCAGTGTATTACTTCATTCTACCAACACTGCTAGTCTCCCCGAAGACACTACCTCTCTATTGATACCATCAGTGACCATCCGCCATGTGGAGTTTATACAGAGGTTCTACTGTATCATTGATTATTTTTAACATTGGTAAAGTTTACCAATGTTGATTTTTACCATCAAGCAGGCTGTGATAAAAGTCGTCTGTTCCAGTGGCAAGCCCTGCTGGCGAATGTGGTGCGGACGCGGGTGGGGACCCCGGGGGCGTCAACCTCACGGCGCCCAACGGCTATCTGGCCTCCATTGTCACCATAGAAACGGGCTGCGGAGGCATGGGAAGGTGAGTGGGAGTGGCGGATGTTAGGAGAATGCAGTTTTAGGCATTTTTATATTTGGCTGTATGTTGACGTGTTCTATCATTGTGACAATTGTTTTAATGTACTTGCTGTACTGATGCATTAAATTAATATATAAAGTAATAAATTATTATTTTTAAAGATATCATATATATGGTAATGCTCCCCTTCAATACTACAGTATGCTGAAGATGTTTTGTATTTTGTGTTGATATTGATATTTTACCCAAACTTGAGGGTGATGAGTAACACGATATCACCCTCAAAACAAGTAACAAATATCAATTATAGTTATACTATCACTTGCTATAGAGACCTGAAGTGGTTTAGATTTGCAAACATTGAGTGACTCAGTTTTTTCCCTCCCTTAGACCGTGGGTGCTACAGGCGCTGCCCGGCCAGCGGATCAACCTCACCCTGTATGACTTCTCTGTGGAGCGGTGGGGCGGGATTATATGGCGGGCATAGGGGCCCCGCATAGGGGGGGGGCGGGGCCCACACGTGGAGGTGTGTCACGAGTACGGAATCATCGACGACGACCACAACGACAACCCACAGGTATGCATGGCGGGTTTTATTGTTTTTTTAATACGGTTGTTTTGAGCGGGTTGTTGATGTTGTTAATGCTGCTGCTGCTGCTGTTGCTGCTGCTGCTGCTGCTGCTTGCTGCTGTGCTGCTGCTGCTTGCTGCGGATGCTGCTGTGCTGATATGCTGATGCTGCTCTGATGCTGCTTTATGCTAAGTTATGTCTTGTAACTTCAGGTTAAAAAACCTTTTGAACTTGACCATGATTCCAAACGTTTACAAACAAAATGTCACATGTACAGCTATTTGTATATGTTTAGTGAACGTGATATTTGACGTTATCCATTTCAGGTGATCTGTGGAGGCGTGACGAGAATCAGCCACATATACATGTCCCGGGGCCCCACGGTCAAGGTCAGAATCACTGTGGGCGAAATGGCCCGGAGCAGGGATAAGTACTTCATGATCCACTACAATGGTGAGTACTGCTGGTTGCTGTCATGTTACAGGTGGGAGATTTAAACGCCGACCCGCTGGGGGCAGGTCCAGCGGGCCTGGGTGAGCGCAAACGGAGGACCCAGTGTCAACTGCTCGCTGCGTATACATCAGGTTGAATATGTTTCAAATGTGTTTTTTGATCTCAAAAGTAGATTCATTGTAATGGAATAGTCAGCCACATATACATGTCCCGGGGCCCCACGGTGGGGTTCTGTCATCAGAACAAGCTGGGTTGCAAGCAGGGATAGGACTTCATGAACAGTGAGTACTGCTCGGATTGAATGCATGCATAGCAAACAATACAACAAATGTATTTTGTATTGCACACTAATCTTGAAGAAATACATTGAAGATATCAATAGCAGTACATAAAGCATCCAGATATCAACCATATTTGTACAACATAGAGATTTGTTGCAATTCATCATATTCATGCTGTTACTAGCATCATGCTCAGTGTTTTAATAGTGATCATTTATAACATGTTCTGTTGCAGTGATGCTTGCGCTGACCCTGACAACATGGTTTAGCGCTCACGACCCGTCATTGCAGCGCACGCGTCTGAGGAGGTCCACATACTGTTTACCCAGCACAATAACAATAAATGTTTAATTTAAATATTTCAGTTTCATTATAAATGCAAACAAAAGCAAGCATTTGTATTTGTTGCACGGTTGCAGGTGCTGGAGATGGGGTGCAAGCATTGTGTTATTAGGACCCTGGCGCCTATGGGGTGCCAGTGGGCCTGGGTGTCTTAGATACAATGTCTCTGCTCACAGCGTGAGTACAGCAGGTGAGCATTTTTCACCAGTTTTGACAGTCAACAGTCAATTATTTGTGATGGAATTTGCTCTATCATTCAGGGTTTCTAAACAATTACAATACTGTTTGACATAAAAAGGCCGCTATAATGAAAAGTAATATATCGAGAAGAGACATGTTTAACCATAAACTATCAAAACATCCATTAAAACCTTGGGGCAGGACGACTACTATGGATCATGATTGAGACCATCTGATACAAACAAATAATTATGTTAAACTATATTATAACCGTTGGGGATGTGATTTCTAAAAAAACTGCGTGTTGTGTTTCAGCGCACGCCTCTGTCCGTGACGAGCATCAGGGCGGCGCCGGCGGTCTGGACGCCGCGGCCGCCGCGGGCATCTCGTACGGTGAGTCAGCAGACACAATGCAAACATGGAGATTACATTGTGTTCAGACCAAAGCCACGTGCAGCGCGGAGAGTGTAGGATACAATGCAAACATGCAGATTGCATTGTAGGCAGACTTGCCACTGTTCTGTTACCAAAGCCTCGTGCAGCGCGGAAAGCGTCAGACACAATGCAGCCATGGAGATTCTATGCAGATTGCATTGTGTTCAGACTTGACTGTCCCAATACAGTCAACTATTTACTCAGTTCTGTATCTATCATTCATTTCTATAAACAATTACAATACTGTTTTTAAAAATGTGAAAAAGTAGTCTGGTTGAGTACCAGCATGTTAACCATGGTATCACCCCTGAAACCTATGTGGGCTATGCGATACTTCTAGATCATGATAACCAGTGAAATTACATGAAAAATTATATAAAGCTCTATACAATACATGAAGACTAGACTATAATGTGAATCCCTGTGCTGTAGGTATCGCTGTGGCCATCATCCTGGGCGCGGCGCTCGGTGTGGGACTCGTCATTGTGGTGGTCGGCATCATCCGTTACCGCAGGTCAGTCACACGCAGGTCAGTCAGTCAGTCAGTCAGTCAGTCAGTCACAGTCAGTCAGTCAGTCAGTCAGTCAGTCAATCAGTCAGTCAACCAGTCAGTCTAACAGTCAGTCTAACAGTCAGTCAACTAGTCATCCAAACATTCAGTCAATCAATCAATCAGTCAAACAGTCAGTCAGTAAACCACTTTGTCAATCAGCCAGGCATCCAGTTAGTCAATCAGTACAATCACTCAATCAATCAGTCAATCAATCAGTTGATAAATCAATCAATAAATCACTGGAGCACTCAAACAATCATTGAATAGAGCAAAATTAGCTTTCAATCAAATAATCAATAATTCCATCAATCAATAAATCATTCAAGCAATCAATGAATCAATCAATCAATAAGTCAATTAAACCTAAGCTTTCATGTCAATATGGTAGAACCTGGTTATAAAAGAGTTATTCTTGAGCACACTTTTCAAGGCTGCAAACTAATTGCGATATTTGCTGTAGTAGAAATGACAATTCTTAATATTTCACCAACAGAAAACTTTTGTTTCACAGGATTAGTATACAAGACTTGTAGCTTACACTGCTATTAGATATATGAAAGCACATCTTAATTTTTTATTGTATATTAATTTCAATAATTTAAAGCGCCATACTATTATGTATAACAAATAGTCGAAGCACCATTAAAACTAGATCTACTAACAGCTATTGTACATCTCTATTTTCAGATTGTGTTACCATAGTTACAATAGGTATGCACGTATTTATCTAGATGTGCACTCTGTGACCTAGTTACATATATTATGCAAATTAGTTTCCAGTGTGCTTTCCAAATGCCATTTACACGTATTTCTAGTTCTGCACAACTGGACCCAGTTTACACTATTCTGTAGTAACTCGGTTTTATTATGTGTTTTTCAAAATTCATTACTTATTTCTGGTGGTAATTTTAATCATTGTATATCATCATGGATTTGACAAAATAACAAGCGTTTTATATTACCTAGTAGCATATTTAGCCTTCTATTTACATGTAGACCCTTATCCAAATTCACATTGCCATTTTGCCATGTAATCATAAACTGCAAAATACAAAAGATCATAAGGATACAGGGGCAGATTCAGAAACATATTTCCTACCCTGGTGATCTCTGGATCTACCTCTGGAATCACCTGAAGATGTTTGGGGTTTTTTAGGGTTAAGGGATTACAAAATACTGCATCTTCTGTGACTTCGTCCCCATATTCTACTATTTAGTGGTTCTTTACCCTCATATCACAAATTTTATCATAATCCTTTCATGTCATAGATCACAAGCTGTTTTTGTACTTTTTGATAACAAATTTCCTTATACTCTACCAATTGGCGGCTATTCCCACATCCTACAAACGTTTCATCTCTTTTTAAATATAATCTTAATTCATCTTTGCAATTTCTAATAGTTTACTGAACTCTTGTGGCAGATTCAAATAGCGTATGTCTAGATTTGAAAAGCCCTGTGTTCCAGAGGTACATCATTGTCGCTGCTAGAGCCATTTGTTGTAGCACAGTCCTGTATATGTCACACACGGATATCCAACACTAGTCATTATTCACTGGCAGATCCAGGTTTTATGGAAAGGGGATTTCATGGGTTTGGGCAAAGCACATCTTTTCTCCATTGATTGTTTAAATAATAAATATACACGTAGTGGTGTCAATATGGTATTAACACAATATACAACAATCAGTGATGGCAAGGATGAGTAGTTGTTCATCAGTCGCGGTTAAGGTTTGTCTATATCAATGAAATTAAAAGTATGCAAATTACACTTTGGGTGTGAAAAGGGGTTGGGGGTGGGAGCATGTACCCTGTGTTCCACCTAGATCTGCCACAGTAGCATTAGTGTTCATATCTAAAGGTTGCACCACAGAGGGTTTAGAACAATAAGAATAATTTGGTGTCTGTTTATCAAAATATCCTACCAATTATTAAATTTATAAGACACGGATGGGCTATTACAAGCATATAACCTATAGTTTCATATGCTGTATAGAATGTAATGCATATTGAAAATATTGAAACACACATGATTGAAAAGATACAGTGAGAAAAATGGGACGCAGAGGCAACAACAATAACATAATTATTCATACATTGTAATAATGTTTATACTTTGTATATTTAATGATTGCCAGTAAACAGATATAACATGACAATTGTGCAATATAAACAGATGAATAAAAATCACAATTATGAAGACTATAGACTTCCAATTTAGTAGTCACCTCAATAGTTATTGTCACCACCTTCTTTGTTATATTGTTGCCCCCCACAAATCTATTGAAATGGTTAATTTATATTGTTCCATGAATTGTGCTAAAAAGAGTTTTTCCCGATTAATCAAAACTTGGTAAATGAAAAGGCCACGATACTAACTTGAAAAAAGATAGTTAAGGGGTAAACTCTGTTGACTCACTGAAATTTGATCATTTCCATTTTTCAGTTCACAAAATTCACATTCAAAATATATTTTAAGAAAACAATTAAATTAAGACTAGCCCACAAGTTATTCTTAGTTTCTGTACATGAGAATGATGTGCCTATCAAAAAGAGCAAAACTTAGTGAGCTTCCCTCTTAAATGTCAGAAAAAAACATAATGCAAACTTGAAAACATAATTAAATGAAACAAAAAACAGTGCAAATTTAAAATATTTTAAAAAACAATTAAATGCAAGAACAAAACATAATGCAAACTTGTATTTTCGTCCTGCAGGCGGCGCCAGCATCTGCCGTGTGGTGGCCGCGGCACGCTGCTCCTGCGGCACCCCCGGGGCGGTGGCGGGGGTGGGGGCTGCGCAGGCGACATGGAGATGAAGTGCACGTGTCCCAACAACAGCGGCGGCAGCAGCACGCTACCCTCCGCCAGCGCGGCCGGTCTGTATTTCCTGGGTGTGTAACGCTTTCACTTTCACTTGCACTGGCAGATCCATGGGGTTACTCTATTTTGGGGGTAGATGGGGAGGGAGGGGGTATTAAGGTGTCAACAAATCATACATAGCTAATTTATTTGGCATTTTTCCCACATTCCACACATTTTGAGGCGTTTTTTCTACATCCCACTTCCCTGAAATCTCATATCCCTCTGTTTAGGCCTTTTTCTGACATCATTTTTTGGCCTTCTTTTCCACATCCCGCTTCCTTACAAACCTCCCCCTATTGCTATGGCCGCCTCGACCCACATGCAAACCTAGTATATGTGCACTCCACATCAGTGTGTGTGCGCGTCCGTGCGTGCGTGTGTGTGAGGGTGGGCTGGGCTGGACTGGGGGTCACATTGACGTGCTAATTTTCATTGTTTTTTCGCTGGGTGGGGACAACTGTTGTGCTCCCTGGATCTGCCAATGCTCTCTATTGTACTTGCTGCCACTGTAAATGTTGTTAAACTATTGTTCTATTCTCTGTTGTGTTGGTCTCTGCTTTAAACTTCCGGGCAATTTTGATAGATGTGATGGAGGCTAGTATAATTGTAGAATCAGGTTTTTTTATTGTTTTGCTTGTCCATTTTGATCATGTTTATTTTGGAGCTGTAACTATGAATTGCTAAATAGAATTTTCATCTTCTATTTCTTAGTCTCTTCATCGCCTCTCAGTGCTACACATAGCAGTGTTGTACAATGTTGTGGTAAGAAATCATATGTTCAATGTCATAAACCTATATCTGTTAAATCAGTTTGCTATACATAAGACATATTGTAGGTTACATGTTAATGTTAATGATACCTAATACAAAAGTACACAAGGCCCCATACCAAATACAGCCTACCCAACGCCCCTGTGTCAGCTGATTTTAGGCGGGGCCAGTTAGGGTCAAACATGACCCAATAGACAAAATATTTTTTGTACTGTCATAATTTATTATCCCGCAGCCAGTGTTGTCATGGCCGGCGGCTTTCCATTGCTACCAGACTTGTGGTCTATGGCCCTTAACATACATTTACTACTTCTATGCGAATTCACACGCTGTAGTGCAACAATGTACGACTGGTGCATATTTACCATGTGCTGCCACAAGTCACACGCCAAATGAAGGCTAAAGCAGCCCCCACCCCCACCTCTATCTACACACACACACACACACACACACACACACACACACACACACACACACACACACACACACACACACACACACACACGCACACACACACACACGCACACACACACACACACACACACACACACACACACACACACACACACACACACCACACACACACACACACACACACACACACACACACACACACACACACACACACACCACACACACACACACACACACACACACACACACACACACACACACACACACACACACACACACACACACACACACACACACACACCATACCCTGCAACCCCAGCCACTCAACCACCCACCCACACAAGCACTCACCCACGCCCACATAAACTCACAACCACCCCTCCGCATTCACTCACACATGTACACGCACACACAAAACAAAAATCACCCTGACATACCCCATACCCCCTAACTCACCCCCCCTCCAACTACTCACCCCCACACCACTCTTCGTGCTGACCGTGTCTCTGTGTCCCTCAGGTGGCCCGCGGTGCGGCGCCCCGGTGCCTCCTGAGGAGCAGGCGCTCATCAAGGCCAGCTCCCTGCCGGCTCACAGCCCCGCCACGCGCGACGCCCTGCTCAGGTAGGACTTTGCTCAGTACAATGGCAGATCCAGGTTTTTAGAAAAGAGGGGTGCACTTCACGGATTTCATGGGGTTTTGTACGCGTGATCGATGGTACGTATGGAAATGAAGTATTTTGGTGGGAAAACGGAAGGGGCGTGCCCTCTGTCCGTCTCCCGGATCTGTCTATACAGCCACCTCCGTAAAGTGGCCACCTGACCACTAATAATCTGCTCGCCGCATAAGATTACCATCTGCTCTGGGTACTATATTGACAGGTTCAGTGTACAGTAGAACCTCTCATTATAACCACCTATGTAAAATGACCACTCCACTAATACAGTAGAACCTCCAATTAAGACCACCTTGTGATCATTTTTCACGGTCCCAAATCTCCATAAGGCTACCAAAATGGACCTCTACATAAAGACCACCTCTCTATTGAGAACATCAAACACTGAATACTGTAATTTGCTCGCATGTTATTTCCACCTGCTCAGATCGGCCATCCAGTCGGTGTACTCTCTCGACATTAGAACCTCTCATTATGACCACCTCTATAAAGAAACCACCTCTATAATCACCTACTCACGTCTATAATCACCTACTCACGTCACGTATCATGATCATTTGCTCTGTGCAGGCGGCCAAGCTGAAGTAAAACCTCACAACCACATGTAAAAAGACCTGGCAATAAGGGACACTGTTTCATTTGTCTCTTTGCTGTACATTGTTATTCAACATGTTTTGACTATGCTTTGTAATTGCTATGTTTGCTGACCACTGCTCTGTTGTTCCAGACACCAGCGGACGCTGCGTATCCATGGTAACGAGTACGAGCACATCTGGGAGGCGCCGCTGCCGACGCCGGCGTCGTCTCACAGCCACGACTCGGGCTACACCACGTACAAGGTACGGACCTCCTCCCAGTAACACCAAGTCTACAACAGGACCACATTAGGTCCGTCTTCAGGGAGTGCTCGGCCATCTAGTGTCATATTGAAATCTAATAAAAACCCTGCATAAACCAGCAACAACGTGAACTTCCATAAGTAGACCACCTCTTTATTTAGACCGCTTGAAGACAGTCGCCAGTAACAAAGAAATGTTCAATTATTAAAATCACTCAGTCACCGGTCCGCTCTTTGTGGGTTTCGCCTCTGTATGTCCCGACCACAGTATATTAAAAAAAGTCTCGTTAACACCAGACCATGTGATGGTGTGCCCGATAGACAGCCTGGCTGAACGAGGCTACCAAACTAAAGATGTGAACAAACATTTCCTGTTTTATAGTGTACACATATGTGTGTGTGCGCGTGCGTGTGTGTGTGTGTGTGTGTGTGTGTGTGTCTGTGTGTGTGTGTGTGTGTGTGTGTGTGTTGGTGTGCATGCGTGTGTGTGTCTGTGGTGTATGTTGGTGTATGTTGTGTGTGTGTGTGTTTCACACTCTCCATTCTCCTACCCCCTCTCACCCACACCCCAGCCTGTCTGTTGCAGCCGGACAAGCCTCCTCGCGCCCCGCCCGCCGCCTCCCACATCCCCATCACCACGACCGGGGCGCCGGGGTCTACCGGAGAGAAGGCCACGTGTGTGACGGCGGCGGCCGGCGGCGGCGGGGGGGACACCGTCACCGTGACAACAGCAGACACCTGCCAGGGCGGAGAGACGGCGCGGTACTCGGCGCTCAACAAAACCATCAACAGGAGGAGCAGCCAGCCCACACTCCTGTAGGAGCAAAGAGCAGCCAGTCCACGCTCTTGTAATGGCAGATCCAGGTTTTTGGAAAATGGGGGGGGGGGAGCGCACTTAAGGGATTTCATGAAAAACCTATGAAAATGAAGTATTTTGGTGGGAAAAGGGGCGAGCGCCCCCTGCGCCCCCACCCGCCCAGCACCTGGATCAGCCTATGCTGCTGTAGGAGCAGCCAGTCCATACTCCTGTAAGAGCAGCCCACGCTCCTGTAGGAGCAGCCTGTGCTCCTCTCGGAGCAAAGGAGCAGCCCACGCTCCTGTAGGAACAAAAGAGCAGCCAGTCCATGCTCCTGTTGGAACAACCAGCTCGCATACAAGCACAGGACGTACTATGCTGGATGAATAATATACATTTGGTAGCTTTGCAACATGTGAAGAATGTTGAGTTTTGCTGTATCTAGTCTGGACACGTTTGAGTAAGATATAGAGACTGTGTACATATTATGGTAAAACGTTTACTTGTGTGCGTATTTGGCAAACGGCTATCAGATAGACTGTGGTGTCAGACAAGAAACTTTGATAACTAGAATGTGCAGTAAATGTAGGGAATATCGGGGCCTGAAACGGTGAAATGTGCGAAACAGCATCACGAACTTCTGCCGTGATTCACAGAGACTTATTTTTGTCATGTCTCACATTTGTAACTAATGAACACGAGTAAATTGCAATGAGTCGTGAGGTATGCTTTAATAGAAACTCATAAATGTAGAATCTTATCAAATATCTTACAATAGACCTGTTGTACAAATATACATAGTCTATATTTATATCTAAGTGGGTTTACTCCCGTGTAATGTACTTGCCTGACGCTAATATGTAACATCAGATTCTATTTGGTAGATGCTTGGCAACTCTGCTAATTCTATCAAATCACTATACATGAAACTAGTGTTCAAATCTAAAGAAAAGTAAAGTATATACGTTTGCAGTGCATCATGTCTATACCAAATTAACATTGAATGTTTCCAGCTCGGCTACAAATAGTTAGGGTGTGTACAGTTATATTTTGCTTGTATAATCCTGAAGTATATTAAGTATATTAACATGCGTTTACCCCAGAATGTGGATTGAATGTTATGCGTGGTCTGTGACATTAAATGCGTTTGCTGTTTTGTATATCTGTGAATGTGTCTGACTGTACTGATGTGTGACTGTACTGATGTCATTATAAATGACAACCATTTGTGATATGGCTGCAGATTCCATTGGAACTTGTTTTAATCATACTTGGCTATAAGTTTGTTCAATGTTATTAATTCTATGCCATGTACAATTGCTGACAATGCAATTTTCACACCATCAACCAACGGTTTAGTCTTTGTTCTCAGCATGTAAACCAGCTATAGAAAGTTGTTAAAACAATGGGCAAATCGCCTGTGGAATTCCTAGTTTTGATATCATAAAGGGATAAATGCAAGCACTCTTTTTCAAATACAAATATGCAAATCAGCTTGATTTGATTGGCTGTAAACACCAGAAGTAACTACGTATTTTGACTGGCATTTACAAATGCCACAATGGACTGGGGTGCTTTAGAATGCAATATAGAATCCATGAGCATTTGTCCATGATTAGAGGACCTCGTATTTTTAATGTGGGTAATTGACAATAAATAAATTCTGTCAAAATTGTGTGTCAGTGCACTACATACTTAGAATCTCTATTGAGTATCTGTCTTATAGTGTTGACAATATTGTACTGGTATGCAGTATGCAGTAATGTGTGTGTTTTTGTGATGTATAACGACCAACTTTGTACTATGTCTATGCAGGTTGTACTATCGCCATTCCATATTTAATATATACAGATGCAAAAT
Source organism: Streblospio benedicti (assembly GCA_019095985.1). NCBI lineage: Eukaryota > Metazoa > Annelida > Polychaeta > Spionida > Spionidae > Streblospio > Streblospio benedicti. The sequence continues at coordinate 3,955,099 of CM032659.1, read as the reverse complement.
TGAATTTACATTAAAGTCAAAGTAACTGATTATAGTCTTAATTTTATTTCACCTGTCTGCATTGACACATATTATTCCTCATAGAATCAAGATCTGTGAAACGTAAGTAACGCGCGACCTAAAGGTTGGACTGGACAGTTTTTCTTTTAATATTTAATGATTACCATTGTAAAGTTTAAAGTGTGTAGATGTCAATGAAAAAATTACTCATGTCGCCTCGCTCATTTGAGATCTATGAGTCAAAACGTGAGGCATGTGTGAACAGCAGATTTACAGAGTTAAATACAAGATTTTACAATTACCATTAAAAATACTGCCCCAAAAAGTTTTTAAAGCAATATTTTTGTATCATATGGAAAGATCTTAACAAAAGCTTTGAAAAAAGGTATGAATTTGATGTGGGTTACCTTTCATTTAAAAAAGATATTGAATATTTTAGGTCCTAAAAGTCTATCAAACCAGAGTAAAACACGAAACATGATTTTAAGTATAATGTTATATGTTTTCACGAAACAAAAAATAAAACAGGATGTAACTAGATCAAAAGTGTTCAAAGAACACTGCGTCGCTAGAACGACCTTGACTTTTGGGCAATTAAGATAATATACTGAAAAAAATGTATACTTTACAATCAAAAGAAATCTATGAATTTGAGGAGAAAACATCAGAATGAATCAGAATCAATATATCCAGCATAAAGCTATTTGTGTTGCCATACAATAGTACTGGATCCTCATCACCACCCATCCCAGCTCCCTCCTTGTATGAATATACGTGTGACGTGCAACACGTTTGACATATGCAAACGTTTCACGTATTACGTACCTTTAACAAACATGGCCCCTGTAAGCAGCCTTTCTAATATCATTAAAAATGTCATAAAAGCGCTTCTAGAAAACAAAAAATTTAATTGGCAGAGCGCCCAAAATCAATCACTTTGGTGTCGCCTCATACCTCATAGCTGTGTAAAAGTTTGAACAAATCGGTGTAACGGTAAAAGCTCTAGCTTGTCCGGAGACATACATACATACATACATACATAGAAACGAAGTGATCACAAGGCTTTCGCTTCAGCTACTGAAGCGACGCAAATAGTAGCTACTAAAACGGGTAACAAACACTGTTCACAACTGCTGATCACAGCTGATTATAGCCCTTAATTAGATTGGATGTAAACATAATGCACCCCTTTACTGTCCAGCCCCACGTTAATTAGCTTTGATTGCATTTACAAGAGAATTAGAAGTTTAGATTTTGATAAGTTTACTCTTGTACTCGGAATGCACAATTTAAAATATTTAGATAGCCTACATATACACATCAGATTATGACCCAGCCTAACCCCAATGTGCTAATAATGGCTCTGTTTCAATATAGTTATTAGTATTAGCATCTTTATTTCTTGTCAAAGTTGCATATTGTTTCAATATAGCATATAGATTGGTACTGGTAACAAAACACAGATATATAGAAATTATACAGCTTGGACATATCACTTTCAACTTTTAAACAGTTTGTCTTTTCGTAGATTAAAAGAAAAATACACAATGCAACTGTATCGTGGAAATTGGTCCCTTAATTGAACACCAAGGCAGTACGCTTTGTTTTACCTTAATCTTAGTTAATTGCAATTAAATGAGAGTACGTATCGGGTTCTATTGAAATATTAATTGGCGTTTGTAAGTTGATTGCAGTCCTCAATGGAAAATACAGCAGTAAATGACTTGTAATTGGTGAAAATATCAACTCCTAAAAAATGAAACAAGTAGTTCAGAAAATCGAACCGTATGAATCTTCATCTGCAATTGCATCATGTTTATATCTTGGCAAACAGAACGAAGTAAAGACTTAATTGATATTAATTAATATCACATCTACATTGCCATATTCTAAAAAAACTTAATAAAATGTAAATGATAACATGTGAGTAGCATTATTCATATGGAAGGCAGGATGATGTGTAGAAGACTTTTGTAATGTGGTACCTTACGATTAGAAATATACTAATTATATCAAATTGACTTTTGACATAATCAAATGTTAATATGAAATAATGATCATTATGAAGTGTAACTATATCTTGATACGGGCATGTGTTCACTCTTTCAAAACAAGATCGAATGTTTCCAATGAACAAAATATTAATTGCATTACAAGAATGAGACGTAATAACCAACAATCAGACCATCTGTGATGTCTGAAATTAACCAAATTGCCAATTAAGATAGCTATTAAATTCTAATAGCAAACTACACAACAGAGCGTGCCAATGACGCAGGTGGCATTGAATTACACTTTGCTCTTAAAGTGTCATTTCTTGCGAGACATGCACTTTCCATCTACATTTTGAAAAGATCGTTCCAAATATTTCACACGCCATCCCCCACCCCTAAAAAGTCTATTAATATGAACATTTGATCCTCCCATTTTTTTTTCAATTCAAAGTTTTGACCCCCCACAACATGTATTCAAACTTCTGACCCCCCCACACACACACACCAACATTCAAATTTAAACTTATGCCTCTCCCATCCCTCGTTTTTTCCGACCCCCCCCCAAGCCTTGATTAATTACTCAGCATTAACAAACATGGAAACACAAAATCTTCATGACTATATAAAGTAATGAGTTAGTTGTAGAAAAGTATGGAATGAATTCAATTGAAAGCAGAAAACCTTTGAAAATAAAATCAAACAATTCAAAAGCATTATAAACATGATAAACCCCAAATTTCACAAGCGTTTACCAATGAATACCATATGCACTAACACTTCCCATTAAGACAAACTCTATAGAAAACACCTTATAATAAACCTATTTCAGGGTTGAAAGGTTTCTTAGAGTTCTACTGGCTGTTTATGTATACCATGCTACCTTACCTAATGTCTCATATACCTTATATGTCTGTCCATGTGCTCTTCTAGTTTAAATTTTATTTTATTTCAAACAATGAAATTGGATTCGGTGAGACATGAGCTGTCGCCATAGTAACTTTCCATGCAGCATCAACTTTAAAGATCAACTGATCGAACATGTTTGATTAAAACTTTACTTCCTATTGCAACAGTTTGTGAACATATAATTTAAAGTACTTTATTCGGTCACTCTATGCTAAGACACAACACAAAGTGAACGTCATCATGAGTTTGTTGGTTATTTTGATGTTGTGTGGATTGGTCAGCGTGTGGAGTCAATCCACGCTACTGGACAATCATTGTGATGGTGATTGTATGAATATAGAAATCCAAAGGCTGGTTGCCCTGGTGGAATATATGGAAAGAATTATGGCAGATAAGAAGGAGCGATCAGCAAAGATGATAATGGAATTAGAATCAAAACTTGACAGTCAGAAGACCTCATATGAAACTGAGTTATTTACCCGGAAAAGACAACTTTCTGATAATGAAATCAAGTTTGAAATTAGAATCCAAATAATCGACCAGAAAGTGAAGAATCAGAAGAATGCCATAAACCAACTACAAACCAAGATGTCAGAGCTGGAATCTAAGATCCAAATTACTAATGTTGAACGCAACCAAACCAGTGGTGTGGGTACTACACCTAATGTTATAGAGAGCACTACACAGAATGTTATTGAGAGTAGTTCAAGTGTAGACTGTGAGGACATTCGTACCCTCGGGTATCAAACCAGTGGAGTGTATGGTGTGAATGCTGGAAACAAACAAACGAAGCTTGTTTATTGTGAGATGTCACGTGACGGCACAGCATGGACCCGCATACTCCACCGCCAGGACAACCTCACAGACTTCACCTACAAGAAATGGGTGGACTATGAGGTTGGGTTCGGCGACCGCCAGGGATCCCACTGGATGGGGCTGGTGCAGATGCATCAGCTCACCACCAGCAGGGACTATAAGATACGTGTGGACCTAATGGACTGGAAGGGTAGCAAGCGTTTTGCCGAGTATTCAACGTTCCATGTGGGTCCCAACTCTGATAAGTACCGGCTGAGCATTAGTGGCTACAGCGGCAACGCGGGTGACTCGATGAAATGGCACAACCACGATCGTTTCACCACCATTGACCAGGACAACGATCGGTGTTCTAACTGTACTTGTCACTGTGCTGATGGAACAGACTGGCGGACCGGCGGCTGGTGGCACAACGCCTGCTTCAATGCACGCCTCACAGGCCCGTACCTCGAAGGCAGCTTGAAAGAAGGCGGCGGCAGCAAGCGTGTGCCACTAAACCATGGCATACTGTGGGAGCTCTTTAGAGGTCGCGACTACTCCCTCAAGTTGGCCACCATGAAGATACAGCGCCTACTACAAACCAAAGTGTCAGAGCAGGAATCTAATATCCAAACAACTAATGTTGAAAGCAGCACAACCAGTGGTGTGGGTACTACACCTAATGTTATAAATGTTATTGAGAGTAGTTCAAGTGAAGACTGTGAGGACATTCGAGCCCTCGGGTATCAGACCAGTGGATTGTATGGTGTGAATGGTGGAAACGGACTGATAAAGCATGTCTACTGTGAGATGTCAGCTAATTTTGGTGTTTGGACCCGTATTCTGCACCGGCAGGATAATCTCGTGGACTTCACCTACAAGAAGTGGGCTGACTATGAGGCCGGGTTTGGCAACCCCCAGGGCTCCCACTGGATGGGGCTGGTACAAATGCACCTGGTCACCACCAGAAGAGATTACAAGATGCGTGTGGACCTAATGGACTGGAAGGGTAACAAGCGTTTTGCCAAATATTCAACGTTCCGTGTGGGTTCTGGCTCTGCCAAGTACCAACTGACTATCAGTGACTACCATGGCAACGCGGCGACTCAATGAAATACCACAACAACATGCCATTCACCACCATTGACCAGGACAATGATCGGTGTTCTAACTGTACTTGTAACTGTGCTGGTGGAACAAATGACCGTTACAGCGGCGGCTGGTGGTACGACTTCTGCTTCGATGCTCGCCTCACAGGTCCGTATCTGGAGGGTGGCAAGCGTGTGCGAGAATATTACGGCATACAGTGGAAGACCTGGAAAGGTTTGCGCTACTCCCTCAAGGTGGCCACCATGAAGATACAGCGCCTGTGAGCTCAGCCAGTGGACTAAGTACTTGTCTATAGTGCGGTGTGTGGAGGAGACAATAATGAGATACATTTTATTGTTATGAAGTGAATTATGTACTAAACAACGGACATCATCTACTAAGGAAGGATTTGTGACTGTAAATTCGGTTTTGTTGTTAATGATATTCACTCAGAAATCTAATAGGATATGATGTAGTATAGTATAGTTTATTTAGCAATTTAGGCCCAGGGCCTGTTACCACTCATTACAAATAAACATTTAAGAAACATGTAAGTTCATAGAACAATATATGCACTTTGAAATAAATATAAAAATGTTAGCAGCACATAATGATAATAAACATCAGTAAAAGTTTCATTATCATTTACATCACAGTCAAAATACCTAGTTAACATTTAAAATCAGCACGGATTATTATAATATTCATTTTATCACAGTATAACCACTAGTCATATTTAAAGTAAACACACGTGCGTTATGATACTAAAACCCATTAAAATTCATGACAGTAAAATTTCATTTGTTACATCTCAGTATTAACAATGAAATTTACATTTAACACTATACCATCATTTGTTGCAATAGATCCTTTTTAGATGCGGTTTGATGATAGATCAATATTAAAATGTATGGCTACATATTTATTTTCGACAAGAATTTGCCGGATTTTGTGTGTTTGCTTGTTTGTGTGATTGATTGATTGATTGATTGATTGATTTGACTTATTGTGTTTGGTCGGTCAGTCGGTCGGTCAACAGAGCAAAAACGTGTCCTTCCGTCTGTCTGTCAGTCCATCAGTACGTAGCTTGGCATGTCGGGATTGATTGATTAATTGATTGATTGATTGATTGATTGATTGATTGATTGATTGATTGATTGATTAGACATAGAGTGTTGCTGACGTCTTAGCTTTGACTGGCGTACATCAGAAATCGGTGAAACAATATCGAGCTATACAAAAACCATTAACAGACGACATAAAACAAGACAAAAAGCAGAAGTTAGCATGACACAAGTGTAACAATCCCCTCTTGTTTTACACTTGTCCTGCCTTGACCACTGCTATGTTGGATACACAGCAGATGTTGACAGATTAATTAATCATAATCGTGGCATGGCTCGTAGGATTACTCCTGCTTATAAGCTAATTGAAACTGTAAGGCGCAGATAAAAACGTACAGTAGAACCTCCAATTAGTAGACCACCTCTCTATTTAGACCACCTTTATAATAAGACCACTTTTCACAATCCCAAACCTTCATAAAGCTACCAGAATGAGCCTCTGTATAGAGACCACCTCTCTATTGAGATCACCTAGCACTGGTCCCAAAGGTTTCCTAATAAAGAGGTTATATTGTATAATGCATTAGTAAGAGTGGGCGTGATATGTGATATGAAAATATTAAGAGCCATTGCAAAGAAGAGACACAAATTGTGAGTTTTGACATTTATTCTGATGGTCGCGTTTGTACAACAACATGTTCTTAACAAAAGGCGAAAGCAACTGAATTCAAGGTGTGTTTTGTATTTGACGGAAAACTCTCATGACTAAAGTAGGTGCCACACACTGACTCTTTACACCCTGGCATTTACCTGAAGACAAGCAAGTAGCGAAAGTTGTAAGGACAACCTTGGAGAGTGTTATTTGAGCCTTCATCAGTTTTCTTTTTTACATGTACACTGCATAATTGCCTATTAAACAGTCTTCAACTATTATAGTGTTGGCCTATCTATCCTGTATGTACTACACAAATATAGAGTTGATTACTCTAAACCAAGGATATTGGCAGTCTGATGAGGTGCTAAGTATGGGTGAAAGCGTACAAGTTTCTCTTATGAATATCCTTGTAAATTGTAGTCTATTGAATGTGTATATCTTTATGCAGACTATCATTAGTAGGAATATCCATTCAAATTTATATTTTTTGCAACACTACTACTCACATTTCAACAAAACTTGACATTGCGACTCCCTTTACGGGGCCTTTGACCGAAGTAACAAAAAAGGTGGACTAGTCATTGGCGCCGATTCCAAGCTCAACCTCAACCAAGGCAGGAGCATCCCCCGACTTTCCTCCATCTGCTGTCCGACAGGAACTCCACCTGTCGGAATCGGCGCCAGTAGTAGTATTGCAAAAAAGTATATAAATCTGAATGAAGTGTGTATATTGTGAATTCTAACCAAACACTCAGTTTCTAACCAGTGAAACCGAAACAGATGATCCGAAAAATGTTTGTACACTCTCAAGAAAATGTGGATCATCTGGATAACGGTGACATTGTGTATAAACGTCTATGTAGATCATTTGAATATGTGTAAATTGGTGAAACTGGCAGAAAGTCTGGCACTGTGCTGAAGAAGTGTATGATGAAAAAATAACAAATATTAATTCAGTATTTTCGCAACTTATTGTATTTAAATATACTCAATTAGTTGTGCAAATAATAAATATAGCAATGCATAAATACATTGCCATTTGCTTTTATCATAATCACGATCATTGATCATGCATGTGGTAAAAACTAAAATTACCACAAATACCAAATTCATACATAGTACTTAAAAATACATTTATATACAACTACTATTTTACAAGAGATGGGGGTGGCCGTCCCTGTCCTCAGACGATTGCTTGGCCGAAGCCAAGGTCTCGCCCTCTAGGGTACTGCATCACCCGTAACGTACTAAGCGAATTGCATTCAACCGTAATGTTGATAAAACTTAGATATACTTTTCAAAAAGAAATGACTAATAAATGTCCACTTCTAGTACATTATAAACGTTACTATCCTGTAAAATAATGTTAATAGAACTTAGAAATACTTTTACAAGAAATATTTAATAATAAATTTCCACTACTAATACATTATAAAAGGAAGTTGCTATCCAGTATTAGCAATGAAATTTACATTTAACGCCACCATACCATCATTTATTTTAATAGATCCTTTTAGATGCAGTTTGATGATAGATCAATATTAAAATGTATGGCTACATATTTATTTCCGACAAGAATTTGCCGGATTTTGTGTGTTTGCTTGTTTGTGTGATTAATTAATTGATTGATTGATTGATTGATTGATTGACTTATTGTGTTTGGTCGGTCAGTCGATCGGTCAACAGAGCAAAAACGTGTCCTTCCGTCTGTCTGTCAGTCCATCAGTACGTAGCTTGGCATGTCGGGATTGATTGATTAATTGATTGATTTGATTGATTGATTGATTAGACATAGAGTGTTGCTGACGTCTTAGCTTTGACTGGCGTACAACAGAAATCGGTGAAACTATATCGAGCTATACAAAAAACCATTAACAGACGACATAAAACAAGACAAAAAGCAGAAGTTAGCATGACACAAGTGTAACAATCCCCTCTTGTTTTACACTTGTCCTGCCTTGACCACTGCTATGTTGGATACACAGCAGATATTGACAGATTAATTAATCATAATCGTGGCATGGCTCGTAGGATTACTCCTGCTTATAAGCTAATTGAAACTGTAAGGCGCAGATAAAAACGTACAGTAGAACCTCCAATTAGTAGACCGCCTCTCTATTTAGACCACCTTTATAATAAGACCACTTTTCACAATCCCAAACCTTCATAACACTACCAAAATGAACCTCTGTATAGGGACCACCTCTCTATTGAGATCACCTAACACTGGTCCCAAAGGTTGTCCTAATAAAGAGGTTATACTGTATAATGCATTAGTAAGAGTGGGCGTGATATGTGATATGAAAATATTAAGAGCCATTGTAAAGAAGAGACACAAATTGTGAGTTTTGACATTAATTCTGATGGTTCGTACAACAATATGTTCATAACAAAAGGCGAAAGCAACTGAATTCAGGGTGTGTTTTGTATTTGACGGGAAAACTCTCATGACTTAAAGTAGGTGCCACGCATACTGACTCTTTACATCCTGACATTTACCTGAAGACAAGCAAGTAGCGAAAGTTGTAAGGACAACCATGGACAGTGTTATTTGAGCCTTTGTCAGTTTTCTTTTTACACGTACACTGCATAATTGCCTATTAACAGCCTTCAACTGTCATAGTGTTGACCTATCTATCTTGGTATGTACTACACGAATAGAGAGTTGATTACTCTAAACCAAGGATATTGGCAGTCTGATGAGGTGCTAAGTATGGGTGAAAGCGTACAAGTTTCTCTTATGAATATCCTTGTAGATTGTAGTCTATTGAAGTGTGTATATCTTTATGCAGACTATCATTAGTAGTAGGAATATCCATTCAAATTTATATTTTTTGCAACACTACTACTCACATTTCAACAAAACTTGACATTGCGGCTCCCTTTACGGGGCCTTTGACCGAAGTAACAAAAAAGGTGGACTAGTCATTGGCGCCGATTCCAAGCTCAACCTCAACCAAGGCAGGAGCATCCCCCGACTTTCCTCCATCTGCTGTCCGACAGGAACTCCACCTGTCGGAATCGGCGCCAGTAGTAGTATTGCAAAAAATATATAAATCTGAATGAGGTGTGTATATTGTGAATTCTAACCAGACACTCAGTTTCTAACCAGTGAAACCGAAACAGATGATCAAAAAAAATGTTTGTACACTCTCAAGAAAAGTGGATCATCTGGATAAGGGTGACATTGTGTATAAACGTCTATGTAGATCATTTGAATATGTGTAAATCGGTGAAACTAGCTACACTGTGCTGAAGAAGTGTATGATGAAAAAATAACAAATATTATTTCGGGATGTTCGCAACATTTTTTTTATTTAGATATACTCAGTTAGTTGTGCAAATAATAAATATAGCAATGCATAAGTACATTGCCATTTGCTTTAATCATAATCACGATCATTGATCATGCATGTTGTAAAAACTAAAATTACCACAAATACCAAATTCACACATAGTACATAGTACTTAAAAATACATTTATATACAACTACTATTTTACAAGAGATGGGGGTGGGCCGTCCCTGTCCTCAGACGATTGCTTGGCCGAAGCCAAGGTCTCGGCCTCTAGGGTACTGCATCACCCCTAACGTACTAAGCAAATTGCATTCAACTGTGATGTTGATAAAACTTTTCAAAAAGAAATGAATATTAAGTGTCCACTTCTAGTACATTATAAACGTTAATATCGTGTAAAATAATGTTAATAGAACTTAGAAATACTTTTACAAGAAATATTTAATAATAAATTTCCACTACTAATACATTATAAAAGTTGCTATCCTGTAAAATTTGATTAGAAATGTCAAGAAAAAACAAAAGTTGAATTGTCCAAGATAATGATGCAGCATGAACGACGAACATGGTACATCACAGAGTCTGCACTATCAGAGTTGCTCCTGTTCTTGTGCTTCATTGCTACAGTCCTGTAAACAGCAACTATAGCTTCAGCACAATCCTGCCCAGAAGATGGAGTCACTGTAGTAGTCTCCGTAAACATTAAAAAGCCAGTGATAAAAATAAGGATAAATTTGAATATAAGGGCCTGGTCATTTATAATTTGCAGGGGTGTCAGGCAGATTTTTTAAATATCCGAGAAGGAAAGTCCGGCCCCTCGATTTATTACAAAATGAAAGTCTGACCTCCCTTAGTAATTGAGAAATGAAAAGTATGAGACACCCCCCCCCCAATCCGTTTAAGTGAAAGTCATTGAAGATCCTGGAAGTCATTGAATTTTTCAATGAGTCATAAAAATGAAATTTAGTAAAAAGTCATTGAATCTTGGTTTAACTTGTAATTTATTTGCTGTTTGAGTAGAGGTAAAATTCTGATATATTCGGTTTTACTCTCACTGTTCTGCCAAGCAAGCTCCTTCCACTTGCTTGGCAGAACAGTGAGAGTAAAATTGAATTCACAAGCAAACTTGGGAAAATATATATACAGTTATTCATGTTATATTCGGCACATTGATATCTTCCAAAGACCAATTTTTGGGCCCTTTGCGCAAGACGCATGCAAAATATAATATGGTAAGATTTCTATATCTGTAGATGTGTGCAATAGTAGAATAGACCTTGATTATTTACATATTATTGTCATCTTTGATCTTTACATAGACCTGATTTTGATGAAACTAGGTATTTATAAAAATTTCTTGGGTAAATTAAGATCTGTCTTGGAAAATCATTGAATTTTAATGTGCAAAATCTGTGGAAACCCTGAATTCATAAGTTAAGTGAAGCAATCATCAAACTTTATTTGGTCTTCTTATCCACCTTACTAGCATTCTATCTAATCGATTATGATCTGAAATACAACAAATAAATGGTCCTGGGATACATAATATGATTTTTGGAAGGACTGTAACTCTAATTCCGATTCAGAGTCTGAGATTCTACCATGTCTACCACCTCCCTTTTTTTCTCAAATGCACAAACTAGTGCTGGAATATCAAAATAGGTTATTATTTAGAATTATGTATGTCAAAGCATTAATTGTATAGTGCCGTAGCCAGGATTGCAAAAGATGGGAGGCAAAATATGTTGAACTAGGAGGTGCACAGCTTTGCTGGGGGGGGGTGAGGGGGAACCCTTCCCTTTTAGAATTTAGATTTCAATTTAAAAGTATGACCCCCTCCATATGACTTCAATTCCGAAAGTATGACCCCCCAATATCTACCCCCCCCCCCCCCCCCCGCTCCTCCGCATCAGACTGTAAATGACCGGGCCCTTAATTCACTTTGAACAATAAATTTGGAACTGAAGACTATGTAACTTAAAAAGGTAAAAAGTAGGTACAATAGATCTATGATAGCAAATTTTCGGATGGTTATTGTTCAACTTCGAGTAGAAGCACGTTGATTTACACAGCTAAAATTACAAGAAAGACGTTGTCTAGTCAGTAATGAAAAATCATATAGAAGACGAGTTTCACTTCTTATGTATATGTAATAAATATGATAATCTCAGACAGGATCCGATATGTATAAAAACATTGTACATAGATCTAAGTGGGCTAAGTGCTACTTACTGTCTTATTTTATTTATTTTGTATCACACTGACTTGTAAGCCAAGTTTAAGTGCTACTGCATTATTTCATTTATTTTGTATCGCATCACTGACGTGTATGCCAAGTTGGCTGGGTGACATTGTTATTTGCTTATTTATACATGTTTCTATATTGTAATTGTTACATATCAGTAAGATAAGATATTATTGAATTGAGTTGAATACAAATCTCAACAGCTCCGCAGTTCCCAAGTAGCAGAACTACGAGTGCATTGCGTTTGTTCTACATGAGCGCTTTATGAAATAAATATTAAAAATCGAATTTTCTCTTTTAAAACTTCATATTGAGGTGTCTAACAATTTTATCATTAACTTCTCTTACAAATGATTATAAATCCATAATTTATACTCATCATTTCCTTAAGGTACTTGAATTACTCATCAAATTATGCTAAAAGGAAGCAGGATTAAGAAATAGTAGATTGAAGAATATATATAGTCATCACATAAATGGTATATGGAGGTACGGTTCCATAGTTCAAGACCGTGAGAAATCACGCGTACGAGGAATTTGCAAATAGAATTTGAAGTAAATCTCTATGGACAACAATGACCTCGTCAATTTTTGTCCTATACCCAAGCGTATGTGGCATAACTTGGGTTACAAGGTGTTTTTATAAATTCATGTTTGTATTACCACCAGATTACGTTTTATCATGGCTGTCACTCTAGCAAGTTTGGGGAAATTTTTCTCAGTCCCTAAAACATATGAATTTTAAAAGTAAAAGCATGGTATTGTAACGATTGGGGCGTCTAAACATATGTTATCTGGGTCTATAGATATGCTCATTCATTTATAAATCCTAGGTTAGAAACACGTGACATCCATCAATAAAAATAGTATTGACCTTTTCCCCCCATACTGTGTTTTCCTTCATTGTGTCTACTCTCACTTCAATATTTCAGTTACACACACAATTAAATGTATATGTAATAAATAGGATAATTTCAGACAGGAAATATATCAGAAAATTGTACATGTTAAAGTGTCCAGAATTTTACAACTTGTCACAAATTGATAAATTTGTTTACAATATGAAATACTGTAGAATTGAAGCAGGATGCTTTATTAGAAAGTCATGGAAAGCACACAGAGATGTTATATTCAGGCTAGGACTGATATTGAGTTATTAGTCCTAGATTGAGGTAAAATATGAATACATGTAGATATGTTAGGCTAGAGATCTAAGTGCTACTGTTTTATTTTATTTATTTTGTAACACACTGACTTGTAAGCCAAGTTGGCTGGGTGACATTGTTATTTGCTTATTTATACATGTATTGTAATTGTCATATGTCAGTATGATCAAATATTATTGAATTGCATACAAATCTCAACAACTCCACAGTTCCCAACTAGCAGAACTACGAGTGCATTGTGTTTGTTCTACATGAGCGCTTCATGGGCTAAATATTAAAAAGCAAATTTTCTCCCTTCAGACGTGATTAACATCATATTGAGCTCTCTAACAATTTGATCATTAACTCCTTACAAATGACAATAATTTATACTCATCATTTCATTAAGGTACTTAAATTACTCATCAAATTATGTTAAACGGAAGCAGAATTAAGAAATAGTAGATTGAAGAGTATATATATTCATCACACACAGATCATATGTTGGAGGTACGGTTCCATAGTTCAAGACCGTGAGAAATCACGCGTTTGAAGGGTATAATTGAATGGATTTGAAGCAAATCTCTATGGACAACAATGACCTCGTCAATTTTTGTCCTACACCCAGGCGTATGTGGCATAACTTGGGTTACAAGGTGTTTTTATGAATTCATGTTTGTATTACCACCAGATTACGTTTTATCATGGGTGTCACTCTAGCAAGTTTGGGGAAATTTTTCACAGTCCCTAAAACATATGAATTTTAAAAGTAAAAGCATGGTATTGTAACGATTGGGGCGTCTAAACATATGTTATCTGGGTCTATAGATATGCTCATTCATTTATAAATCCTAGGTTAGAAACACGATATATTGAATGTGTACAGCCGTGACCTAGTGGGGAATTCTTGCTAACTTTTTGCATAATTCATCCAGAATCATCCTTGCCCGAGACCCGAAGCAGCGCTAATATTCATTTGAAACTTTATAATTGACTCAACATTTTTGTAAGTAGTCTGGGACCCGTCACCCGTGAGAGGTTGTACCTCGAGGATTGTACATAGTAAGAGTCAAGTGGACCCATGATAACAATTTCAAGGCATCGTCAGACATCAGGACAGTCTTATATATTGGTTATGTATTATTCATGTATTGTTTTAGAGATACCAATTTAACAACTATACTTCAGCTGGGTGACATTGTTATTTGCTTATTTATACATGTTTCTATATTGTAATTGTCACATGTCAGTATGATAAGAATTATTGTATTGGATTGAATACAAATCTCAACCATTCCATAGTTTCCAAGTAGCAGAACTACGAGTGCATTGTATATATGTGGTGTTTGAGCGCTTTATGGACTAAATATTAAAATGCAAATTTTCTCCCTTCAGACATGATTAACATGATATTGAGCTGTCTAACAATTTTATCATGAACTCCTCTTACAAATAATTAATCCGTAATTTATACTCATCATTTCCTTAAGGTACTTAAATTATTCATCAAATTATGCTGAACGGTAGCAGAATTAAGAAATAGTAGATTGAAGAGTATATATATTCATCACACACAGATAACATGTTGGAAGTACGGGTCCATAATTCAAGACCGTGAGAAATCACGCGTATGAAGGTTACAGATGGATAGCTTTGAAGCAAATCTCTATGGACATGTGATTTAACGAACTTGTATGAATTGTTTATAATCTTATTTTAGTTTCTATGGTATCATTATTATTTTTCATTGTAATCTTTGGTATACTGCAATAAAAATATTTTATTTTATCTTATCTTATTTATAGTGACGATTATGCAGAAAACACATACAATGCATATCCGACTGTAGTCACTCTTTGGAATCTTTGCAAGGTTTGATATTGACTCTCTCATGATATCATATGGTATCAGTCAAGTTCTGAGCAATATATTGAGCCCTTGATGTAAGGTCTCGGGTTCAATCCCCGACATCTCCACCATTGAAGTACTCAGAACAAGTCAATGAGCTGGTTTGGTAGTTTATTCAGCAACTGGCTGGCAACACCTCGCTCCCTGCTTATAAGCTTGGGCTAGACTTACTGGTATCGCACGCTAAAGGTATACGGCGTAACTAGCCTTTCAGCGTGGACTGAGAGGGTCGTTAACGCCGTGTACAGAATAAACAGCAAAAATTACACATCTTAATTCCTTTGTCTCTAGTGCTGGTTATGACATTCCAATCTATTTTCAACAAGGTTTTTAGATGATTTCACAAACAATGTGCCACTCCCCATCTCCCGTAATTATATATAGATTTCGATTCACAAGAACCCTCCTCAGTCTAAATTTTACTCATGCAATTTTGCTTTGCTATGATGAAAGAAATCCTCAAAAAGAAAGATGAAAGAAATCCTCAAAATCCACCAGCACTTATCATGCGTATGGGCAAATAGGTACGGTACCCACCCCAGCTGGGGTCTACTGTTCAATGTCATAGCCAGATCCCGGGGTCGGGGTGGGGTGGGTCCCACCAAAATACTTCATTTCATTTTCCTAGTTTTTTTTTACACGTCCGCCATCGTGGCATCGATCCCGCGTACGAAACCCGTGAAACCGTTAAAATGATATTCATTATGATGAACATAGTCAGAATTCAAGTATCAATATCCTATACACTAACACTATATTGGGGGGGAATCCCAGCCCATTGAAGTACCTGTATAGAAGAATATCACTGTAAGCAGTAGGAAACCATATATCACTGTAAGCAGTAGGAAACCATGTCTGTAATACAAAAGTTGCATGTTTGATCGGTCACAAAGTGAGTACATGAGACAGACTGAGTATAGTATCAACATAGTATTATATGTAGATCTAGATCTATACGTAATACGTAAGGATAAGGCAAGTGCAAAAACAAGTTACGGTTCAAGAATGACATTAATGTTAAGTCTGATTGTAATCACAGGGACAATTTATACAGGGTAGTCACAGGATTTTCATTTCCATTTTCCCTGATTTTCCCCTGATTTTTCCCTGATTCAATTCGTATTTTCCCTGATTTTTACGAACCAAGAAAGAACACAAAAACCATTAAAGCAAATATTTTATTTAAAGCTTCCAACAACCCTTTATAGCCGCACTGACTCCACTAAATTCAGTCTATGATCTAGTTTAACTAAAACTAACTAAAAGTTGGAAAATAGTATGCAGTGTATGTTAATAAAATATCCAGTCACATACAATGCATTGAAAATACACAAATGTTTTCTTCAAACTAGTTTTGACTGCAAGTCTTCTACTACTTTCCTTGCTTTTGATAAAAGCTTTATATACAGAATTATAATCACTGACAGATTTTTTTACTCATAAAATTCCCTGATTTCTCCCTGATTCCCCCCCAAAAAAAAAAAAAAAATCAAATTCCCTGATTTTTCCCTGCAGGGAATTTTTGGGGGCGATTTTCCCTGTTTTCCCTGATTTCCCTGATCCGTAGATACCCTGTTTATAGACTAAAATATAAGCTAAACACTAAGGAACTCACTCACGAAGTACGGAGTAGACTCTACTGAGAAGGGGAAAATCGATTTTGACAACAACAAACTGTAGATTACACACATAGTAATCCCATATTTTGTACTGAATGTTTGCTTACTTTTTTGTCGAACCAGCTATTTCAATGTCCCAATCATCCCTACCCTTCCTTCCACCGCCACCCTCCCTCTTTTCTGGGACATCCCTCTCTACCCCATCCCCATCTAAACAGGTCCATAATTAATGCACCCCCTACTGCTGCTGCTCTGGTTGAAACGGATGAGATCTGGAACATATTAAATTCTCCTCCCTTCGCATTCTTTTCCCTGCCCCACATCCCTCACACCAGCTCCCGTGACAGCCATACACAACTACATGTATGTGGCAATGCTTGATCCCTCTAATATCCTTCCCTCCAGCTACTCCTATCCCTGGTAAACACGTGAGACCATTAAATGTGCATCTCAATCACCCCCTTTCTCATGTTTCTGCTCCTGCTCGGGTCGAAATTGATGAGATCTGGAACATATTAAATGATCCTCCCTGCCTCACCACCAGCCATGCCCCCCCCCCCCACCCTGCCATATGGACTCACACACCCTTTATGCCAACACCCCTCCTCAAAACAGGTCCGGAGCAGATAAAATGCATCTCAATCACCATCACCCCCCACCACCACCACGCTCCCTCGGTGTATGACTGTACGTGTGACGTGCAACGTACCCGTTTGACATATACAAACGTTTAACGTATTACGTACCTTTAGCAAACATGGCCCTGTAAGCAACCTTTCTAAAAATTCTTTTTTCTTGTTTTTATCAGTAAAACCAATTTATTTGGTTTGAAATGTGACATTATAACAACCACCAAGTTGTGCTGATTGTACATACATAATTTGGAGTGTGTACGTCTTGTGGTTATTTGTGACGCAAAAAATCGCCTCTTCCTTTATATATATATATAAAAAATCTGGATGAACAAAAAATAAAACAAGACACATTTTTTAATTTATTTATTAGTTTTCTACACTTAGGCAAACGCCTGGCTGGAAGAAAAAATTCTTTGGCTGCTAGATAAAGCTCCTTTAGGCATTGCAAATGAATTTTGAAGATAACCTTTACTGTCCAATCTGTGGTGGCCTATGGTAGGGCGCAGTCGCAGTGCAAACATTGCCATGGTGAAAAGTATATATGTAATAGGCAAAGGCGGCCACCAAATAGACTACAGTAGAACCTCGAATTAAGAATACCTCTATATTGAGGCCAACTCTATACTAAGACCATTTTCCACGGTCCAAAACTTTCATAAAGCTACCAAAATGATCCTCTGTATAGAGACCACCTCTCTATTGAGGCAGCATAACACTGGTCCCAAAGGTGGTCCTCATAGAGAGGTTCTACTGTACAATCTCAGCGCCTCCTTACATGCTCATAATCATTGTCGCCGCACGTTATAGGTGTGTCAGCTCCAAACTGAGAATAGACTAGAACGTTTTACATGCAGTGAGCGAGAGGCATATATGTATGTGACTATTGCTGGTGATTCTGACGAGTAAAAAAGGTTGTGCACAACAACAAACATGTGATTTAGGCTATATCTACAATGCTATATAGTTATTTCAGTACGCATTAAAGGAGTTTTAATTAGACCAGACGAAAAAGGCTCATAGCAATGTGTATATGTAAAAACAAAAACTACATCTTCGTGCAAAATACAATAGCACCAGAAAATGGAAAAAAATGGGACAAAACTGCAAGTGCATCAAATATGGGTTAACAAGAATAATAATTATCACGTGCAGAAGAACCTTTCAAGACTGATTCGCAGTTATACGATAGGTGAGGACTAGTTCTAACATGTAATTGGAGTAGAAATGTCAACCCCGTGCTGATTAATGCTAAAGGTGGGATTTACAGCATCACGCTCTGTGAAGGCATCACTTACGTCACAGGTTGTAGCAGGATGCTACTAGAAACAAGGGATTGTAAAAGTTTAGACAGGATTATCCCGTTTCAGTTTGTTCTTGTTATAAAGCAGTAAAGCAAAAACGTGCTATCAAAGTGTGACCATGTTTGTCGAGATATTATAGCATGGACATAACTAAATCAGTCTGTACGGTGAAACCCAACAACATAACAATTAATATATACATGTTCTGACCACCAGAATCATTCGAATTTAGCTAAATTATAAATTCACTACCAAAAGTAGTCAGGTTGTATCTGTGAGGGGTTTCAGGGGCAGAGCCCGCTGATGTGTTGAAATAAACTGAAAAATATATTCAACAATAATCACGAATAATTGTATTACTAATGTTGATTAGCAAATTAATGAATATTAAGAATACAATTATAATATTAGATATATTTGGTAGTGAATTCTATAATTGTTCCAAGCTTTTATGTCAGTATGAACAGAACATTTGATGTCAGTATGAATATTGAACAGAACATTTGATGTCAGTATGAACATTGAACAGAACATTTGATGTCAGTATGAAAATTGAACAGAACGTTTGACGTCAGCATGAACAGAACGTTTGACGTCAGCATGAACAGAACGTTTGACGTCAGCATGAACAGAACGTTTGACATCAGCACGAACAGAACGTTTGACGTCAGTACCAACAGACCACTTCACGTGGTCAACTGGTCTCTGACGGAGGCGGAGGCAGCCCTGATGCAGCAACACGTCAACGACGTGGCGGGCCCCATCGCCGTCCTCATCACCTGCCTGGGTAAGACGCCTTCCCTGCTCACATTGTAAGGGATCATTCATAAATGACATCAACTGATTTTTGGCCTCTACCCCCTCCCCCTCCCCCTTGTCAACTTACATCAACTTTATGACCCCCCCCCCCCTCCTCCTGGTAAGTTGACGTCTTCTTTGGCGCCTCCCCCCCCGTGACATGGTTTAGCGATGACATTTTGCTCAAGTAACATTGATTGATTTAACTGTGCCGTTGTGTAGATACATTTGAATATATATTTGTTCATAATTTAGACATGATTTTATAAATGTATATAGGACATAAAGCAAAGATGGCAATGTGATTTCAAGTGGTAGATATAGCACAACTCACTGAACATGTCAGAGAGTAAGTTCAAATACTATTGAATAACTACAACGTTTTTTCATAAAGTGACATCACCCAAGTGCTAGAACGCCCCCCCGCCCCCTTTGAACTTTCGTCATCTTTTACTACTCCCCTCACCTTACTCCGCCTCCCCTCCACACCGCCTAAGTGTACATAATTTATATCATAGCTGTCTAGAATTTTGTCTTAATATTTTTGATGGCACGATGATTCACATCAAAGTAAATATGCGTGTGGTGTACCAAAATGTAGTTTTGGACCACCAGCTGGTCCTGGTAAAAGATTTCGTGGCATCAGAGTCGTAAACCAAAGGTTTACTGGTACCAAATTAAAGCTAGTAAAGAATGTTTATTAGTCTATATGTTTGAGTTTCTGAATGCTGCAAAGCGAGACCGTGGTTTGTTTGATTTGGATATTTAATAGTTTCTTGTTTTATAAACACCCAGATGAAAAAAAAATGTTCACAGACTTAATATGTATATTACTTGGTTAACATTTAGCATACATGTTCACATTTATGCTGCAAACGACACCTACATATAACCAAGGTGACATCCAAATTGAAGAGACATGTGTATCAACGCTGCACGCTGCTTACGAAACGCGATATTATCAGGACATGACGTTCTCATAACACGACATGCTACAGCGACAAGCGATAGTGAAGTTTTTTCCCCCGAACTGTTGTAAGTGTGTATCCCTCCAAAGTTTCCAGCCAAATAAAATCTAAAAACATTTTTATTAGAATTTATAGTAAGTAATGTCCTCAACACGGCTGGCGGAACGCTGACAATGTTCCTGAATGTGCTCTCGTAAATGGAGAGGAGGAGGATGGTTGGTTGAATGACATTGACAACTGCATGGCAGTATGCAAAAGTCAGTTTCCCAGTATTAGTGGCATGCAGTCTTGCTTGAGAGTCTGTTCAAGGAGAGTAGAACCCATGCAAGGACCAGATGTTCAAATATTGAACACGGATCCATTTGGCAAAGGTCAACATTTGATCCTGATATCCACATTACACTGTGATGGTGGTGTCACTGACATATATGACAGTGCACGAGGCTCGTATTTGCGTAGCTCTGTGGTTGAATGTTTGGCAAAGTACAACCCAACAAAACCGGTGATAGCCTAACTTTCAGATTTTTTCTCTGCGACGCCTCGGGACGCCACGGGACGTTATGTCTGATGGTCAGAGCCCTTGAAAACACGGAACACTATAGCTACCTTAGAAAACGGTGGATATCACCATTAATTAACTCACGGAACTCCCCGGGACACCACGGGCCATTATGTACGATATGTACCGTTCCGTCCCGTGTTTTAGTATTCGGCATTATTGCACCTTTTCAAATCATGGATCAAAAATCCAGTATGGCCTCCATTATCTATAGTGTAATTGATAATAACCAAAACCTGTTGATTCCTGTATCAGTGACACAGATTGCAAAGATCCTCACATTTGTTGTCTAAATATGTTTGAGTCTGAGAAATCTGTACACATATAAATCATTAATTAGACTCATGTGACTTTAAGTATGGCATAATAAGCCCTCAGGAGAATAAGCCTCGCCCAAAGTACATGTAATCATTTCAACCCTACTTAGTCTAATTAAATCGGAGTAATATCACAATAAAACATACAATTTGCTAGAAAATACATGGTGAATGTTGTGAAGAAGTTAAATAACAAATTGAATGCGTAATCATTGACGTGACCGCCGCAGATGGTCATTACCATGCTGACTGCATGATGACATTTGTCACCGAATACATGTAAGATTACACCAAACACAGTCTGTCAGAGAAACACCACAAGAGAATTTCTACGGCTAATACTGAAGAATAGAAAACAGGTATGGAATTTGGGTGAGCTGCTGCCGTGCAATTGCGCATGCGCTTGACAACCAGGGAAACTACGCCTTCTCAAAGGCATTCACATCAACCAGTCTGGCAATGCAAATATTCTTAACATGTTTCCAAACAATGGCACATTTTTCACCAAAGTTATTAAAGAAATTATCAAGAATGCTATTATATATGTACGTTACACAATGTATCTATCTTCTAAGACTGGTTAATTATGATAAATTAAGTACTCATCACGTATGTTAACACAATTTCTGACAAACTTATTACAGAAATCATCACGTATGCTACGTATGTTATATAATGTACATTCATTTATCTTCTAGATTTGGCTGATTATAATAAAGTACTGCGGAATTATTTATCTCGTTCCATATAAAACTTTCATGAAGGCACATCCGCGCACTTTCATACGCAGACGATTTTTTTTTTCATACCATGCATAGCAGTATTAATGGGCAAATTCTATAAATGACTAGATCTACCACGTGCGTGACCCAACATGTACATCACAGGTAAATCCTAATATAACTGCTAATTTAACATCCTGGAAACCTCTTAACTATAATGCTTAGCCCATCAAAAACATAATTAGACATCAAATTCGTGTCTTGTGATACCAGAACTAAAGGTTACGGTCCTGTATTATATATGAAATCACGGTGGATTTCTCCAAAGTGCTCAAGGGTGAAATAATGACACCCACCTGAATATATAAGCCTGGACCCTATGGGCATAAGAAATCTAAAGAGAATAAACGGTACATGTATGAAACAAAACTGGGTTAGGTTAATGCTAGGCATTTGCCATCCATACTAACATACCCGGTAAGACAGATTCCACTATATTTCTTCTTTCACCACACACCTAAACTTTATGTAATAAGAGAGTTAACATTTATCACGGCCCACGAGTGGTAGGAATAAACGAAGAATTGGTGGGGTAGGGGATGTGCTAAAACAATTAATTGGCGATGGGCTGTCTGGAACATCTCACAGATGCGGCCCAGAAAATTGGTAGTATATTCAGCCGGAGGGGACCTGAAAATCACACCACAATCGTTTCATTTTTCATCATTCTCAGCACCCATCCCCCCCCCCCCCCCCCCCCCCCCTGGACTGGACCATAATAACTGGTATCCGTTCCAGGGGGGGGGGGCATAACATCTGCTATTTGTAGGTATGCTCCATGGTGAGTTCTAATTGGGAGGTCTTAATTATTTGTAGAATAGGGGGTCTTGAATATGGTTTATGCAAGAATATAGGGACTTAAATATTGGTATTTAAAACAATACATTGACACTTGAAGGCATCGGCAAAATATCAGCATGCTTCAGTGTACATTTTTGCAAAAGTGTCGGTTTTTGCTTTGCGATTTAGAGAAATTAGGGGGTTTATGGGGTTTGGCTGAGAAGAAATAGAGGGTCTTAGATTTTTTGTCATCTAATCTCAAAATCGAGGATCGTTCTGCTGAGCATACATACCCAATCCCAATGTGGAAGAGCCCCCTCACCCCCACCAGAGACTAGCCTCTTAAGAGCCTGCTTCCCGTGCGGGACCTGAAATCACACCACAATCGTTTCTTTATCATCCTGCTTTTTGTCAAAGCCCCCACCCCCTGGACTGGACCATAATACAGTAACTGGTAGCCTTTTAAGCGTCTTCTTGTGCTGGACCATGGGCCTCATCATCAAGGGATGGGGTAGGGGTATATAATGGTCCACTACTCTGCTTTACAAACACTATACCATACAGATTGCTATTGTACATGACCTTGGTCATATATTATTAGAGCAGTGATTGTAAAGCATAGTAGTAGACCATGTGATTAACCTCATATACTGGAGTACAGATTAATAATGGCAGATCCAGGTTTTGGAAAAGGGGGGCGCACTTCAAGAAAAGGGGGGCACACTTTTGGGATTGCATGAAAAACCCTATGAAAATGAAATATTTTGGTTGGGAAAGGAGGGGCATGTGCCCCCCCGCACCCCCTGGATCTGCCTATGTCCTTAAAGCCTCTTAATCGCCTGCTTCCTGTGCCTGCAGGCGTGCTGTGTAAAGCGTCTGGTTCCCATGCCTCCAGGCGTGCTGGGGCGGTGCTGGGGTGCGCCTGCCGCTTCCGCCCACCACGCCGCCTCCCTCATCGCTGGCCGCCGACGACACCGCCTACCTCAGCCTGCTCCAATGGCCAGACCGACTGGTGGAACCGCCCTCTCATCGACCTCGACGTGCGCTTTCAGCCTCCAACACCACCGCGTGCAGGGGTGAGACACCGCTTTTCTTTTACCAACTTTTCATCGTGTCGCTTCAGCTGCTGAAGCAAAGCATTGTGTTTCGTTCGTTTGTAACTACCTAAACTATGTATGCATTCTTATTAGCATTGAATGCACAATGATTGATGAATATCATATCAGCTGCAAAGGTCTACTTGGTGCTGCTTGCTATTTGCTGCTAGAGAATCGATTATGGCATGATGGGGCCATTAGTAGACAGTGGCATCTTATTTGTGGATGATTACATACCTTCAATACCTTGTGCATTGTAATTGTGTACGTTTAATTACGTATTTAATTTCTTAAACATTTTAGTAAACATTTTAATTGTTCATAAGTCAACGTTGTCCTTAGTCCATCGTCAAAAGACACAAACACGTGCATAGATAGCAACACCAATACCCCCTTATAACATACTAATAGTTTTTTCTTTTTAAATCTTAATTTCAAAATATTATGTTCAAAAAAGTATTGAGCTTAGAGTTGTAATAATTATTAGCTTAAAGTTTCAGGCCAGTAGAAATGTGTCATTCAAAGCTTGATTAAGGTAGTACATGTTTAGTACCCGAAGCCAGGCAACAACTGATTCAGGCCAGCCTAACTAGTTCAGTTTTTTTCCGTGCATTG
>CM032659.1:3883374-3930433 GCA_019095985.1 Streblospio benedicti | reverse complement strand
CGCCGCACGTTATAGGTGTGTCAGCTCCAAACTGAGAATAGACTAGAACGTTTTACATCCAGTGAGCGAGAGGCATATATGTATGTGACTATTGCTGGTGATTTTGACGAGTAAAAAAGGTTGTGCACAACAACAAACATGTGATATAGGCTATCTCTACAATGCTATATAGTTATTTCAGTACGTCAGTACGCATTTAAGGAGTTTAAATTAGACCAGACGAAAAAGGCTCATAGCAATGTGTATATGTAAAAACAAAAACTACATCTTCGTGCAAAATACAATAGCACCAGAAAATGGGGAAAAAATGGAACAAAACTGCAAGTGCATCAAATATGGGTTAACAAGAATAATAATTATCACGTGCAGAAGAACCTTTCAAGACTGATTCGCAGTTATACGATAGGTGAGGACTAGTTCTAACATGTAATTGGAGTAGAAATGTCAACCCTGAGCTGATTAATGCTAAAGGTGGGATTTACAGCAACACACTCTGTGAAGGCATCACTTATGTCATAGGTTGTAGCAGGATGCTACTAGAAACAAGGGATTGTAAAGGTTTAGACAGGATTATCCCGTTTCAGTGTGTTCTTGTGATAAAGCAGTAAAGCAAAAACGTGCTATCAAAGTGTAACCATGTTTGCCGAGATATTATAGCATGGACATAACTAAATCAGTCTGTACGGTGAAACCCAACAACATAACAACTGATATATATATACATGTTCTGACCACCAGATTCATTCGAATTTAGCTAAATTATAGAATTCACTACCAAAAGTAGTCAGGTTGTATCTGTGAGGGTTTCAGGGGGCAGAGCCCGCTGATGTGTTGAAATAAACTGAAAAATATATTCAACAATAATCATGAATAATTGTATTACTAATGTTGATTAGCAAATTAATGAATATTAAGAATACAATTATAATATTAAATATATTTGGTAGTGAATTCTATAATTGTTCCAAGCTTTTATGTCAGTATGAACAGAACATTTGATGTCAGTATGAATATTGAACAGAACATTTGATGACAGTATGAATATTGAACAGAACATTTGATGTCAGTATGAACAGAACATTTGATGACATAATGAACAGAACGCTTGACGTCAGCATGAACAGAACGTTTGACGTCAGCATGAACAGAACGTTTGACGTCAGCATGAACAGAACGTTTGACGTCCAGTGCCATCGAACAGAACGTTTGACGTCTCTGACCAACAGACCTGATGCAGCTTAACCACGTTTCACGTGGTCAACTGGTCTCACACCTGGAGACGGAGAGGCAGCTCCTGATGCAGCAACACGTCAACGACGTGGCGGGCCCCATCGCCGTCCTCATTTCACCTGCCTGCAAAAAAGACGCCATTACCCTTCTCACATTCAAGGGCTATTCTCACATCTCAAAAATGACATTTCAACTTGTAAAGGGATCATTCATAAATGACCCATCACCTACCCCTTGTCAACTTTTTCATCAACTTTGTGAACCCCCCCTCCCCCCTCCTCCTGGTAAGTTGACGTCATCTTTGGCGCCTCCCCCTCCGTGACATGGTTTAGCGATGACATTTTGCTCAAGTAACATTGATTGATTTAACTGTGCCGTTGTGTAGATACATTTGAATATATATTTGTTCATAATTTTAGACATGATTTTATAAATGTATATAGGACATAAAGCAAAGATGGCAATGTGATTTCAAGTGGTAGATATAGCACAACTCACTGAACATGTCAGAGAGTAAGTTCAAATACTATTGAATAATTACAACTTTTTTTCATAAAGTGACATCACCCAAGTGCTAGAACGCCCAATTTGAACTTTCGTCATCTTTTACTACTCCCTCACCTTACTCCCCCCTCCCTCCACACCCCCTAAATGTACAGAATTTATATTATAGCTGTAGAGAATTTTGTCTTAATGTTTTTGATGGCACTATGATTTACATCAAAGTAAATATGTGTGTGGTGTACCAAATGTTTTTTGGACCACCAGCTGGTCCTGGTAAAAAGATTTCGTGGCATCAGAGTCGTAAACCAAGGTTTGCTGGTACCAAATTAAAGCTTAAAAAAATCTATGTTTGAGTTTCTGAATGTTGCAAAGCGAGACCGTGGTTTGTTTGATTTTGGATATTTAATAGTTTCTTGTTTTATAAACACCCAGATGAAAAAAAAAAAAATATGTATATTCATAACATTTAAATACATGTATGCTGCAAACGACACCTACATAAAACCAAGGCGACATCCAAATTGAACAGACATGTGTATCAACGCTGCACGCTACTTACGAAACGCGATATTATCAGGACATGACGTTCTCATAACACGACATGCTACAGCGACAAGCGATAGTGAAAGTTTTTCCCCCGAACTGTTGTAAGTGTGTATCCCTCCAAAGTTTCCAGCCAAGTAAAATCTAAAAACTTTTTTATTAGAATTTATAGTAAGTAGTGTCCTCAACACGGCTGGTGGAACGCTGACAACGTTCGTGAATGTGCTCTCGTAAATGGAGAGGAGGAGGATGGTTGGTTGAATGACATTGACAACTGCATGGCAGTATGCAAAAGTCAGTTTCCCAGTATTAGTGACATGCAGTCTTGCTTGAGCGTCTGTTCAAGGAGAGTAGAACCCATGCAAGGACCAGATGTTCAAATATTGAACACGGATCCATTTGGCAAAGGTCAACATTTGATCCTGATGTCCACATTACACTGTGATGGTGGTGTCACTGACATATATGACAGTGCACAAGGCTCGTATTTGCGTAGCTCTGTGGTTGAATGTTTGGCAAAGTACTTCCCAACAAAACCGGTGATAGCCTAACATTCAGATTCATTCTCTGCGATAACGGGTCGCCACGGAACGCCACGGTACGTTATGTCTGATGGTCAGAGCCCTTGAAAACACGGAACACTATAGCTACCATGGAAAACGATGGATTTCACCATTAATTAACTCACGGAACCCCCTGGGACTCGACGGGACTCCACGGGACACTATGTACGATATGTACCGTTCCGTGGTCCGTTCCGGCCCGTGTTTTAGTATTAGGCATTATTGCACCTTTTCAAATCATGGATCAAAAATCCAGTATGGCCTCCATTATCTATAGTGTAATTGATAATAACCAAAAACTGTTGATTCCTGTATCAGTGACACAGATTGCAAAGATCCTCACATTTGTTGTCTAAATATGTTTGAGTCTGAGAAATGTGTACACATATAAATCATTAATTAGACTCATGTGACTTTAAGTATGGCATAATAAGCCCTCAGGACAATAAGCCTCGCCCAAAGTACATGTAATCATTTCAACCCTACTTAGTCTAATTAAATCTGAGTAATATCACAATAAAACATACAATTTGCTAGAAAATACATGGTGAATGTTGTGAAGAAGTTAAAGGACAAATTGAAGGTGTAATCATTGACGTGACCGCTGCAGATGGTCATTACCATGCTGTATGATGAGATTTGTCACCATATAAGAAGCATACACCAAACAGGTATGGAATTTTGGTGAGTTGCTGCAGTTGCGCATGCCCATGACAACCAGGGTCAGGGAAACTGCGCCATCTCAAAGCCATGCACACCAATCAGTCTGGCAATGCAAATATTCTTAGCATTCTTCCAAGCAATTGCACATTTTCTACCAAACTTATTACAGAAATTATCAAGAATGCTATGTTTGTTAGATAATGTATCTATCTTCTAGGACTGGTTAATTATAATGAATTACTGGTGACGTATGTCGGTATATTAGCACAATTTCTGACATACGTATTACAGAAATCATCACGTAGGCTATGCTACGTATGTTATATAATGTGCATGCATTCATCTTCTATAGTTGGTTGATTATGATAAAATACTACGGAATCATGTCATATTATAATATATAATAGTTTGATTTTAATAAAAGATTTCATGCAAACAGCAAGAGCATACCGAATAAGTTGGAGTAAATTAATTCACCACATTCTGAACCCCCATTCCGTGTAAACAATTTCAGGAAGAGGCTGGAGAACTTTTCATACCATGCATTGTAGGGTAAATGGGTAAATTCTACAAATGCCTACATCTGCCGTGTGCATGACCCAACATGTACATTACATATCACTGCCAATATAACATCCTGAAAACTTCCTGGCTGTGTTGCTGAGCATCAAAAACATGATTAGACATCACATTTGTATCTCTGTGATAACAGAACTGAAGGTTATGGTCCTCTATTATATACTGTAGTCTGCAAATCACGGTGGATTTCTCCAAAATGGTCAAGGATGAAATAGTGACGTCCACCTGGATATGTAAGCCGGGACCATCTGGACATAAAAATCCAAAGAGAATAAACGGTACAAAACAAACTGGGTTGGGCTAAAAAGAGGCGTTTTATCATGGGAAAATGAGGAAAGGGTGGTGTGGTGGGATGAGCTGAAACATTTATGTGCTGGTGGCCTGGAAAATGTGAGTTGCACTCATAGAGGCGGCCCAGAAAATTGGTAGTAAATTCAGCTGGAGGGGACCTGAAATCACACCACAACGGTTTCATTGTTCATTGTTCTAATCCCGCACGCGCACCCACACACCGTCCCCCCACTGGCAGATCCAGGTTTTTCAGAAAAGGGGGTGGCGCACTGAAGTTATTTCAAGGGTTTTGTAAGCGTGATCGATGGCGGACATGCCAAACACAATACGAAAATGAAGTATTTTGGTGAGAAAGGGCGTGGGGAGGGCACCCGCCCCCGGCAACCCCCACCCCCTTGGATCTGCCTATGCACCCTGGACTGGACCCTAACAATTGGTAGCCTTGTAAGCGCCTGCTTCCCGTGCTGTCAGGGAAAGGGGGAGTATAATGGTCCACTACTATTCTTTATAAACACTATGCCGTACAGATTACTCTAGCATATGACCTTGGTGATATACTAGAGTGTTGTTTTGTAAAGCATAGTTGTAGACCATGTGACTGCGGTCATATACTAGAGTAATATTAGTGATATAATGTTTATAAAGCATAGTAGTAGACCATGTGACTAAGTAAAATAATAGAATTTACATATGACTGCGGCCATATATTGGAGTAATGTGTATGGTATAGTGTTTGTAAAGCATAGTAGTAGAACCTTATATACCCTGCTTTAGTAGAGGAAGTAAAGTCAGAAAAATGGCCTGGAACTTCATTTCAAGAAAAAGCATTTCCTTTGGCACAACTGTACATTAGGGTCCAAAGTTAAGATTGCCCCAAAGACCCAAGTGCGATCTGCCCCTTAAAGCCTCCAAGATGGCTTCCTTTTTCAGGCGTGCTGTGTAACGTGGTGGTGCTGTGGGTGCTGGGGCGGTCGGCCGCGTTTCGCCGCCTGCCCACCACGCCGCTCCTCATCGCGCTGGCCGCCGCCGACACCACCTACCTCGTGTGCTCCATCGGCCAGACCGACTGGTGGAATCGCCTCATCGACCTCGACGTGCGCTCAGCCTCCAACACCGCGTGCAGGGTGAGACATCGCTTTTCTTTACCAACTTTTCATCGTGTCGCTTCAGCTGCTGGAGCAAAGCATTGTGCTTCGTTCGTTTGTAACTACCTAACTATGTATGCATTCTTATTAGCATTGAATGCACAATGATTGATGAATATCATATCAGCTGCAAAGGTCTACTTGGTGCTGCTTGCTATTTGCTGCTATAGAATCGATTATAGCATGATGGGGCTAATATTAGACAGTGGCATATTATTTGTGGCTGATTACATACCTTGTGCATTGTAATTGTGTACATTTAATTACGTTAATGATTTCTGAAATATTTTAGTAAACATTTTCATTGTTCATAAGTCAACGTTGTTCTAGTACATCGTCAAAAGACACAACACGTGCATATATAGTAACACCAATACCCTTATAACATACTGCTAATAGTTTTTCTGTTTAAATCTTAATTTCAAAATATTACGTTCAAAAGTATTGAGCTTAGTTGTGATAATTATTAGCTTAAAGTTTGCGGGGCTGTAGTAGAAATGTGTCAATCAAAGCTTGATTAAGGTAGTTCATGTATAGTACCCGAAGCCAGGCCACAACTGATTCAGGCCAGCCTAACTAGTTCAGTTTTTTTCCGTGCATTGTATACATTGAAGATCATGCGAGGTCATCTAAGGTTCAAACAGGTTAGCTTAGGCAAATGAAGTACTAAAAGCAATATTTTTTTCATGTTCAGTTGATTTTCACATGAAAGTTTCAAACAATATTACAAAAATATTAAAATCAAATGTGTGTTTTAAAATTCAAAGTCAGAATGTTTTTGTAATGCTTTAATTTTGATGATATAACTATACCCAACATAGTCAGCAACAAAAATCACGTTCAATCATCTATCATTTTTACACGTGGACTACCTTAAGTATGTCCATATTTGGGCGATCCTATACACGTAACACAGTAGTCTGATCATTGTAATCGCTGTAAAGCCGGCTGCAGAGCTCTGCTCTGAGCCTGTTGTATAATAAACTCTGCCAACCACTATCCGCCTTCTACTACAATGTGATATATCGTTCGCTTCTTCCATTCGTAAATACGCTTTTGAGGATGAGAATATAAGGATAATGGTATGTTCTAGCGTTGAGATCAACCTATCTCTGCACCTGTGTTGTCTTTGTCTGCACGCGTTCGCTGGCGCTCACTTGTGCAGACAAAGACAACACAGGTGCTAGAACATACCATTATCCTTATAATCTCACGCGGCTCTTAACCAATCAGAATCGAGAATGAGCGGCAAAGAGGTGAGGATGCTTCCCATCACGGTGGTTGCGTGTTGCAGGGCTTGCTGTGGTTCACGCAGACGTCGGGGCTGGTGGGCGTGTGGATCATCGTGCTCATCACGCTGTACAGGTCAGTTCTCATGTTGAGGAGCAACTTCTAGGTGGCAATCTTCTTTAGCTAAGCTGATTTCGTATAAGAATGTTTACTGTTCCTATCACCTGGTTCCAAGTGTGAGAACATTTTATGTAACAGCATAGTAACCCATAGCTTACAATATTTGACTGACTTACAGAGAGGCTGGTCAACCTTGGGTTAGACCATCTTCAAAGCAACTTCAAAACAATCTATTGACCTCACTGAGGTAATTACCTATAAGGTCAGCTTCTTAACTGTTAAAGTGTTAGATACTTGCACTCGGGTTACACAATTGGGGTAATTAGCTTTAATTGTTTGAAATAACACACCATTTATAGGGAATGGACAATTGAGTGACCTTTTCCATTTTTTAAAAAAAAAATGTACCAATATTATCAGAAAAAGCTAGGTGCAAAAATAATTATGGTGGTTTTTATGGTGGTTGCGCAAATGCGTACTGTGTGTATACTTATGCTACCTCCCTGGTTCTCACCTCCACTCCTCCCTCGAACTCAGTTAACTTTACAGTGCGTATTCAAACCATCCCACTATAAATTCATCATAAGCACACCCATTTTACAAAGTCCATACGTCTACTAAAAATAATTGGGAAACACATATATATCACTAAAAATAATATTTCCTAAAGTCCCAACAGAAAGTGGAATACAATGTAGGCCCATGGTTAGTTCCATCACAATATACGGATGTTGACAGATTACCATACAGACTTGACTGTATCTCTACAAGACCATTCATAATCAATAAAATCAATCAATAAAAAAATCAGCGATGACTTTGGGTATACATGAGACCGTTATGTTGAAATATTTTATGCAAATATAAAGAGTAGCAAAGCTAAATTACTTTGTAATCAGGTTATTCAAAATCAAACCTATTATTTGTTTATAATTTTTTATCAGAATTCTTTAAATAAAATCTAATATTTTGAAAGTCATGAATATTTTCCAACATATTTTGAACATCCCAAGGCAATATTTGAATTAAACTATATCCATATTTAGGGTTTTCTTTTCCTACATAGCATTCATCATCATCTGCAGACTGTAACGTCTGCTAATTTTTTTCAACCCTGGGATGAATTGCCTATAGGGTGCAGTAATCAAATAATATCAAAAACCGAGGGTCTCGTGATCAATCATTGAGACTAATTCTGGCTTCTCAACACAAGATAGAACTTGTTACAATACGTAGTGAATGTTGAGCAAACTCATCTCAACTGAATTGCTCAAATCATTCTGTGGTGGGTGGCGCACAATATAAAAGAGATTTCCACAGACCTACGATGTTGTAAGTGGCCGGGGAAGCTTATAATGAAAAGGCGTCCTTGTGCGCAAAAAGCATGAATAAGTAGTGCCCTAAGGAAAATAAACCAAACAGAAGTGGATAAATGTATAGTTAGTGCCATCACAATATACGGATGCTCCTATTAGATTAATTAGATAATGTATAAACAAAACCAAATTCTTAACCTTCAAATTCTTAAAATCTGCTTGATGCAAAAATCTGGCATATCAAAGTACAAGTACATGCTATCAAGAAAACTCATTTCAAAAACATCATCTATGTAAAAGCTTTCTGTTACTTTGTTTTCTGTTTTTTAAATGTTTTGCTGGAGAGTAGATTAACATAATTTATCGCTATGTGACATGTTTAAATACTGCAACCTGATTGGCCGCCACACTCATCTGATACTCAGCGGGGATTGATCACTTGACCTCATTTATATTCATCACAGTCCTGTGGTGAATATGAATCAACGTGGTTGGTCAGATTTTTAATGAAAAGAGCTATGTGCCAGAGATCTCTTCAGGACATCTGATACTCAGAGTGAATATTGCAGATTTGTCACGGACTTAGCCGGTCCACCGATGGAATTGTGATTATTGGCGAAAAGTAATCATTTTGAGATTTTGTTCTATTTTCAGAAGCGCCACGTTTTTCCGCCCAGACAAGGTGAAGGTTTACTTCAATCGCAGACGAACAAAACAGTACATCGCCGCTATAGTCCTGGTCGTGGGTAGGTAATGGTCCCGGCCCCACAGCCACACCTTTTGTACTGAATACAATCATTTTCATGGGTTTTATGGCGTATCCGAGAGCCTTCACTCCAACCTCCAACAGGGAATCATAACGTCCTCTTTCAGCGAGACGGACGGATTGCTTTCCTAGACTTTCCTAGGAGCCTCGATTTGGAGGTTGCCTTCACTCGTACAAAACCCATGAACGGCTGCGGGAGACACCCCCCCCCCCTTCTTTTCCAAAAAACCTGGACCTGTTAGTGCCAGAGTCCGAGAAGTCGACGTGGGGTTAGGGCATCAACAGTGTGTTCAAATATGTAATGTTGATCCACACAACTGGTGTTGGTATGTTTTGTGTGTTGTTTTTTTTACATTGAATCGTGAGTTCGTGACGCATCTTTGTCATATCCAACATAGAGAGCGTGACAAGCATTGAACTGGTTACTGAGCACATTTCACTTAACTCCGTGTTTGGAAACATAGTGTTAAATAACAGGGCAGGTACAACTGTTCAGACCCTCTGTATCACCCTTTGCAGTTGTGATATAAGGCAGTGGGACTTGAGGAAAAAGATGGAATTTTTTGTGGGTTGTGGGGAAAAAAGCCACGAACAATTAGGGATGTGTGGGAAATAAAACCAAAATAATATGTACAATACAACCTCCAATTAAGACCACTTCTATATTAAGACCACTTTTCACGGTCCCAAATAAAAAAAACTCATAAATCTATCAAAATGAACCTCTGTATAGAGACCACATCTCTATTGAGACCATCTAACTGTCTACCCAAAGGTGGTCCTAATGGAGAGGTTTTACTATGTGTGTGATTCCTTGAATCCCTAGCTTAAAATAAAACCACCACCCGCCTACATTTACAGAAGGGGGTGTATAGCCTTGATGAAAATCCATTCACCAACATTATTTTTTCCTAAATCACCAGTCAACAATACACTTCATTGTCTTTCACCAATAATAAGGAATCGTAATTGAATATAGACATTATTTGAAGTCAAAGATTTATTGAATATATTTCGTGTCATGGACATATCCTCAGCGTAAATGAAAATTAGTACATGTAATAAGTACACCAATGGTAGTACAATTAAAACTGTTTTTATAGTCAGCATACGATAATGCAAAAACAAAGATTACATAATCATCATACAATATTCAATAACAAGATCATAAAGAGTTAGTCATATGATTATGATTACAACTGTATGGTCAGTTCCCTGCTGCTTTACTCATCCTTTCATCCTTTGTATTTCTCGCGGGTCTCATTTTCCTTATGTGCAAAGCTTCCAACATCAATAAGAAGCTTTCCCCACGTGAAGTCTGATGTAGAATATCAATGTCCTGGTCAGTGAGTCTGGTGTCACAAGTCTTCAAGTGTAATTGAGTAGGTTCTATTACATTTCCCAACCGTAAATATGCAGGCAGTTCACAATCCACAATCAAGATCTAGGGGCAAATCACCAATCACATTTTTTTTTTTTTTTTGCTATATGACCCCCACCTTTGCAGGTTAGAACACACAAATAGCCTTCCCATTGTTCTATTAACAAATGCCTTGCCTACTAGTACTCTCTCAAATATTCAGGGTGTGTAGGAAAAATATATGAATGCCAAAAACTAGTAGTAGCTCAGAGTCACTTCTTTATTCTACTATGAATTCATGAACTTTGGCCAGGGAATTATTATGTAAGCAAGCCAAAACATGTAGTCACCCTTGTTTTGCTATGACTAGTTCAACTTTGACCTGCCGAATCACCACCATTAACAACATAATATTTTCATGTCCAGAATATAGTTACAAATAATTTCCGTTTTTGAATAACACATCCGTAGAAATACCCAATTGTCTTGTGCAATTGTTAAAATATGTGATACAGGGCACCTACATAACAAAAAACACCTCATAATTCAGTACTTTATATGTGACGTCATCGACAGGCTGCTATAAAATTAGCCTCATCACTGCATTACCAGATTCATACCTATAGACGGTGGCATTCCAGTGTATGAAACACTGGTTAGCCCCTCACCCCCACCCCCACCCCCATCCCACCCCACACACACACCCCTGGGGGCGCTTTTCATCTAGTACAAATCTATCAAAATTAACCTCTGTATAGAGATCACATCTCTATTGAGACCACCTAACACTGGTACCATAAGTGATCCTAATACAGAGGTTCCACTGTGTATGTATGATTTCTAGTCTCCATCACTCAGACTGCTGACTAAGACCTGCCGTTTTCTGCATCCTCTAGTAGATTCGCCACACAACCTACTAACCTTGCCACAGTCTAAAAAGACCCCCCACCAAAGAGTGTACATGATTGATGTAGAATCCTTGCACTCACCACCAACGCCCACATTTGCAGGCGTGCTGAACGGGCTGATCGTGCACAACAACCACGCGCTGGTGGACGGCGTGTGCACGATCAACGCGCTGCCGGGCCGCGCCGCGGACGTCTACACCGCCGTGTTCATGGCCCTGACCAACGTGGTGCCGGCAGCTGTCATCGTCACCGTCAACGGCGCCGTCAGCCTGCGCGTCGCAGTAGTGAGTCTACTTTTTCAATTCTATTCTAAAGCCCGCTTTACACATTAGCAAATTCCACTATTCGTAGCTTTACGTGCACTGGCGAACTGGCGAATTCGTGGGGAAATTTTGAACATGTTCAAAATTTGTTGACGAATATACTGGTTAGTTTAGGTTCGTAACAAATAGTTATACTACGTCTATGGATCGCAGAATATTCGCATATATAATTAACACTCGTTTGGCTCAGCAACTCAGTGTAACCAAGCAGTTTTACTACGTTCAATGTCGCCTCAATACGCAATGGTAGACAACCTGGCAAAAATCATTTTTATGCGTGGCACAGATTCGCATATGCTCGCATATGTGTAAAGCGGGTTCAATTGCCATGCCAAGCAATGGTCTACCACTGTATTGACATAGCTGAAGACATAGCTTCCATTTGACTATATCAAGTGGCCCTAACGGAACTCGAACTCACGACCCCAAGGTCAGTTGTTCATAGTGACTCTACTGCTTTCTACAGAATGTTCAGGGCCGTAGGTACATATGAGGCAAGGCAGGCAACTGCGTCCTGTGTTTGTTTGTTTGTTGTTTTTTTTTTGTTAGTTTTTTTTTTTTTTTTGTTGTTGTTTTTTTGGGGGAGGGGGGTGTTTGTTTGTTTTAGGTCACACCCTCAATGAAACTGTCAGAGCTTTAATATTTGTTTTTAAGGTTACCTTTTTGTCTGAAATAGCCTCAAATGCTATGCTAGCTAAAGGGTCTGAATTCCAAACACTTTTTTTCTTGAGGGCACATGCTCCTAAACCCCACTAGAAAAGCAAAGCTGTGCACCATTTAAAACTGTACTTACTAATAAGTATCGATATGTAACAGAACTTACCTAAGGCCTTCTATTTTTGTATATCTTAAGCTAAGACACCCCCAGCCCCACCACCACCCCCCCCCATTCATGTATTAGAAATTAAAAACTTGAAACCCCTATTCTGAGCACCACCACGGGGAGCAAACCTGCCAGTAATTTACCTGACGTCTGGTGGCTGTCGTGTGAAAACACTAGTGATTGTAATATGATAGTAGTCCTCGTCCTAAAGATCATTTGATCATCTGATCATATGTCAAAAGAAGTCCAAGCAGTGGTGCAACTAGAGCGACAATCGCCAAATTTGGCATCGACGTTCCATACGCTCATGTCGTACTAGAAAATTAATTTTGACCACTTAGAGTCAAACTGTTTTCAAAATAGCCACTCTTGTCGTCAATGGTCGTCAATGAACAGATTAACGGCAATATTAAGTCAATTATTTGTCCTCGTCCAAAGTTTATTGCTGTCAAATTTGATAATACATCATTCCTAATACGACTATTCTTGGCAGCTTGACCTTGGACATAGTATCCTGTTTCTGTATGTATGGCGTGATGAGTGTATCCTATTACGGTATCTTAATTAGTTAGCTGATGTTTTCTCTGTATAGTTAAATAAGTTCTTATGTAAAGATTATAAACATTTCTGCATCCAAAGGAAATTACGTGGATCACAGGATGGACTGCAAGCTTTTCTTATCATATTACCCGAGAGGATATTAGTTCATTCCGCATAAGGAAATTCATTGCTACATTAGATTAACTGTGTGACAATGGCTACGATTTTGTATCATCGGTTTATAGTCAAGCTTGCCGATCAACTTTGAACATAAGAGATGTTTAGACTCCTGATGATGCTTCACTCCTGCAAACTGCAAACCAAAAGGCTTGAAAAGACCCGCTCAAGCGTGCAATGGGGGCTATGTATGGGGATTCTTTGAAATATTAACCTTAAACCATATAGATTTTATTACAACGTACACATGACATGTTATTTTATGAGACCCCATCTTGGGCATTTGACATAAGTATGTCACATTAACTGTTGACTGCAGTCCGTTTCAAAAGTATTAGCTAGGCATATTTTGTATTACATATGCTCATGATGATGCACATATTGAAACATTCTATAGAAATCTACGGAAACACACGAGACCCATACGATGTCTGCTTGGGATCATTGCCTTTTACTACATGTATATGGGGAAGCGTATCACATGGAAATAGTGTAATTAATTATGTTCCGTTGATTATGTGATTTTTAATTCCGATGCACTCTGACATCTAAACACTGCATGCCACGTGCGATTCCGGCATAGAGGCATTGAAATTTGCCGTGCCCATAGGCGTAGAAAGGAAAAAGAAATCTGAGGGGAGAGGGAGACTTCTGCAGTGCGCATCCTGAGGAGGGAACCGCGTTCTCCCTCAATATGTGGCTCATTGGTGCACATATGACACAGCTCATAATAATATGATTTGATTGGAAATGAACATTTGATAATTAAGTCATAGATGTACATGTACTTGCAGTCTCTGCCTCCGCAGTCTCAGCCTGTCTGTCGTGGACCACGTCACTGGTCCCGTCCTACCTCGTAAAGTGGAGGCTGGTTGGAAACTGTCCCAAGCTGGAACCTGTCCTCTGCTGATAAAAGGAAGGGGGCCCAACGTTGTACCAAAACGTCCATAGCGCAATACTTTTCCAGCGGTGAATACGCATAGGGTCCTCCTTTC
Organism: Streblospio benedicti; assembly: GCA_019095985.1. Lineage (NCBI taxonomy): Eukaryota > Metazoa > Annelida > Polychaeta > Spionida > Spionidae > Streblospio > Streblospio benedicti. Next base: position 3,916,357 of record CM032659.1, on the reverse strand, counting down.
GGACGGGTCTAGGTAAAAAAATGAAGAGCCCCATTTCGGAGGTTGATACAGACAATTGACCGTCAGATAGCATCCCGACTGAATGATACCAACAGTGAGGGGAACTCGGGAAGAACCAGAAAATCCACCAAGCTCCAACGGTGTCAAACGTCTGCCGGGCTAAGAGACTTAAGTCGCGGGTGACTGGCGATTATTTTTTTCAGCAGTGAGCGAAAGAAACACTATCACCTGTCGCTGAAGTATGTTGCCTGTTGCGGTCACCTAAAATTTGACCACTCCCATTGAGATAGTGTCTGTATTACATTGTTTGCCGTATGTAGTGGGTAGTACTCGTTTGTAGTGTTAGAAAATGTGAACAGAAGCAGTAGGCAACTTTGTCAAGATGTCCAGAGGGTCACGTGATATGCATGCCGACGTAAGGGATGATGTACATTTCGTCACGCTCCACAAAAGTGGAACAATATTCCACTTAGGGGGGAGGGGGTTTCCGTCAAGTTTTGGATATTCCACTTTTTTGTGGGTCTATTATTTTTTATCTCGCGCGCTAAAACTTTTCATATCAGAATTCCACTATTTACTATTTAAATGTGGCATTAAAAAGATACACCGCAATTTCACATGTTAATTAATATTATAATTTACATACCTAATATATAATAAATATTATTTTATGGCATGTATAAGTAATATTTGAATCAAACATTGTGTAGATATTCTTCGATTGTGTCACACATCTGATGTTTCCATTTTTTTATTTTTTTTTTATTGCGGGGTGGGGGTCAAGAAAAAAGAGAACACTGTTTCACTTTTGCCGAGCGTGTCAAAATGTACATCATCCCTAAACCCAAGAGGGGTGTGATTACCAGGGTCGAGTCCCATGCCGAAGTTTCACTCCCAGCCCTCCATTGTATAGTTTCTCATATTCTTGAATTTCTATCAGGTGCATACGTCATAGTATACAGTAGAACAGTAAACATCCTGCTAATGGAGCTTTTGTACGCAGTAACCTGAAATGCTGCCATTACGTAGGCCTACGTTAGAAGCCCACGCTGTGCAAACTTTGTAGGCGACAGCCTCATATTTCTGTGAATGAGCAGCAACTAATTATAGCAACTTTGGCCTTAATTGCATGGCTAATGTCGGCTAATAAGAGTTACATGTAGTAGTTGAAAGTTGTGACGCATTTTGCATGACCCTGTCTGCTTTGACTTTCAAGATGACTTTGTGTCACGTATTTTAATTTTGGTTTTGTATTTTCCCTGAGGATTTACCCTCACTTCGTTCGGATAAATCACACACCAGCGTGCAAAATTTTACGATTGACACGACAATCTCGTGCTCAAATCCTACAATTGATACAGAATCGCAGACAAATATTCTGTTTTATCACCAGCGTTTTATTGAGGGGGTGGAGGAGTCGTTTTTCTCAGAAAACGATTAACTCTGGATGCTTGCTACATATGGAAGACCGATGCACCGATAACAAGGCTCGTTAAATATGAGTAAGAAGAAATATGAGCTAAGGTAAATAAGCAAGGTACCAACACCTGTTTGCTCTGTTTACTACATACCTTCCATATGTATGTTCATCCATAATGATGTAATGGTGTTGAGGACACAAGACTTGTCTTTATAAGCTGTCCTTTATCCAATACAAATAGTACCCGGCTATCTAATAAGCTTACTGCACCATCCAGCTGTACTTTGCCTTTGCAAGCCAGATTAGGATATTATCTAGAGGGGATTATGACGTCATAATTTCAGAATAACAAAAGTATAATTGAGTATTGAGTATGCACAGAATCGAAGGGATTTAGGAATTAATCCGTTGATCTGATTAAAACATTATTATTTCACCCATGTTGTCCACAGGCTATCGGCTATCGACCAATAAGACAGCGTTGGTGGTATTAGATTATTTATTACGAATATACCTAATCATAATGTCATTAAAGCCGAAGGCACAACCGGCAGTACTGCCTCTCTACTGCCTCTCTACTAGAAAGATGTTGCACACTGCTCCGTGGCAACTACGTTAATAGGTACAGGACATTGGGTTGAAAGAGTGAGTAATGATTGTATGAGTGATTAGCATTGTGCACTGAATGCTGCCGATGCATGCAACCGGATCATTGATGTATCAATGCCTCTCTACCTGGTGTAAAAACACTCATGGAGAATGCAGGACTATAAACCACCACAGTCACATTTCATTTACGGGAGGATACACTTTTTTGTTTAGCATTTTTTTTTCTTCAATAAGTATTTTTCCTGAACTTGTATTGAACAGGTAGTGTTTCTGTATCTGTATTGTACCTCATATCAAAATAAATTATCAAATACAATCATACAAAATATCATTTGAACACAAAAAAATTAAGTCGACCTCTCGTAGAAAAATGAGGCATAGGCGCGTTTACTTTGGGCACTACAGAGACAGCAGAAGAGATTTGAAACCACGCACACGACACTGGGGCATCTTCGCCTGAGAAGGTGGTCAAGTTGACATCTATCTATGGCATTTGATAGATGATACCTTGCTGTGGCAAGATGACACTGGGGTCAATTTGTGTCTGCCTGTAATTGCCGTCTATTCTCGATCAAAGAGAAAGGCTCCGTAGTGGCGTTGGCACATCCCACGGCCGGCGACTGATGTTTGTAGACTAGCGGCCATTTCTAAAAAAAGAGGCCTAAATAAGGAGATTCCCCAACCGGCGGTAGAGCAAGATACATCCTATCTCATTTTGTTCAGTAGGTGCTTTGAAAAGTATGGATGTACATGAAATATCCGGTGCGAATATACCTCAAATCACCCGTTTGCATGGTAACCTCCATGCGCACACACCCTTGTATGTATGGGATACACATTTCCATTAATAGCTTCGAATCTAAAGCACTTAGAATCATCGAACTTTATTGGTTCCGTTGCAGGTGCTGCTGTCGCCGCTGGTGCTGTGTCACTTCGTGGCCTCGCGTCTCGGCGAGACGCTGTACGCGACGCCCCGGCCCGCGCTCTACGTCAGTGGCGTCGTGGCGCACCTGCTGCTCAAGGTCAGCAGAGCCCTGTGCATACTCGCCCGCTCCAGAGCCCTGGGGAGATGGATAGGTTTACGCCCATACCCCCAGGCAGGGGGCACGCACGCACCCACCCCCACCCCCCCCTTCTTTTCCCATGAAAATCCCTTCATTTTTTTGTAGGTTTTTTTTTACATCTGCCATCGATCGCTTTTATGAAACCCATCATTGAAATTAATTGCACTGCCCCCCCCCTTCGGCCAATTAAAACCCCACGGAGCGTGTCCAGTGTGAAGCCCACAACACCTGCTCATCAAGGTCAGTCCCAGCAGACCCCTGCGTGGGGCATACTTTGCGCCTATATTTTTGAATTTGTTAATCATGTTGGAATTCATATATATTTACAAAGCTCATCTTATCACAACACAATATATTCTTACATTGATTGACAGCTTCGACAAATGCTGTTGCCATTTTTTTTCAATGGTCGAAATGGTCGACCAATGTAAGAATTTATTGTGTTGTGATAAGATGAACTTTGTAAATATAAGTTTGCGCCCATGCTTAATGTGAAACCTACAACCCTACACCTGACCCGCACATTTAGAGTATTGAAGCACGCACCAAAGCCCATACCCGCATGTTTGGCAAAGAATAGCACAATACACATAGATATGTTGTCATTAATGGACGAGGGTTTAAGCATGGATATACATGATTCTTTGTTCAAGTCCATATCACATAGGCACTGTCGTGACTCCGCACTGGACCACTTTGCCACCTATTCACCAGGTAAACCTACTTAAGGCAAGCACATTAGACCACTCAGCCACCATATTCTGGGCTAAACTCAGAGAATCTTTATAGAAGTGTAGGAAATAAGGCCTACTCATCAACTGATATTAGCAGGGACCAGCAAGTTTCAAAAGTTCAAGGCCTGATGGGCAGGCTATTTTGAGCGGGGGTGGGTGGGCGTTCAATCTTACATAAATAAAGATGCAACAACTTTTTGTTTGTGAACAACACTTTACCAAGTTTCATTCTCCGATTGTAGGTGAACTGCTCTATCAACTTCTTCCTGTACGTCGTCGTGTGCCGTCCGTTCAGTAGAGAGCTCGTCTCGGCGCTGAGGTCTCTGCACTGCTCCGGAGCCTCCGATGATGGGCAGGGTTCTTCAGGCACCAACCCGCAGGCAGCACCCGTCCCACGGCCAGCCGCCAGCGCACAGCAAGGGGACAATCGTGCTCCAGACTACAGGGACGCCTGGCACGAGCTGTGTGGTCATTAGGAGTGGTGACATTTGTGCTTTCACAAGCCTCATCCCCATAGGCGGATCCAGAGTTGGGGTGGGCGCCCCTTTTTCCCACAAAATACCTTATTTTCGATAGTTTTTGGCATGTTCGCTATCAATCGCGCATGTGAAACCAAAATGATATCTCTTATGTGCACCCCCCTTTTCTGAAAACCTAGATCTACCTATGATCACTATGACAATGCTCAATGCAAGTTCGTGGACACGTGTACTGTCATTCACAATGCATGTTGTTACTTGAGAGCGGGATTGACATGGCTGTGGTATCTTCCAGAAATTCTGACGATAGCTAATTATCAATCATTCAACCTTAATATTGTAAAGTAAAAGTGCATTCATGTGTTATATTATCCACTGGCAGATCAAGCAAGACTTTTTATGAATACATGTTGAAAGTTATTAGGAGAAGTTTTGGAAAGCTGTTTTAGAAAATATATATAGGCCTACTAATTTTGTGAAGTTTGCAGTAACTCGAAGTTGTCTTGTTGAATGTACTATTTTATTAGATTATGGAAGTATTAGAAGTAAATTGGAGATCGGCCTATAATATGTAGTTAATGGTCATGGTTGTTTGGTTTTACACCAGATAATTGGAATATTCGTTTGATGGGTTACATGTAGTTACTTTTTTTATTATATAATGAGTCAATCATATTTATTAGGCTGTGCAACAAAAATTGAATTTTAATACTGAATTGGAGTTATCATATATCATGTATGTAAGTGTTGAATGTGTGTGGTGTCCAGGAATGACATTGCAATTTTAGTGTAGCAGTGTGTGATTATTCATTGTAGGGACACCCAATTATTCTGGGTTCTTAGCATATAGCTGCCTGCGGTGACTTGGTATCTGTAGAATGACATAGACGCTAAAGGAATTCGAAAAGGAGAACCACAGACATTTAGAAATTGTCGCTTCGGCATACTATAATCACACTTGTATAAATATGTTATGTATCAATGTTGAAGGAAAAGAAGTGTAGGCAAGAGACAATGAATATGTCAGAAAGTGATTGTGAAGGTAGTGTACGCAATGATAAAATATGCTACGGACTGTACACCAATTTTTTGTGAACTGCATTTATTGGCGATTGACGCGACAGAAAGCAAACTGCCGCACGATCAGTTCACTGTCAGGACTATTGACGTACAATCCATACAGCAAAAAACGCCGTTATGGAATGACCTCATTCAATCATGTCCAAGAGCATTTCAATTGACTATAAACTCCATGAATAACGACGATAAAACTAGATTTATGATAAATGGTTTCTATGTTCAGTATAATAATGAATGGGACGTGACGCACAACTTTGTTATAAAGTATGTAAATACATTGGTTACTACATATCATAATGCTACAAAAGACCTACCAGATTGAAGTAACTGTATCTTTCATGTCAACCTAATTAATTTACGTATCGTTAGCATACCGGTGCTACTTTGCATGTAAATATCTATTAAATTATTTCATGTATATTTTCTTATTTGTTATTTCATAACTTCAATCATTGTAATGTAAACTCAATAAATACAATACAATACAATACAGCAGTATCATGACCACCTCAGTTTTACCCTTTCAATATTTCAACACATCTGTCATGAAAAACCTAAGTCTAAGTTTCCAAATGTAGTGTGGCAGCAGCTGGTCAGTGCTAACACTGATGCTCTAACATGATATAGGGGCGGGTCATTTGATGCCAACGTTCCTAATTAACTCATTCACTCGTCTCATTGAATCTTCAAAGCAGCCTCAAAAGTGAGATATCATATGTCATACCACATTCAAAACCATATGATGACCATTTTCTCAAATTCTGATTGAAATGCATCACAATCATGCAATTAATTAACCTGTTTTCTAGATGAATCAGTTTTATAGACCCAATCTGAGTATCAGATGTCAAATTGACCTTGAAGTTGACTTTTTAATGAGCAATAGTTATGCTTCAATATATATCATATCCATCCCCATTCCACAAGTGCATGAATAGATGGATCAGCATGATTTTTCTCTTGTTTTGTCAATGTCATATACAACTTCAATTTTGGTTCAGTTTTAAACATCACAAACTTATTAAAGCTAAAAAGTAGGGCATTGATATTATTGAATCGTATTTTTCTTAGAGGAAAAATGGGCGCGGCTTGTTAGAAACCTATCAATGAAACATGTTAATGAGTCTTCAATTTCCTTATTTGGACGGTGTGATACGGAATACCCAACCACTACTTGCTATGCGAGAATGAGCAAAACTACTGTAAAACCAGAAATGTTTGCGCATGATTTGATTTGCAAATTGCAAAACGCAAACTTAAATAGTAACAAAATATTGATAGATGAAAATTGCAAAATTTAATAGCCACGAAATATTCTAGTTTTACAGTTTTAGTTTTACACTACCCTCGTTCATATTAACGGCACAGTTCCCATGATTGTCGTGTAAACGGCCTTATTGAGATTACAAGCAGAATGGAGTCAATGTGGAGAGAATATTTACCAGTGAGGGTAGTAAAAATATTTGAGGGACTGTGTGCAAGTTGTGCAGTTTGGGGGCTCGTCAAGTTTCATCATGAACTCAATATTTTTAATATGCTAAATCCTCAGCAAATGAAAAATCAAAACAATAACACTGAATGCCTTTGTTTATAAAATATAAAACTTAACAAGACCAAGTTAACATACAATGTACTGACAGAAGTAGCACATCTTGAACACATAATTTTCATGACTTACGAATCTTAAATTAGTACAATTCATTCAACACCACATATAGCAAAATTCTTTTGCAATTCGTGAGAATGGACTCATTTTTTGCCTCATACTAGTGATTTACATTAATTTATATACACATAATGACAGGTAAATTGCATTCCTTAATATGCACAGATATTCATGAGTACTATGTAGAGAATACATGTACTCATAATAAAAATCAGACTTAATCATTGTTATTCAAACAGTTTGAAACATCAAGACATTTAAGAGAATCCACAACAACAACCAGACCTTGGGCACACTTACATGAAATTTGCACATAGAAACCTCATAGCCCAAACAATTAGACTTCTAACTTCACACTCCACAACCAGTCAGTACCATCAACCAATTGCAGATTTTATATAAAGGCCAGAAGAAGTTTTTGTTACTGATGTTACAACCTGCACTGATGCTGTACTATACAATTCATTGCTCAAATGAGTTTTATAGACTTCAAACCAACAAGGAAGATGGTTACGGTGTTCATAGTGAAGCCTGCAATTTTGGTTGATGGTAAAGCTTGATGATAGTAACGGTCAATGTCTTTGAGGATACAAAATGTAGTTTGCTTCAGTCACTAAACCCATATTCATGATTCATGACAAGACATTGTTTGAATGTTCTGTGAATTACAATACCATTGCTCGCTATACAATAAACAATAAACACTTCAATTATCCAGTTTTTTTGATTAATTCTGAAATTTTACTGTTATGCTGGTCATGTATGTCTTTTCTAGTTGCTTAATATCCCTTATGTAAACTCCAAAAACATCCTCGACGGTGTCATCATTGGCTGCGAGGATCATGAAATGACAGAGAATCCCTTTGTGGTCAGTCGTGGTCTCTTCTCCACACTCTCCTTTGAAGTCGAAGTTAGTATTGCTATTCTCCAGCTCTATAAAGTAAGAAGGTCTGTACTGTTAATATTGTCATTTTATGTTAAATTGTATTTCTTTACCACATTTGACTTCCAATATATATGATTTATTTATATAGCACAAAAAAGCTTGTCACTCTATAGAGACCTTTTCAATTTTTACAAACTTTCTTCTTCTTGAAGAAATCATGTAGGCCATTGTACATTTAGTAAAATTGTAAAAGGTCTATATAGATGAAATGAAAACAATTATACATAAATGAGACCTATACCACAGATTTTTTGTGCTATAAAAATAAATTATATATATTGGAAGTCAAATGTGGTAAGGAAAGACAATTATACATAAAATGAGACCTACTGCCACAGATATAGTACATAGAATAACTTTTATACATGATAATATTGTAGATTGATCATATCAGGGGTGGCTCTAGACAGCATCTACATGTTAAGAAAAGCACAAGTACTAGTTAAAAACATGGCGAAGATCTAGGCCTCTGACAAGGGAGGATGAATAACCATATGAGTTACGAATTATAGGAATTTGCAGATTACTCCAAAGAAAATGAAATTTAAGAACCACACAATTTAAAGATTGGATAATTTTGTGTTGTGAATCTTTCACTGTTTATCAAAATTCTGAGAGGTTATTCACACAGCCCTCTCCCCCTTCCCCACATGAGCCCCCTATTAACCCCTCTTTACCCATTGATCCTATTCATATAGAAAATATTTCATACCTAATTTCAGACAATTTGATACTTGTAAAGGTAGACTCTAAGCTATAGCGTATTTTTTCAAAACTATTTAAAAAAAACACTAAGTGTGTGAAATCTCTTGCTCAACAGCAGTAGCATGAGCTGTTTTACATATTTTTAAATGTATGATGTTACTTGTACATTTAAAAGTGAGCCCAATTACACTTGGTTCATACATATTGCATTTCAAAAATGAAAAAGGATTTCGCATGGCAAAATGCGACTTTAGCCATCTCTATTACCCTCTTTCATACAATGGAAACTGAGGGTGATTGAAGACCTAATGGACCTAGATCCATTTCGTGCAGTGCTTTTTCATGTCAGACATTCTGTCCCAAGTACTGAAAAACAATGTAACAATGGAAAACTGCATTTGTAAAGTCGTGATAGCAAGACTTTGATCACAACTATAAACCACCACATTTACATTTACATTTGGCAAACAAAACCAAAATTCACATCACAGCCTGGTTTGTTTTGAACTTTGTGGTCATGTGGAAGAGAGACTCTTTTGGTTGTAAGATGGTCAACTTGTCAAATAGCCCATAGAGAGAGTATCTTACCAACGACGACTCTTCCTGGTCCAGGGTGGCGGATGATGAGGTGATATTCCATGTTTGTGTAAGGCACTGGCGGGATCACGTCCACTTCTACCGGATGCGTCTTTAACTCTGATAAACACACACAATATTATCATACAAACTGAACTAGTGCTTCAGAACAGCAACTTGGTTCTGAAGTGATTACAATGGATTTGGTTTCAAATTGTCACTTTGTTTGTGTACTTGTGTAAAATGAATTAATTGACTTCAATTTACTATTATTTGAAATAGCAAAAGTTGTTGATAGCAGTTCGACAGTTTGATAGCTGTTCATTGATGGTTGCAGCCAAAATGGTGAAAGACATTTTTGCCTGTCAAATCCATAGCGGTATTAACTTGGAAAATAGTGAATAGTCTAACAATTCTCCCCTAGAGAGACAGGGTGATGATCCAGATAATTAGTCTAAAAAATGTTTCATACCACAACCGTGAGGCCGAATTTGGTATGTGCGTTTGATGAATCCTTCGTCCGATCCCAATAGCCCAGGCAAAACCCCATTTTCCTCAACAACTTCCTTAGCGTAGCAGAAAGACATCACATTCTTTGATTGTCGTGTGCTATATGCCACCTGAAAATGAATATCTGTTTGTAGATACTGAGCAGCTTGCTGTAAAACTGAAAATTTCTCAAACTGGGGGGTTGTGCTGTTACGGGAGAGTGCAGTTACTACATAAATCTTAAGGACATTTAAGAAAAGAGGGGGGAGGGCTGTTACATGAAGGTGGGCAATTGGATGGTCGTATACGGTAGTTTTTGTGGACTATGTTAGGTCTGATACAAATATTAAACCAATAGCGAAGTAACCCGTGAGTTCAAGTACCCTTGAAAATGCATATGGTGAAGATGGTGAAATATTTGAAAAAAGACGTCAAAGTTTTGTTTTGTTTTAACACGAAATAAGTAGATACTCTGTTTATGAAGTGACTGATTAACATGAAGGAAAAAGATTGAGGACAGTGATAGTACTTGGGTCTACTTTAATATTAGATTTATATAGTCACCTGTGATTTCCCTGTCCACATGAAACCAAAATACTCTCCAGACTCCGCCCAGATGTTCAAATCTTCTACATTTATCTGAAAAAATAATGTAAATAACATATAGCTCATTTTGTTTGAAAATTCACAACAATAATAGTCATAATAGGGTTACGGAATCAACTATTGAATTAACCTAAAAAAAAGTAAAAATGTTTTGTGTGAAATATTTATCATGATGTTCCGGTGTCAATGCATCTGTATAGCACAGTGTGAAGAAGTAATTCTCTTGTTTAAACCTACTTTTAGATAAATATTTAAGCTTTCAGCTCCTCGTAAAGTTTTGATCAGTCTGCCGCCAATCAACCTATTTCTGATGAGAGGGTGGTGTGACGTCCTGGCTAGGACCATGTGTTTGTAGATGGCTGGTAGGTCTAGGTCCCCACGCTTTTATTGAGGTCTGGGTGTCCGCACCACCATCTCATAAAATAGGCAGAATGGCGGCAGACTTATGAGATATCTCTGTAGGGGTGTGCTTCGAAAATAGCTCAAAAGTAAACAAGAAAATTAATATGTATAATTTGAGTATATGATTTGGGTAAAGTTTAATAGCTGGATTTCATGGAGTCTTGTCATATTAGTCATATTAGTGCCGACAGGCCTACATTTCTGATACTCTGAAATTGTCAATAACCTTCTCTTTCCTGGTGTATTTTCCATGAATACCTTAATCATTTGAGTAAAAGCCCATGGGTGTTTAGGATGACCACTTATGGAGGTTTAAAGTAACACTTATAATTAGGTATCGAGTAATCAAAAAGATGGTTACCACTTGGTACTTATTTCTTTCCACAGAGTCTATCTTATACTTTGCTTTCAATTTGAACTCGCAATCTGTATCATTTTCTTTCACAAACAGACCAATCTACAAAACAATTGTATCAAAATATGGTTATAATTTACTGAGAAGCATTTTATTTCTTAGAAAAATTTTCATAAATGCCCTAGCTTTACAACTTCATGGCTTGTATTATTCACCTTTACTTTATACTTGGAGCCCAGCAGTCATTCTAAACTAAGCGTTTTGCAAATAATAAACACTTGATGGTTACAGCTCGCTTTGTAGAAGTGTTTCTCCATAACTGTAGTAAAAAGAATGCACATACCCACAGTTCATAAGTACCAGCCAGATTACCAGTCGATATTTCTAGTGTATGAATTGAGGTGTTCACATGGAAGCGATAGTCCAGGTTGACAAAAGTGCCCTTATCCCAATTATCTGTAGCAGTGGGTCGTGTCTCACCCAGCGTTTCTGCCAGCTGACCACCATAGGGGCGGTCTACGCACGTATCATTGGGCGGCACCGTTACTGGAAACACATAACAACAGCTTTCATTGGTTTAAACATATTTTATTTCAAAAATGAAAAAGGATTCGGCATGGCAAAATGCGACTTGAGCCGTCTCCACAACAGCTTTCATTACTGAGGGGGTCAATATAGCAAAAATGTGATTGGTGATTTGCCCTAAATCTTGAGCGTGAATTGTGAATTGCCTGTATTTAAGTGCGTGAAATGTGACGGAACCTATCATTGGTGTCTGGTGATCTGCTCATTACAAGGTCTATGATTGGTGATTTGCCATGAATCTTAAGCGTGAATTGTGAATTACCTGTATTTAAGTGTGTGAAATGTGATGAAAATGTAATTCAACCTATTCAATTTCAATTCTTGGAGATTGGTGAAAAACAATGAAATGTATTGGTGACAGGTGATTTAGGAAAAAAAATGTTGGTGAAGGGATTATCATCAAGGCTATATATAGCCCCCCATTGCTATGAATTAAAATCACCCTAAAGTCACAAATCAGGGAATTCACTAACAAAGCAGAGATCATCAAACTTAAGATATGTGACTGTTATTAAGGAGACTTGCTGGAGATAAAAAGAATTTGGAGGAAAAAAATTCTCAAAATGTTCTTTTTTTTTATTTTAGTATAAAATTACATTCATTTCCCTTTTTAAAATGTATAACACTTGAAAGGTTGCTGGAATGGAATTTGGTTTATGGACCATACAAAAGATCATACAAATACAATGAAAAAATTCAGTCAATGTTAATTCTGACTGTACCGAAATTGTATACATGATCAATTTTTTTTGTATGGTCCATAAAACAAAAATCTATTTCGAAACCCCTAAAGTGTTAACACATTTTAAAAAAAGGGAAATGCTTGTACTTTAATACTAAAATAAAAAAAAAAAAGTTTATTATTTTAAAATTTTTTTATCTCAGAAAGTCTCGTTAACCCAACAGTGCAAAATGGACTATCTTGAGGTCATCCTGGGCATGTTTTAGATCATTCATAAAGGATTTATATGTAAACGTTGCACTTGTTCTTGAGTTGGTGGATGATTGTTTCATTTGGTCCAAGGTCTTTTGAGTAGTTTTTTTAGGGTGGCAAATCACAATCTTATTCAACGTTTGAGATGATTTTTATCACGGACTCTATAAATGCTTACTTAACAGATATTATCATGTAAACACTTTTTCTGAACACTCTAAACAGTTAGTTTACTGATGATATTTCTATAACATACCGGATACATGAGCTTGAACCTCTGGCAGTACTGTTGTTGGTATTGATTTTCGGAGTTCTGGACTAGGATCATCACTTTCTTCTTTTTTCTTTTGAGTTTCCTCTGTAAATATTTCAGTCGTCTTTAGTGATTTGAATTCAGGTTATCTTCACACAAATGAAAAACTTATCCGCTGGTAATTAATTTGACTTTTTACTTGGCCCAAGACAAGGTTTGTAATCTCAGTCCCATACTAGTCAGACAAGTTATTGTGAAATCACTTGGTTTAGCTTATCACTAGTAGTCAGCCTCCCTGGACTTGCCCTGACAGTGCACTGGTGACCACTTCCCTCCCCGCCACCCACACTGAGCACATTAAAATTGAAAGAAAATAAGCCAGTAATCAATATAAATTGCTCACACCTGCACCAATCACAGCGCCAATGGACACTCCTATAAGGAATATTGCCATCAAGATTCCCATCGCGATGTAGAAAGCCACCTTTGTCCTTCTCCTCCGTACTTCAACCTGCTGGGCATAGACCTCTGATTCCGTGAGAGGAACTTCATCACCAAAATTCTCCACAGCTCCTACCAAGGTGACATTTCATTTTATTTCTGTTATTTTAAGCACAAATATATGTAAAAAACAAATATATGTGGTGGAATCTTGGGCGCTATATTTACCTCTTACCTCTGAAGCTAAGCAGCTCAAAGCAGCTCATGTTGTTGTTTTTTGTAAATACCAAAACACTTTTTCTCACTCCTGTCTACTTTACTGTCTGTGTATTGCCTATAATCCTCTAAAAGTTGAACATTATTTCGTCATTTTGAAGTGGCTTTATGCATACTAGAGAGAGGAGAGTTATACTGCACACAGTACTGTAGTTAATTGTACTAATTAGGTAATTCCACTGGCTGGAACTTAAGGGACCAGGCACCATACATGATGCACAATGCTCATATACATCTTTCAGGGTCCAGGGCAGTATAGATGTAGAAGTAGAAATATATCATTTTACCTTCATTTTGTTCTCCCACACCTTCAGCCAGAGGAGCCGGAGTGGCCTCTTCACTAGCTTGGCCTTTCTTAGCAGCTTGGACTAATGGGTCTGACTCATCCACGGGTGCTCTAGTAGTAAATGGTAAAGATAATTAACCAGTATGATATTTATTCTTTTTTATTTCATTCAGCATATTTAACAATCACGCACACTTTCTAGTATCAAGCTTGTGGCAAGATGCCTTGGTTTGGTTTGGTTTGATAATATCAGAGCCTTTGATAATAGGGGAGGCCGGAGGGCCAAGAGAACATCAATAAGTTGAACTCACACTTGAGCTCCTTTAATTGGTGGTAGTAATGAACCTCTTTTCTCCTCAGCCTCAGGTTTGGACATTTTTACAGGTTAAGACTAAGTACTTGTAGTCTAATGCTACAATAAAATAAACTTCAGTACTTGAAATACTGCATAACTTACGTAAAGTACAAGAAACCCGTTGTCGTAAATACGTAACGTTGGACGTACCGCCATACGATGCAAGAATCAGAGTGCACTCATAGAAAATGCCAGCCTCCAAGCAGTTCATAACGTCTTCTTTCTCTGAGACGGACGATTTGGAGGTTGAGAATGCCAATAGATTTACATATGATGCTAACCTCCTATCAGCTGCACATCAACACAAATTTGGACATTTACCAGCAAATACGGACACGTTCAGGAATTCCTTCTTTCCACGGACGATGATTCCAGAATGGAACGTAAACAACTCGGACACTGTCAACTGCAGTTCTGTAGACACGTTCCATGCCAGGCTACATGCACTGAGTAGGGTTACGTACTCCCGTCCATCTGCCCATATGCTGATAAAGCCCTGCAGATTAACATACACATACAGATGCTGGACTGCACAACAGCCCCACCACCCACCTTTGAGGGGGGGTCACCTTTCATCGACAGAGACCATCAGCAAAACTCTACGAGTACGTTATGCCACACGAGCGTATGCCTCACTCTCCAGGACAGTCACTGTGCCGGTCTCATACGAGTGAGTGCTGCCCAACCTCCAAACCGACTAGTCCGTCTCGGAGAAAGAGGACGTTATGTGATAACAGATAACAGATAACAGAATTTTATTAATCAGTGAGTCCCATACAAAGACAAGTATATAAACAATCGACGTGAAAGAGAAAATATAAATAAATAAAACGTCATGCAATATAATATATAATTGCCAATGTACAGTGCAATATATGTCAAAGAAAAAAAATAATACTGATTTTCCTGCTTGGAGGTTGTTGAGTGCTGCCGTGGAGTAGATTTACGACAACAGGAACCACCGGACAGTCACTATGTTTGCATTATGACTGACCCCGCGGTCTTAGATTTCAGACGAGCTAAGCTTTACGCAGGCTTTCAAACCCCGCGTGTAAATCGGCAGTCCGGGCACCCTCGAGGTGAGCCTCTCTTCGATTTTCACCTAATGAGTGACCAATGCTATGACCACAGGGCCGTGCATGTGCATGACAGACTCACACCACTGGATGGTGTCTTCTTCCAGTAGACTAAAGAAGTCACAACACACCTTCCGTGATACCTACTCTTTTCATATTTTTTATTTGATTTGATTTATTTCGTTTATCACAGGCATACTAATACTACAAAGTGAATAAAAGATTACAGATAGGTAAAAAATAAATAGATAGAAGTAAAATTGAATAGATATATACAAATATAATGAAAGAACCATGTGACAAACAAGGAGCACTAAAAAGACATCCATATTTAAAACGGAGAGTCTTATTTCCATAGTGGACCTCGGTGAAACATGGAAAAACAACTGACTAGAAATGATAATGCCATAGAACATAATAATTACATTACTAGTGATTAACCTTTTAACAAATATATTCTTATTACTTTTTTATAAAATGATCCATATGATATTTCTTACATTTTGATTTAAAAGACACCAAACAGTTTGCCTTTCGTATTGGTAGAGGCAGACTATTCCAATGTTTAATGCTACAATATTTAAACGTTTTCTGTCCATGAGACTTAACTTTTGGTACAATGTACGACAACTCTTTCTTCCTAGTATTGTATGACTCACAAGTTTAACATCATATAAATATGCAGGAGCCTTTTTGATATGTATTTTATACATTAAACATAAAGACAAGTAATCAATTCGATCATTTACATTTAACCAGCCAACTAATTTAAAATCCTTAGAACAAAGGTGGTGCCTTCCAACATAGTTTAAAATGCAAAATTAGTTTGTACTAAATTAGAAAATAATAGTTTTCTCTCTTTAAACCCAAAATACATATTATTTCTATACAAAGGTTTCAATTTAGCATTTATCTATTTTTTTAACATTAAGCAAGCCATAGACAAACCACTAAAACCCATCGTCATATATCACGGCTATATACGATATGATCAAGGACTTGTAAAGGCAGTGTGAATGATCAACCCGTGAAAGCCGACGATGCTAAAACCCTGATCAAATGTAACACCTAAATATTTTATGGTATTTTTTGACTCAATTCCTTTGTTATTGCACATTATATTCAATCTGTTGCATTTACTCAATTTCTTTTTAGTACCAAACAAAATACTTTCCGTTTTCCCCAAATGTAATGACAGTTTATTTTCTTCCAACCAATAGGTAAGTGATTTTAAATTTATACGAACGCCAACATCACGTAAAGCACTCCACGTGAGCTACTTAACCTGTGAATGATGAGCACCCGTGTGAGAGGGACAATTAGAAGGATAATTAGCGCAGGAATTACAAGCTGGATCACGTACGTCTCCTGGCTGCTGCCTCCATCTTGCTGCCCCACCCCCACCAACACCAACACCCCCACCAGGTTTCAAACTGCACACGCAAATGGGGAAGTTGTCCTCTCTGGGCAGTATGCGAACCAGGTCTCTCTCTTTTTATTTATTTTATTTTATTTTATTTTATTTTTTTTTTTTTTTTTTTGGGGGGGCAGTGCCCAACTTTCGTCATGCATGCACGTATGGGCACGTCGGTTCCTGGAAACCTCATAAATATCAGGTGCATTGATAAATGCTTGTAATCATCAAGAGACTGCTACTATCTAGTAGTACACTTGTAAAAATAACATATACATGTAGTACTTTGACTAGATGAAGAGAATTAAAATGATGAACATGACTGGCTGTTTAAGAGGCAAATGTACAAATATTACCAAGATATTTTGTTGTGAACAAAGTATCATTTTATATATCAAATATGTTGGTTTTATATGTTTCTTCTCTGTTCATGAACACATCTTAAGATGCAGCATTCATGTGACATGTATGATAGAATATAGAATATGTGAAGGGGTCATATAATGAATAAAACCTGTTGATATGTCAAAGTTCCAAATAATTTATAGTCAAGGTTTGACTGAGACACATAAAATATCACAGAGTAACATCATTAATTGCTGTCTTTTTTAAACATTTATTCTATTTTTAACTGTCTTATTTTTTGTATTTTTTTGTGATTCTACTTCATGATTCTACAAAATCAGTAATTTTTTCACCAACTTACTTGCCTTATTTAAATTACATGTGTGAACAAATTTTATAGGGGCTTGGGCCGCGGCCACGCGCAGACCGTGCTGCGTCGCACCCGCGACCTCGTCGTGCTGATGCGAGCCTACTTCACGTGGAGTAGACCCGCTCGTCGCTGCCGGGGCTTGTCACCAACCCCACGTACTTCTCGTTGTTGTGTTGTTTAAGAAGAGACCTCGTTCACTACTACGATGCGACAGTAGCTTCCACTTTTATATGGCAAGGCTCTATGGCCAGTGATCCCGCCAGGTTTCAGGAAGGGCCCTGTCTACACAAGGGACTTGCACTGATGCTGACACGTACCACGTATAAGCGAGAAGAATACCGACACACGCACGAGCGTGAGGTGATGCGACTGTGGGGCCTAGCCATCGGCTCGGCCCCGTGAAGATGGTAGATTGAGAGCCTATCCCCCGTAACAGAGGAAAGGTTGCCAGCCCTAACTGCCCGACCAGTGTCTGAAAGAGAAGTGAGCTCTAAAAGCTCAAGTCATCCAGTACTACAGCATACTGGGTCCCTAATCCTATCCAGGGGCTTAATAAGAAAGATGAACACGAGCAAGGTGAGTGTGACTAAGGAGATTATCTATCCTAATCCAGTGAGAAGCAATATTAAAAATTACTTTAACCCTTGCAGGGATGCTATAATCCCTGCGCACTGGATGGCCTAAACATTAACCCTTTGTTTTGTCACACAAAACAGGTGGTTTATCCCGACGATGTTCTTACTTATTTTGTTTAGCTTTACCATACTCATATGCGAACCATTGAAAGTACAGTGTGCCTGTGCGCAGAAAAACGCGCTATGCATTATGGAGATAGTCTAACACAATGCTACTCATGACATTTTATGTTACATTCTATTGCTAATGTATTATTGTATTAAACTCATTCATAAGTGAACATTTACTCTTATTAGATATTTCTATATATTCTTAAACACAATATTATTTCACGGACACAGACGTACGCGTATTGCCTATTACATTTGGATAGCCAATGATAATGAGGGAAAGAAGAGTAACAGTTACTGTGGCATTATCTTGTGGTTTTATATGTACAGTGTTGGTATTGCTATTTCTGTCCACTACAGTTAGGTACCGGTATGTATGCTCTGTTATGGTTATTTTTCCTTGAAAAAATATTTAGCCAAATATTTCAAAAGTCCATAATAGGGTTTAATATGCCACATACCCTTTACCGGAACTCTAACCCTGAGTGACTACCAGTGGCAGATTTAATAGACTTTGCCATTCCAACTGAGGGTGTTACTGACCCCGGGTTACTGACCGTCTTTAACCTCCTTTCACACATGCGATATCGCTCGAGAGACGAAGTGACAGGAGCGACCAGTCGCAAAGTACTGAAATCCTGGGGTGATGTGCATAAACGTAGATCCATCCCTGAAATCCGAATCGTATATCCAACATTATTCCGTGATGGGGGGACCAATGAGATGGGGGACCAATGAGACGGGGGACTATAGAGCTGACCCCGGCTCGACTGTCCACGTTTCAGTAAAACCTTTCTATTTATGTCCACACAAGGGACTGATGATATTAAGTGCTCTCAAAAGAGATGTGGTCTTCGTGTAGAGGCTCACACCAATCTCGTTATGAAGGCTTGGAACTGCGGTAACCTGTCTTGTCGCAGAAGTGGTCTCAATAGAGGGGTGACATGAAATGGGAGACTCCACAGTATGCTATTGACGGCAAATTATGTTACGACGTCTTATGTTTTGAATACGACGTTTTCTGAGATAAAACGCTGTGTTTATGCTTCAAATACCATGCCATACACATATGGCGGTGTAGATTTTACATGATAATACAGCGTTATAAATCAATCTAGAACGTCATGATTGATAGCCACAGCGCGCTGTTATGATGTATGCATCACGCCATAATTGAACACTAGGGAGAGTGGGGCTGGTTGAGACACTTTGTAGTATTTATCAATTTTCTAATAAATATGGTAACTTAACCAGAAATCGGTTCTCTCAGAATCCGGCTCCTGCATTAAAAACTACACTTTTTAACATCAAAATAACATACACATGTAGACTAAGTTCCAATATAATTTGTAAAGAACTGATCTTCGCATGTTTCATAACATATTCTCATATTAACTTTTCATTGATGCCATACAATTATATTTTCACAGTATCTGTAAGATTCGTGTTCATGCACTATTACATGTGCATTCCAGTTTTCGGCCCGAGTAGGTTTCAGTTTATTGCCTCTATACAATCTACTAAAATCTTTATGATTTCTAAATCTATTGTTCTGGATGAATGTGCACAGCGAAGATTTCGGAGTTATTTGTGTTTGATACTGAGAGTTGAAAGATTTTATTTAAAAATTGGTGTTTTTTAAGAGTCTTGTTTTCTGTATTGGGGTTGGTATGGCTGAGGGGTAAGGATAAGATATTCCAACTTATTGGGATGGGGTTTACATCTGGAGTTCATTCAATGTTTGATACAAGTATTATACAAACTATGTGTATTTCACTTTTATATGCTATTAACGACCCAGGCCCCCGTCACACACACTCTCTAACAGTGATCAGCGCGGGACTGAAATATTGGTCCCGCCCCGTGTTTGTCCCTCAATGTAATGTCCACTCCCGTCCAGCTCCCGCGATAATTTCCAATATTCTGTCCACTCCCGCCCCACTCCCTCACTTGTTATGCCCAATCCCGCAACAATTTTTATTTTCATCTCGCAACAGTCCCGCCCTGTGGGAGTCCCCTGGGACAGTATACTGCTCTCTAACGAATCCGTGTGATGTCGCCGTATTACTACATGTAAATCTCTAGCATGATTTAAGGTTCCGGTCAGTGAAGTCTCCTGCCTCAGGCCGCTACATTCAGTGATTACGCCTCCTTTTGGACAGTGAGTCCCGCGCCGCCTCGATTAAATGTGGTCACTTTATAAGGGTGCCTTAAGAGATTTCGCCAGCCCAGTGTGCTTAGCAAATGTCAACATGGGATTCTATTTTTCACTACATAAATTACTCTAAGATCCACATCTACTATGTATAGATTACCTATGTAGTAACGGTGCTATGAAAGCGGTACCATAACACAGAAAAGCCATTAAACCACCATCCAAAAGTTTATTGATCATAGAAAATGACCCACCCATTACATAAAAACAAACAAATACTTTTACACAATGTAATAATATTATACAATTTACATTACATTAATATGTTAATCCTGCATGGATCATGGAAAATTACACACCCATACCTATTACATAGAAACAATTACAAATAATTTTACACACAGGCTTTTACACGTTACAATATACAATTTATATTGTTCAAGTAAATGTGCTAATTCTCTATAGACGTTGATTTCACTATGCAAACGGGACAGCGAGACAACTAGAAAGTAACATAGAATCTATCTCTTCGCAGAAAAGGAACGTTGATTAGTTTAAAGATTGAGCAATGCACTAATATAAACATGCAAGGCCATCTATCGTTAGTGTAAAAGTGGTCAGTATTATGCAACCAACGGTCAAATGGCATATATGGGTAATAAAGCCTCTATCAACAAGGTGTTAAGGGGCATGTCAGACGGGGAAGTCAGACTCATCGCGGACTCAGAACTGACTATTTTATTCTAAGAAATTCATGAACTTGCACTCCGTCGACATAATGTCCAAGAAAATGACATGTTCACATCTCTTTCAAACAGACCTGCGCGGCATCTCGTCGGATAGTCACCGAACTCTAGACGTACTGATGGAAGCTCGTTGAAAAGTTACCGGCATCTTATATACCATCCCACATTGTTACGTTCTGCGAAATATTCTCGCCAAACCGTAGCGTCGTTCAACCAGACTCTGTATTGCATTGAAATGAGCGCCGCCATTACAGAATCTGGTTGATCGCGAGTAGCCAAATCGTTTATCATACGTTTGCATTTTTGGGGCCGTTGTGAACTTAAAAATTATATTCTAAAATAGGTAGTAATGCATTAAATAAGACGGGATGTGTAAGTTTTCTCATAATTGTCTTACAAAACTAAGAATAGCAATAGAGAGAATTTCAAAATAAATAAAGATAGTTTATGTTTGTAAAAAATGTAGTATGAAAAGGGTATTTATATGTTCGACAAATCATACTTAAGTTTTAAAATGCTCAATCTTGTGCATTCGTTCATAATGTTGTGTTTACAACTCTTTGGCATTGGCAAGGATATTATAAGTATACTTGTAATAAACTTGGCAATGGCCAATACAATTTTTGTCATCTCAGCCTAGAAAGCTGAGATATAATTCCACTGACCAACCGAAACACAATGTAGTTCAAACACAATGATTTTGGATAGATCCCTGCCAAAAGGCAGTTGAGTGAGTCTTCTCAATGCTTAAAATAAGAATAAGAATGAGTTTATTTTCACCTTAGATTTACATTAAATCTATCAGTACTGCCAAAAATAAACCAACAGAACAAGAATTAGACATATATACAAAACTACAAAACACACTAAACTTATTATGGGATTATGTTACACTTATGCATGGTACTATATTATACACTAATATAGTATAGTACAGCTTATTTTATATAAAAAATATAGTATATCAACTATTCCAAATGTCATCATATTAGATACTGAGCTCCAAAGTGATATGAATGTCAATTTTCTTTGTCATATAAAATAACATGTTTACAAAGTTGACTAACCAGTTTACTTATTTGACCTTCAGCTGACATAATAAATATAAATTTTTCATAATCATCCAAATCTTTAAAATTAGGACATATGACCCCACTTCAGCTCACCTGTGAAGCAACCATTGTGTTACGTTTTTGCTAACTATGCATAATTCTTAAAAACTTAAAAATAACTATGTAATAACTATGTAATAACTATGTAATAACTATGTAACTATGTATGTCTCTGGACAAGCTAGCAGGCGTACCGATGAACCGATTTTGTTCAAACTTTACACAACTATGAGGTTTGAGCCGACACCGAAGTGATTCGATTTTGGGCAATCTGCCAATTAAACTGTGGTTTCTAGAAGCCCATTTATGATATTCTTACTGATATTCAATGCAATTAAGGCACCAAGAAAAATCCATATTCCAACCCAAGCAGCAAATATTGATCATTGGGTTTGAAACTGATATTGATTAGTATCTGTTATTCAAACAGTACTATTGTATTGCAACACAAATATCTTTTGCCTGGGTATATAATTCTCATTCATTCTGATGTTTTCTCCTCAAATTAGGTTTTCTTGATTGTAAAGTATACATCATTTCAGTATGTATCCTGTTGCCCATAAGTGCGCCGTTTAGCGACGCAGTGTAACCAAGATGAGAGAAGTATTCATTCTTATATCATTGTTAAACCCCCGTGTTAAAAGCTCTGCTTGATACATATTTGATACCTGTTTAATAACTATTCTGTCGGGCACATTACGCCGCAAAGGGCTGTATACAGCCAGTCTGCACCCAAAGAGTGCAGTCCTGTATTCCGCCGCCGGCCATGTGCTTGAATGACGCCACTTTGGGCTAAGTAAACAATGCGGGTTCTAAAGATTAAGCGATGAGTAGTTTATGATGATGTAGAGTGTCCAAATGCTAGAAATACATTGTTGTCATGCGGAAGAGGGTTTATACTTCATCAAAATCATGTAAAACGGCAATCTTTTAGATCCATTAATGATTGACAGGTGGAAAGATTCCAACGAATTAGTTAGTGATTCAGCCACCTTTACAGCCAAAGGGCATTTGTAACCGATTAGCCATTATGCTTAAGGGGACATAAATGAAGTTGTGCGTGTAAGAATGTATTTTTATAACTATATCCAAGGTATGACTTCAAATGCCTAAGGTTTGTGCGTTTTTTTTTTGTTTTTTTTCAAAATTTTAAAAAAAACCCCCTTCCCAAAAAAACCCTTTTTTTTTTTTAAAAAAAAATTTTTTTTTTCCTTTTTCCCCTTTGGGCCTTTTTTTTAAAAAAAAAATTTTTTTTAAAAAAAGGGGAAAAGGGGGTTTTTAATAAAAAAAAAAAAAAAAAAAGGGAAAAAAAATTTCCCCTTTTTTTTAAAAATTTCCCCCCCCCCGGGGGGAAAGGGCGAAAAAGGGTTGGTTTTGGGAAAAAAAAAAAGGGGGGGGTTTTTTTAAACCCCCCCCTTTTTTTTTTAGGGGGGTTTTTTTTAAAAATTCTTTTTAAAACCAAAAAAAAAATTTTTTAAAAAAAAATTTTTAAATTTTTTTTTTATTTTTCCCGGTTTTTTAAAAGGGTTTTTTTGGGGGCCCTAAAAATTTTTTTTTTTTTTTTAAAATTGGAAAAAAATTTTTTGGGGTTTTGGGGGGAAATTTTGTTTTTTTTTTTCCCCGGGGTTTTTTTAAAAATTTAAAAAGGGGGGGGTTAAACCCCCGGGAAAAAAAATTTTTTTTTTTGGGGATTTTTAAAAAATTTTTTGGGGGCCCAAAAATTTCCTTTTTTTTAAATTTTTTTTTTTTTTTTCCCTTTTTAAAAATTAAATTTAAAAAAAAAAAACCCCAAAAAAAATTTTTTTTTTTTAAAATTTTTAATTTTTAAAAAAAAAAAAAAAAAAAAATTTTTTTTTTTTTTTAAAAAAAAAATTTAAAAAAATTTTGGGTATTTTTTTTTAAAATTTTTTTTTGGGGGGAAAAATAAAAAAAAAAGTTTTTTTTTTTAAAAACCCCTTTTGAAAATTTTTTTTTTTTTTTTTCCCCCAACTTTTTCCCTTTTTCCTTTTTAAAAAAAAACCCTCCCCCAAAAAAAAAAAAAATTTTTTTAAAAAAATTTTAAAAAATTTTTAAATTTTTTAAAAAAAAAAATTTTTTTAAATTTTTTTAAAAACAAATTCCCAAAAAATTTTGGAAATTTGCCAAAAATTTTTTTTAATTTTAAAAATTTTTTCCTTTAAAAAATTTCCCCCCCCCCAAAAGGGGAAATTTTAAACCAAAAAAAAATTTTTTCCCAAAACCAGTCCCCAAAAAAAATTTAATTTTTCCCAAAAAAAATTTTTTTCCCCCCCAAAAAAATTTTTTGAAAAGGGGGTTTTTAAAAATTAAAAAAAATTTAAGAAAAGGCATTAAAAAAAAAAAATTTTAAAAAACAAAAAATTTAAAAAGGAAAAAAAAATTTCCAAAAAAAAAAAAAAAAAAAAAGGGGGGGAAAAAATTTTAAAAAAAGGGGTTTTAAAAAAATTTTTAAAAACCCCTTTTTTAAAAAAGGGGCCCAAAAAAGGGAAGGGGGTTTAGGGGGGGGGGAAAATTTTTTTTTTCCCCCCCCAAAGGGGGGTTTCCCAAAGGGGCCCCCCCCAAAACCCCGGGGTTTTTGGGGGGGGGGGTTTATGACGTCGTAGACACCACAACCTAAAAAACCCTTGGGGAAAAACCCCCCAAAAAATTGCCCCTTTTTTCGGTATGGGTTTTGCATAAAAAACCTCTATGACCAGTACGGCACCTGTATCAATTTCCCCCCCCACTAGGCCATGTAGATTTTGTGTCCGTCAGCTCTGGGGGGCAACTAATGCGTAGGGCACATTAAACCAAAAGGGTTTTCTACAGCCAGTCTGACCCAAAAAACCCTTTGGGGGAGTGTTAAGTGTGGCCCAAAAGTAAAACTTTGAAAACGTAAGGGCTCCCACCCCCCCCCCCCAAGGGGGAGCCTCGTTCAACCAGACCCCATTGCATACATGAAAAAGGGCCCCCATTACAGTCTGGTTGATCCGGGGACTTTTACAGGGGGACCACCAATGACGGGCCCTAATGGGTAGGGAGTGCGGAGACCTTAAAGCTAATCCCTATGGATATTGGTTTTTCTTTATTTTTTGGGTTTGAGATAGCTATGAAAATATTTCAAATATATTACATTTGACATGTTAGTTCGATTCGTGGAATTCCCCTTAACTCCCCATGTGCAATTTCTGCCTACAATGAGATCA
Source organism: Streblospio benedicti (assembly GCA_019095985.1). Taxonomy (NCBI): domain Eukaryota; kingdom Metazoa; phylum Annelida; class Polychaeta; order Spionida; family Spionidae; genus Streblospio; species Streblospio benedicti. The sequence goes on along the minus strand of CM032659.1, from coordinate 3,890,929 downwards.
ATGTCATTTTTAAAATATCTGGCTACCTCCCTGATCATTAACACCCCCAGATGGAATGCCAGATTTTTTCAGTTCTGTCAGTATGGTCGAGTAGTCTGTGCCCCTGCCACGGTTCGATCCCCGGGAAAGACTTTTGATATGTTAAAAAAATGATTAGAGCAGTTCCTAGTTGGGGGTTTAATGTGCCGCATGGGAAAGTAGGTAAAAAATATCTAGTAATTTAGTAGAAAACAAAATAATCGCTTTTTTCCCCTTTTTTTGAAAACTGGTATCCTGCAATCGTGAACCAACCTAATTTGAAAAAACCAAAATGCCATAGCCATGCATTAAAAATAATTTAAATTTTTGAACCCATGGCTTTATGATCCTTGGGTTTCATAAACTTTTGATTTCAATGTGTATTTATAAATTTTTTTAAAAAATTTCCCCCCTTTACACAGTTTTACTTCCAAAGTTTAAAAAATTAACCCCCAAACCCCTTTTTCAGGGTTCCCCCTACGGGACCGCTAAGGGGGGGATGGCTTTTGGGAAAAATTTCCTGAAAAGAGGGGAAAGGGGTTAAGGGGCCCGGGGGAAAAAGAAACCAAAAATTTTAGTGGAGAATTTGGAAATTTTTTACCATTTTTCAACAAAAATTTCAGATTTAAGTTAAAAAAAAGCGCCTTTTGGGGGTTTAACACCAAGAATTTAAAAAAATACCCTTTCAACTATTAGGAAAAAAATAATCCCTTTTTCCCCCCTTGTTTTTATTACAAATTGAATTCTTCACAGAAAAGCCTTATGCCGAAAAACCATAAAATTGAACCGGCATGGGTTTTTGAAAAAAATGGACAAAACCCGGGTTTCAATGGGGGTATTTAACAAAAGGAAAACTTTGTAAAACCCGGGGGGCCAGAAAATTGCATCCGTTTTCAAAAATTTTTTCGGTTTTCCCTGTACCCCAGGCCAAGAGGTCAGTGAAAATCTTTTTTTTCATGGAAAAAAAAGGAAGCAGCAAAATGTCCCAGAAGGGGTATAATTGGGAAAATTTGGCCATTTTTTTCAACTTAGGGTTTAAATGCTCCCCGGGGCAACACGGAAACAAAATACCCCAAACCCCCTTTCTTAAAACAATTCCCCCCTTTACTTTCTTTTATTCTTGATTTCTTCCACTCCTTTTGGGACCGTGGACCTACAGGGCTGGGTTTGGGCCGGAAACCGGGGTTTTCCGGGTTTTGGGAAAGAAACCGGCAAAACTGTCACAGGGGAAATTTCTCCCACATTTTTCCCTTTCACAGGCGGGGCTTATGAATGGGTTTGGCCCCTTTGGGAGGGGGAAAACCCCAAAAAAGGTCTCACCAAAAGGGGAGCCCCTTGGTTTTGGGGCGTGCTGGGGGTGGGGTTTTCTTTTTTGGGGCATTCCCCCACCCTTTAAATGTGTCTACGGTTCTTTTATCAAATTTCCCTCCCACCCGGGGTTCAAAAATGTGGACCCTAAAGATCTGGTTTGGGAGGTTGTTTGGAAAACCCACGTAAGGGGACCCCCCCTTCCCTTTCCGGGTGGGCTTTGGGTTGGTGGTTTTGGCGAATGCCCCGGCAAAAATTCCTTTCCAAAAACACCTTGCCGGGGGTGGGAAACTTTGGGGGTGGAAAAAACACCAATTTGAACATTTCCTAAACCCCAACCCGGGGTTCCCCTAAAGATCTTGGGAAGGGAAAAAAGGAAAACCCGGGCCCGCCCAAAAGGGCCTTTGGGGGTTTTTTCAAGCCCTGTTGGGCAATTTGCCAAAAAACCCGCCCTGAATGGGAACCCTAAAAAAACACCCATTTCTTTGGGCCCCGGAAAACAAATGTTTTTGGGGGCCCGTGCCCGGATACGCCATGGCCCCCCTTTTAAAGTTGGTCAATATTTTGGAATGACCCCCTTTGCACCAATAATGAAAGGACACACTTTCGAGATAAAGTTTTACGAGTGATGGTTATATAGAGGGCAATATTCAAAGAACAACGATAAAACAGTGAACTAGATCATCTGTGATTATTAAAGAGGTTGTCGTAATTTGAGGTTCTACTCTAGATACTAAACAGTGAATTAGACATATCTGATTAGTTAAAAGGTTGTCGTAATTTGCAACGGAAATAAAGATAAGAATATCTCGGAGGAAATTTTGAGCTTCATGAAAAAAATGAGTTTCTTCAGATGACGATATATAGTTGAAGACATCATCCTGTTGATCTGAACTAAATCGAAACATCTTATTGGTTAAGGTTTGCTTAAAGACAATGTCATATTTGAGGGCCGCGGGTTGAGCATAGCAAAAAACGTCGACAACACACGTGTGGTAAGTTATGTCACATTTGCAACGTAACAGAGGCCACATCTAGCTGCTAGTTTTCAGATTAAAGCCCGTCTCAACCTGTGTCAACCAGCCCCACTCTCCCCACATTAATACGGCGTCTTGATTTTGAATACGACGCCCTATGAACTTTTTTTCCACAGTGCTATATTAGGACGTCTTGCATCCCACCGACGACGTCATATTTATGACGTGTTGAACCTGCAGCAAGTAATAATATTTGATAATTTCCGCCTTCCGTAAAAATCACAGCCAGTCGCAACCCGTTTTATGCACATCAGCCCAGAAATCGTCCCGTCGTTATCGTAGGAATCCCACATAATTACCACTGTGGTACCTGTTCACCAACCACTGCATACGTTTTTGCTAACATGCATAATTCTTGAAAAAAAAAAAAACTCACTAAAATCGTTCATTGTGGAGAAATTCTGTGCTGCTTTAAACAATCAAAGTTAGTTTAATCTACCACGTATTATATCATTGTTATAAACAAGAATTTTAAGATGCCATTAGGAACCAGTAGAACTCACTTTTGGCGAGGCTTTCGTTCTTATCGCAGAACTTCTTCAGGCCGAATGAAATTCTTGTTTATATCATGAATGAAGGAACCCAAGATGAGAGAAGTGTTCATTCTTATATCATTGTTATACTTGACACTGAAAGTTTTTAAAGTTGTCACCCCATTAATAATATTGACGTCGAGTGTACTGAGCATGCAATAAAACTAGGTTTACAGGGGTGCGCAGACCAAGCATTCATGCAGCCTGTTGGCAAATGCAATGCATATAATATGCTTTTTAAGATACTCCTTATTGAATATACACTATCATAGAAATCTAATATTAAACAAGAAACACTGATTCTCATATGATTATGTCAATGGATCATTTCACTAAGTACTACCTCCAAAAAGTCGCCTGCAAATTGGGACATGATCGCAGTTTCATTTTCCCGTAGTCGAAAATCAACATGACTTGTGTCACGGCGCCCAGTGTTAACCCTCGGACATAACTTTTCGCGTCTTCATCTGTTTATCAACTTCAGATCGTACCTTAGTTTTTGAACATGTTCAAAAACCAAGGTAGGATATTTTCTAGAGGAGACAAACCCCCGTGTTAAAGGCTCTGCTTGATACATATTTGATACCTGTTTAATAACTATTCTGTCGGGCACATTACGCCGCAAGGGCTGTATACAGCCAGTCTGCACCCAAAAGAGTGCAGTCCTGTATTCCGCCGCCGGCCATGTGCTTGAATGACGCCATTTTGGGCTAAGTAAACAATGCGGGTTCTAAAGATTAAGCGATGAGTAGTTTATGATGATGTAGAGTGTCCAAATGCTAGAAATACATTGTTGTCATGCGGAAGAGGGTTTTTACTTCATCAAAATCATATAAAACGGCAATCTTTTAGATCCATTAATGATTGACAGGTGGAAAGATTCCAACGAATTAGTTAGTGATTCAGCCACCTTTACAGCCAAAGGGCATTTGTAACCGATTAGCCATTTTGCTTAAGGGGACATAAATGAAGTTGTGCGTGTAAGAATGTATTTTTATAACTATATCCAAGGTATGACTTCAAATGCCTGTTAAAAGGTTTGTGCGTGTAAGAGCTTTGTTTTCAGATATGTCCATCTCCTAGTGGTGTTTTGTTAAAAAGCAATATTAGTGGGGCAGATTAGTGATTAACATGTTCACATCTGGCAGAAAGCATAAAACTTGTACATTGGGATTTTGAAGTATGCTGATTCCAAAATATCGGGAACCACGCTCCCAGATAATAGGTTCCTTCCAAAATCCAAGATGGCTGCCAATATGGCGGCCTGTACATACATAATATGTAACTTTTTTACTATTTGATATAGAATTTAATATAATACCACTGTCTGCACTACATTTAGCATGAGAAATCCATTTCTGAGGGTATTTCTGTGATTTGAGGTCAAGAGCAAGGTCTAGGGTCACGTACATGAAAATATTGGGATTAATTTGGATTTGAAAAATGACGAATGCTGATTAAAACATTTTAGAGATATATTTCATGATGTAAAATATTGGGCCGGTGTTTTTCAGGGGAAGGGTTACGACACTATATATAATATCCGTAGATCAATATGTGTACCCAAGTGCTTTTGTGTATGCCTTAAACAAATTGATGAAACATAGTTTCAATTCATATGGTAGCATTTATTGCACTCAATTTTCTTCTTCTCTTTCTCTCTGTGTTAGCAAACTCCTACCAGTGTATTGAAAAACACATTTAGAAAATTTTAGAAAATTTTAGAAAAAATTATCGAACTATTGGTTACTTTAAAACAGCTTTTTACATGATCCAATACATAAGTCACATGAAGTCCTATTGATGTTCCTGGACACATTGACCAGTAAGATCGTTGTGCAATGTTGCACTGTTATATTCCTTTCATAGGGGTTTTAAAAATTCCCTACTCCCGCAAAGCGATGAACTTATACAACCTATTAATGTGGTGAGATTTTTAATCCACTGAAAACAGTGCCACTGTGTACCCTCATTTCAGTGCTCAATAACATAGCGCCGATATATATGATTGGTGTTGAATGCACAAGAGAATGCCTTCAACCCTGTATGTAGAGGTTATTTGTACCACAGGGTAGTCAAAATACAGCCATGAAGAAAACAACTGTTGAGAGTTTAAGGCAGTAATATTTAAAAAAATCTCCAATCAAATGCATAATGAGTGTTATAAAAGCATTTCACAAGCTAAGACCGATAAAATGATATAGCATAAGTAGCCATAGCAATATCGGTGGCCAAGTAACAGTGGTTACAAAATGCAGAGTGCTCAAATTCAAAATTGCTATTGGGGAGCACCCTTTGTATTGAGGTAATAGAGGACTGCACTAAAAAACGTACGGAGATCGTAAAGATCCGCGAGGAGGTTAGTTTTAAACCCATTTCCGGTTCATTCACGGGTCTACACGGGCCGTGTATGACCCAAAGCGGGCGCTCGCTATTGGTCAACACACGAGTGGTCATTTGCGGGCGTTCACGGCTCGTGTATGACGTCGTAGACACCACAGACCTCAAAACGCCTTGCGGCCAACATGCCCGCAAGGTCAAATGTGCCCCTCGCTTAAGTGTCAGTATGGGTTTTGCATAATAGAAACTCTATGACCAGTACGGCACCCGTATCAATTGCCCCCCCCCCCACTAGGCTATGTATGATGTGTGTGTCAAGTCACGCTCTGAGGTAGCAGCTAATGCGTAGGGCACATTAAGCCGAAATTGCTGTCTACAGCCAGTCTACGACCAAAAACTTAGGGAGAGTGTTAAGTGTGGCAAACGTAAATCCTCTGTGTTAAACGTAAGGTCTCCGCACTGCCTCCTTACAGGGAGTAGCCTCGTTCAACCAGACTCTGTATTGCATACATGAAATGAGCGCCGCCATTACAGTCTGGTTGATCGAGACTATACAGGGAGACCACCACTGACGTGCCCTATGCACAAGTAGGCAGTGCGGAGACCTTACGCTAATCGTATGGATATTGGTTCTCTTTATTTTGGCTTTGAGATAGCTATGAAATATACTGCAAATATATTACATTTGACATGTTAGTTCGATTCGTGAATGGGTCCCTTGCTTAACTCACATGTGCAATTTCTGCCTACAATGTAGATCAATGTACATTTTTAAAATATCTGGCTACCTCCCTGATCATTAACACCCTCAGATGGAATGCCAGATCTTCAGTTCTGTCAGTATGGTCGAGTAGTCTGATGCCCCTGCCACGGTTCGAGTCCCGGCAAAGACTATGTGATATGTTAAAGATGATTAGAGCAGTTCCCATAGTTGGAGGTTTAATGTGTCAGCGCATATGAATGTAGGTAAAAGATATCTAGTATGTCAACTAGTAGAACAAAATAATCGCTTTCTCCTTGTTTGAAGCTGGTATCCTGCAGCATGCGTAGAACTAACTGCACTAGAAAAGACCAAAATGCCATAGCCATGCATTAAAACTATATAATTATTGAACCGCATGGCTTTATGATCCTGGTTACATAAACTGCTTCGATTTCAATGTGTATTTATACAGTAAAGGAACACTTTGCTATCTGAGCACAGTTATATAGCATTGCATGTCCAGTAAAATTAACAATATCTTTACATTCAGGTTTCCATCGTACGCACAGCCTAAGTATGGTCATGTGAAAATCTTCACTGAAAAGCAAATTGGCAAGCAGCAGAAATGTAAACCTTACGATGGTAGATATGAATTGGAAAGTTACGACCACTTTCTGTCAACAAAAATGTTCATGGAATTTAGAAGTAAGAAGAAGCGCCTGAAGCGCAACACGAATGCAAAGTTACCCTTTCAACTCATTCCGTTACTTAATACATCTATTCCCCATGGCTACGTTTTTATTACAAATGATTCTTCACAAGTGCCTTATGCGAGAGAGCCAGTAAAAGGACTGCTGCACACGGACATGGGTTATGTAAACACTGGACACCGAGGTGCTTCAATGGGATGTAGAAGTCCCAGCTCTAACAAAATGGACAAGTACATTTGTGAATCACTAGAGGCCCAGAAATTGCATCCGTACACATTTTCGGTCCATGCTATTCAGTCAGAGCAGAGAGCGTCACGTGATACCTGCTTTCGTGCCTCATGGCAGGTGGAAGAACGTCAGCAAGGTGCTCTCACGAAAGGCGGTAGTCACTTCCGGGTAGTTGTGCGCATGCTCGAGACTGGGTTTTACATGCTCTGCGCAACACAGGATCACTACAACGGCACCTACGTCATCAGATGCCCATGTCTGGACGGTTGCTTTGATGTGCAGATTGTGCATCTCTTCCACTCGTTTTTGGCGTTCACCGTGCACCATACAGATCTGGTGGTTCCGACCGGTACCCGTGTTGTGTGGAAAGACCGCAGCTGTCACAGGGGATGTTCTCCCAGCATCCCTTTCACAGGCTGGAGTCTTATGAATGGCTCTTGGACATGGTACGAGCGCAGTGAACCGGCAAAGATGGTACTCTTTACCAAGGAGGAGCACACTTGTTTGAGGGGCGTGCGTGGGGATGTTTACTTTTTGGGGGCATCGCACATCAAATATGTCTACGAATACATTGATCATTTCCATCAAACCACACCCGAGAAGTTCAAATACATAAAAGCCTGGTACATCAAAGATCTGATCAGGGAATTGTCGATATTGAAACCACGTAATGAGGAC